>CM074718.1:695080905-695491447 GCA_037306005.1 Rhinophrynus dorsalis
CTTTCAAACTTAAAAATACATATCTCTTCTATTCCTATCTGTACTTCTTTTAATCCTGGTATTTAGTGCTGCGTAGCCATAATCATTATCAGTATCCCCGTGTTTCTTAAACCCCCCCCAAAAAAAACACTAAATCCAAATAATTATGTACCTCTATATTGATTTGCTCTCTTGTGATACAAACTGGTGTTAACTACCTCTATTCCCATCTTCTAACTTAAACTATACCAACAGTGCTCCAAAAACCATGATCCTACCTCAATAAAAATTATAATCCAATAATATCAAACAGTGTTAGGGGCCACCCTAGGGGATCCATTCCCAAATCTCTGATATTACCTACTATAAACCCCAACTGAAGTAATTTCCTTCTTGCCTCATGGGGGTCTGCAAAACTCAAGATCTCATCTTTATATTCAAAATTCATCCTAGAGGGAAACGACCATCTGTACTGAATCTTGTTATTTCTCAGACATTGTGTCACCTCATTAAAGCTCTTCCTACTATTCCTAGTAAGAAGAGACAGGTCCAGAAATAACTTAATTCCATTATATGGGCCCAAAGAGGGCTTAGATCGAAATTCCCTCACCAACATATCCTTTAAACCCACATTATTGAAACAAACTATTGTGTCCCTTGGCTTCTTGGCACAAGCCGACTCCTTTGGCTTAGGCAGTCTATACATTTTCTCAAATGGAAATTCTCCAATCGTAGTCTTATCCACATAAGTAGCAAGGAAGTCTCTACAGTAAGTTCCCAGCTTGTCCCTTAAAACTTCCTCAGGTATACCCCTTATTTTTAAATTTCTCCACATCAACCTATCCTCGAGGTCAGCAATTTTATACTTTGTTTTACATAAATCTTGCTTTAATACTGTATTCACATCCTTCAAGGAATCAACTTCTTGCCTTAGGTGCTGTATTTCAGCTAACTGAATCATCATATTTTCAGAAACATGTAAAACCTCTTCTTTTAACTCCATTAGGTTTGAGTTAATATCCATTGTTATTTTCCCCCTTAATTCTTCCAAGGCTTGAGACGATATATCTTCTGTTATCCCTATCCTGGGTGCATCAGTATACATCTGAGGGAATCAACATCAGCAATTCCCAACCATATTTAGTTAAGGGATTGCTTATTATAAATTACCCATCTCTCTTTCAGGTGCCACATCAGATCTACAAGGCATTAAAATTTCACTCCATAAACATTAGTATATATTTCACTCTTGATCCTTATACTCTTTCCAAAATTCAATGAGCAGTGAAATTCGGATATTTAATAGGAAACTTCTGCTTTTGAGTGATCGTATTTATACTCCAAGCAGGTTCCTATTATTAGTATTCAGCTCTATCCAGGCAATATAGTCTGTTACTTATACTCTTGACCCAGACTAGGCCTCCTTGTTTACAACTGGGTCTCTTCTGGTGCTTCCCTCTAAGCCACTCTCGTTAACACAGTTCAGTGAATATATAGTTCAGCACGTATTAAGAAAAAAAAAAAAAAAAAAAAAAAAAATGCACTTATCTGCAGGTCTGTGGTAGGGATAATTATGGCTCCGGCTGGACATCTCATTCTTCTTTACTGTGCCTTGTGAGGATCTCAAGGTCCTAGCAGGGCAATATAGTAGATCTGACGCTGAGATCTCTGTGAATTAGATCTATGGTATTGCCCTGCGAGGACCTTGAGATCCTCACAGGGCATTACCATAGGCTTGCAGTGGAAGGTCCTGAAAGGGTATTGCTGGAAGCGGATGGCAAATGCAAGCATGCCGCTGGCTTTGAAGATGTCAGGCTGTGGGACTGGACTCTGGAGGGGGTGAATGGAAGTGATGGTGCTGAGTGAGGGTTGTGGTGGTATGAGGAGATCAGGGAGGAATCCGGAGGAGGTGAATGGAAGTAAGTGAAAGCATTGAGGTGGGGTGAGGAGATCAGGGAGGAATCCGGAGGAGGTGAATGGAAGTAAGTGAAGACATTGCGGTGGATGAGGAGATCACGGAGGAATCCGGAGGGGGTGAACAGAAGTAAGTGAAGACATTACGGTGGATGAGGAGATCACGGAGGAATCTGGAAGGGGGTGAATGGAAGTAAGTGAAGGTATTACGGTGGATGAGGAGATCACAGAGGAATCCGGAGGGGGTTGAATAGAAGTAAGTGAAGGCACTGTGGTGGATGAGGAGATCACGGAGGAATCCAGAGGAGGAGAATGGAAGTAAGTGAAGGCATTGCGATGGGGTGAGGAGATCACAGAGGAACCCGGTGGGGGGTGACTGGAAGTGAAAGTGCTGAGAGAGGATTGCGGTGGGATGAGGAGATCACAGAGGAACCCGGTGGGGGGTGACTGGAAGTGAAAGTGCTGAGAGAGGATTGCGGTGGGATGAGGAGATCACAGAGGAATCCGGTGGGGGGTGACTGGAAGTGAAAGTGCTGAGAGAGGATTGCGTGGGATGAGGAGATCACAGAGGAATCCGGAGGGGGGTGAATGGAAGTAAGTGAAGGCATTGCGGTAGAGGAGGAGATCATGGAGGAATCCGGAGGGGGGTGAATAGAAGAAAGTGAAGGCATTGTGGTGGATGAGGAGATCACAGAGGGGGTGAATGGAAGTAAGTGAAGACATTGCGATGGGATGAGGAGATCACGGAGGAATCCGGAGGGGGGTGAATGGAAGTAAGTGAAGACATTGCGATGGGATGAGGAGATCACGGAGGAATCCGGAGGGGGGTGAATGGAAGTAAGTGAAGGCATTACGGTGTGGTGAGGAGATCACAGAGGAATCCGGTGTGGGGGTGAATGGAAGTAAGTGAAGGCATTGCGGTGTGGTGAGGAGATCACGGAGGAATACGGAGGGGGGGTGAATGGAAGTAAGTGAAGCATTGCGGTGTGGTGAGGAGATCAGGAGGAATCCGGAGGGGGGTGAATGGAAGTAAGTGAAGGCATTACGGTGTGGTGAGGAGATCAGGGAGGAATCCGGAGGGGGGGTGAATGGAAGTAAGTGAAGGCATTGCGGTGTGGTGAGGAGATCAGGGAGGAATCCGGAGGGGGGTGAATGGAAGTAAGTGAAGGCATTGCGGTGTGGTGAGGAGATCAGGGAGGAATCCGGAGGGGGGTGAATGGAAGTAAGTGAAGGCATTGCAATGGGATGAGGAGATCACAGAGGAATCCGGTGTGGGGGGTGAATGGAAGTAAGTGAAGGCATTGTGATGGGATGAGGAGATCACAGAGGAATCCCGGAGGGGGGTGAATGGAAGTAAGTGAAGACATTGTGATGGGATGAGGAGATCAGGGAGGAATCCGGAGGGGGTGAATGGAAGTAAGTGAAGACATTGCGGTGTGGTGAGGAGATCAGGGAGGAATCCGGAGGGGGGTGAATGAAGTAAGTGAAGGCATTGCGGTGTGGTGAGGAGATCAGGGAGGAATCCGGAGGGGGGTGAATGGAAGTAGTGAAGACATTGCGGTGTGGTGAGGAGATCAGGAGGAATCCGGAGGGGGGTGAATGGAAGTAAGTGAAGACATTGCGGTGTGGTGAGGAGATCAGGGAGGAATCCGGAGGGGGGTGAATGGAAGTAAGTGAAGACATTGCGGTGTGGTGAGGAGATCAGGGAGGAATCCGGAGGGGGGTGAATGGAAGTAAGTGAAGACATTGCGGTGTGTGGTGAGGAGATCAGGGAGGAATCCGGAGGGGGTGAATGGAAGTAAGTGAAGGCATTGCGGTGTGGTGAGGAGATCAGGGAGGAATCCGGAGGGGGGTGAATGGAAGTAAGTGAAGACATTGCGGTGGGGTGAGGAGATCACGGAGGAATCCGGTGTGGGGGGTGAATGGAAGTAAGTGAAGGCATTGCGGTGGGATGAGGAGATCACAGAGGAATCCGGAGGGGGGTGAATGGAAGTAAGTGAAGACATTGCGGTGGGGTGAGGAGATCACAGAGGAATCCGGTGTTGGGGGGGTGAATGGAAGTAAGTGAAGGCATTGCGGTGTGGTGAGGAGATCACGGAGGAATCCGGTGTGGGGGGTGAATGGAAGTAAGTGAAGGCATTGCGGTGTGGTGAGGAGATCACAGAGGAATCCGGTGGGGGGTGAATGGAAGTAAGTGAAGACATTGCGGTGGGTGAGGAGATCACAGAGGAATCCGGTGGGGGGTGAATGGAAGTAAGTGAAGACATTGTGATGGGATGAGGAGATCACGGAGGAATCCGGAGGGGGGTGAATGGAAGTAAGTGAAGACATTGCGGTGTGGTGAGGAGATCACAGAGGAATCGGTGGGGGGTGAATGGAAGTAAGTGAAGGCATTGCGGTGGGATGAGGAGATCACAGAGGAATCCGGAGGGGGGTGAATGGAAGTAAGTGAAGACATTGCGATGGGATGAGGAGATCACGGAGGAATCCGGAGGGGGGTGAATGGAAGTAAGTGAAGGCATTACGGTGTGGTGAGGAGATCACAGAGGAATCCGGGTGTGGGGGGGTGAATGAAGTAAGTGAAGGCATTGCGGTGTGGTGAGGAGATCACGGAGGAATACGGAGGGGGGTGAATGGAAGTAAGTGAAGGCATTGCGGTGTGGTGAGGAGATCAGGGAGGAATCCGGAGGGGGGTGAATGGAAGTAAGTGAAGGCATTACGGTGTGGTGAGGAGATCAGGGAGGAATCCGGAGGGGGGTGAATGGAAGTAAGTGAAGGCATTGCGGTGTGGTGAGGAGATCAGGGAGGAATCCGGAGGGGGTGAATGGAAGTAAGTGAAGGCATTGCGGTGTGGTGAGGAGATCAGGGAGGAATCCGGAGGGGGGTGAATGGAAGTAAGTGAAGGCATTGCAATGGGATGAGGAGATCACAGAGGAATCCGGTGTGGGGGGTGAATGGAAGTAAGTGAAGACATTGTGATGGGATGAGGAGATCAGGGAGGAATCCGGAGGGGGGTGAATGGAAGTAAGTGAAGGCATTGTGATGGATGAGGAGATCACAGAGGAATCCGGAGGGGGGTGAATGGAAGTAAGTGAAGACATTGTGATGGGATGAGGAGATCAGGGAGGAATCCGGAGGGGGGTGAATGGAAGTAAGTGAAGACATTGCGGTGTGGTGAGGAGATCAGGGAGGAATCCGGAGGGGGGTGAATGGAAGTAAGTGAAGGCATTGCGGTGTGGTGAGGAGATCAGGGAGGAATCCGGAGGGGGGTGAATGGAAGTAAGTGAAGACATTGCGGTGTGGTGAGGAGATCAGGGAGGAATCCGGAGGGGGGTGAATGGAAGTAAGTGAAGACATTGCGGTGTGGTGAGGAGATCAGGGAGGAATCCGGAGGGGGGTGAATGGAAGTAAGTGAAGACATTGCGGTGTGGTGAGGAGATCAGGGAGGAATCCGGAGGGGGGTGAATGGAAGTAAGTGAAGACATTGCGGTGTGGTGAGGAGATCAGGGAGGAATCCGGAGGGGGGTGAATGGAAGTAAGTGAAGGCATTGCGGTGTGGTGAGGAGATCAGGGAGGAATCCGGAGGGGGGTGAATGGAAGTAAGTGAAGACGTTGCGGTGGGGTGAGGAGATCACGGAGGAATCCGGTGTGGGGGGTGAATGGAAGTAAGTGAAGGCATTGCGGTGGGATGAGGAGATCACAGAGGAATCCGGTGTGGGGGGTGAATGGAAGTAAGTGAAGGCATTGCGGTGTGGTGAGGAGATCACGGAGGAATCCGGTGTGGGGGGTGAATGGAAGTAAGTGAAGACATTGCGGTGTGGTGAGGAGATCACAGAGGAATCCGGAGGGGGGTGAATGGAAGTAAGTGAAGACATTGCGGTGGGGTGAGGAGATCACAGAGGAATCCGGTGTGGGGGGTGAATGGAAGTAAGTGAAGGCATTGCGGTGTGGTGAGGAGATCACGGAGGAATCCGTGTGGGGGGTGAATGGAAGTAAGTGAAGACATTGCGGTGTGGTGAGGAGATCACAGAGGAATCCGGTGGGGGGTGAATGGAAGTAAGTGAAGGCATTGCGGTGGGGTGAGGAGATCACGGAGGAATCCGGAGGGGGTGAATGGAAGTAAGTGAAGGCATTGCGGTGTGGTGAGGAGATCACAGAGGAATCCGGAGGGGGGTGAATGGAAGTAAGTGAAGACATTGTGATGGGATGAGGAGATCACAGAGGAATCCGGAGGGGGGTGAATGGAAGTAAGTGAAGACATTGCGGTGTGGTGAGGAGATCAGGGAGGAATCCGGAGGGGGGTGAATGGAAGTAAGTGAAGGCATTGCAGTGGGATGAGGAGATCACAGAGGAATCCGGTGTGGGGGGTGAATGGAAGTAAGTGAAGACATTGTGATGGGATGAGGAGATCAGGGAGGAATCGGAGGGGGGTGAATGGAAGTAAGTGAAGACATTGCGGTGTGGTGAGGAGATCAGGGAGGAATCCGGAGGGGGGTGAATGGAAGTAAGTGAAGACATTGCGGTGTGGTGAGGAGATCAGGGAGGAATCCGGAGGGGGGTGAATGGAAGTAAGTGAAGACATTGCGGTGTGGTGAGGAGATCAGGGAGGAATCCGGAGGGGGGTGAATGGAAGTAACGTGAAGACATTGCGGTGTGGTGAGGAGATCAGGGAGGAATACGGAGGGGGGTGAATGGAAGTAAGTGAAGACATTGTGATGGGATGAGGAGATCACAGAGGAATCCGGAGGGGGGTGAATGGAAGTAAGTGAAGACATTGTGATGGGATGAGGAGATCAGGGAGGAATCCGGAGGGGGGTGAATGGAAGTAAGTGAAGGCATTACGGTGTGGTGAGGAGATCACAGAGGAATCCGGAGGGGGTGAATGGAAGTAAGTGAAGGCATTGCGGTGTGGTGAGGAGATCACAGAGGAATCCGGAGGGGGGTGAATGGAAGTAAGTGAAGGCATTGCGGTGGGATGAGGAGATCACAGAGGAATCCGGAGGGGGGTGAATGGAAGTAAGTGAAGGCATTGCGGTGTGGTGAGGAGATCAGGGAGGAATCCGGAGGGGGGTGAATGGAAGTAAGTGAAGACATTGTGATGGATGAGGAGATCAGGGAGGAATCCGGAGGGGGGTGAATGGAAGTAAGTGAAGACATTGCGGTGTGGTGAGGAGATCAGGGAGGAATCCGGAGGGGGGTGAATGGAAGTAAGTGAAGACATTGTGATGGGATGAGGAGATCAGGGAGGAATCCGGAGGGGAGTGAATAGAAGTAAGTGAAGGCACTGTGGTGGATGAGGAGATCACGGAGGAATCCAGAGGAGGAGAATGGAAGTAAGTGAAGGCATTGCGGTGGGGTGAGGAGATCACAGAGGAATCCGGTGGGGGGTGAATGGAAGTAAGTGAAGGCATTGCGGTGGAGTGAGGAGATCACAGAGGAATCCGGTGGGGGGTGAATGGAAGTAAGTGAAGGCATTGCGGTGGAGTGAGGAGATCACAGAGGAATCCGGAGGGGGGTGAATGGAAGTAAGTGAAGGCATTGCGGTGTGGTGAGGAGATCAGGGAGGAATCCGGAGGGGGGTGAATGGAAGTAAGTGAAGACATTGTGATGGGATGAGGAGATCAGGGAGGAATCCGGAGGGGAGTGAATAGAAGTAAGTGAAGGCACTGTGGTGGATGAGGAGATCACGGAGGAATCCAGAGGAGGAGAATGGAAGTAAGTGAAGGCATTGCGGTGGGGTGAGGAGATCACAGAGGAATCCGGTGGGGGTGAATGGAAGTAAGTGAAGGCATTGCGGTGGAGTGAGGAGATCACAGAGGAATCCGGTGGGGGGTGAATGGAAGTAAGTGAAGGCATTGCGGTGGAGTGAGGAGATCACAGAGGAATCCGGTGGGGGGTGAATGGAAGTAAGTGAAGGCATTGCGGTGGGGTGAGGAGATCACAGAGGAATCCGGAGGGGGGTGAATGGAAGTAAGTGAAGGCATTGCAATGGGATGAGGAGATCACAGAGGAATCCGGTGTGGGGGGTGAATGGAAGTAAGTGAAGACATTGTGATGGGATGAGGAGATCAGGGAGGAATCCGGAGGGGGGTGAATGGAAGTAAGTGAAGGCATTGTGATGGGATGAGGAGATCACAGAGGAATCCGGAGGGGGGGTGAATGGAAGTAAGTGAAGACATTGTGATGGGATGAGGAGATCAGGGAGGAATCCGGAGGGGGGTGAATGGAAGTAAGTGAAGACATTGCGGTGTGGTGAGGAGATCACAGAGGAATCCGGAGGGGGGTGAATGGAAGTAAGTGAAGGCATTGCGGTGGGATGAGGAGATCACAGAGGAAATCCGGAGGGGGGTGAATGGAAGTAAGTGAAGACATTGTGATGGGATGAGGAGATCAGGGAGGAATCCGGAGGGGGGTGAATGGAAGTAAGTGAAGACATTGCGGTGTGGTGAGGAGATCAGGGAGGAATCCGGAGGGGGGTGAATGGAAGTAAGTGAAGGCATTGCGGTGTGGTGAGGAGATCAGGGAGGAATCCGGAGGGGGGTGAATGGAAGTAAGTGAAGACATTGTGATGGGATGAGGAGATCAGGAGGAATCCGGAGGGGGGTGAATGGAAGTAAGTGAAGACATTGCGGTGTGGTGAGGAGATCAGGGAGGAATCCGGAGGGGGGTGAATGGAAGTAAGTGAAGACATTGTGATGGGATGAGGAGATCAGGGAGGAATCCGGAGGGGAGTGAATAGAAGTAAGTGAAGGCACTGTGGTGGATGAGGAGATCACGGAGGAATCCAGAGGAGGAGAATGGAAGTAAGTGAAGGCATTGCGGTGGGGTGAGGAGATCACAGAGGAATCCGGTGGGGGGTGAATGGAAGTAAGTGAAGGCATTGCGGTGGAGTGAGGAGATCACAGAGGAATCCGGTGGGGGGTGAATGGAAGTAAGTGAAGGCATTGCGGTGGAGTGAGGAGATCACAGAGGAATCCGGAGGGGGGTGAATGGAAGTAAGTGAAGGCATTGCGGTGTGGTGAGGAGATCAGGGAGGAATCCGGAGGGGGGTGAATGGAAGTAAGTGAAGACATTGTGATGGGATGAGGAGATCAGGGAGGAATCCGGAGGGGAGTGAATAGAAGTAAGTGAAGGCACTGTGGTGGATGAGGAGATCACGGAGGAATCCAGAGGAGGAGAATGGAAGTAAGTGAAGGCATTGCGGTGGGGTGAGGAGATCACAGAGGAATCCGGTGGGGGGTGAATGGAAGTAAGTGAAGGCATTGCGGTGGAGTGAGGAGATCACAGAGGAATCCGGTGGGGGGTGAATGGAAGTAAGTGAAGGCATTGCGGTGGAGTGAGGAGATCACAGAGGAATCCGGTGGGGGGTGAATGGAAGTAAGTGAAGGCATTGCGGTGGGGTGAGGAGATCACAGAGGAATCCGGAGGGGGGTGAATGGAAGTAAGTGAAGGTATTACGGTGGATGAGGAGATCACAGAGGAATCCGGAGGGGGGTGAATAGAAGTAAGTGAAGGCACTGTGGTGGGATGAGGAGATCAGGGAGGAATCCGGAGGGGGGTGAATGGAAGTAAGTGAAGACATTGCGGTGGGATGAGGAGATCACGGAGAAATCCAGAGGAGGAGAATGGAAGTAAGTGAAGGCATTGCGGTGGGGTGAGGAGATCACAGAGGAACCCGGTGGGGGGTGAATGGAAGTAAGTGATGGCATTGCGGTGGGGTGAGGAGATCACAGAGGAATCCGGTGGGGGGTGAATGGAAGTAAGTGAAGGCATTGCGGTGGGGTGAGGAGATCACAGAGGAATCCGGAGGGGGGTTAATAGAAGTAAGTGAAGGCATTACGGTGGGATGAAGAGATCTCAGACAGACCACACCGTTGAGGTGATAGATGGGAGGGTGAACTACATATTACCCTGCCCACAAGAGTGCCGCTCAGGCGTTTTGGTGGTTCTTTACATTACAGTCGACTACACATATAAATAAAGGAGGACTCTGCACGCTTAAAGTGTCGGTGGACACTTCATTACATCAAATACAATATAGACGAGAGAGACTTCCAGGAATATTTGTACTTCCAGTGGATCAGAGCTTTGGCGATACAGCTCAGTTCTATTATACTGGCACACATAGCATCGCTACTTTTTTTTAAATCTTCAGTACTATTGCCATATTTTGCTTGCAGCTACACCAACCATTATGAACAATGGACTGTTATTATTTTTGGGAACTTTTGATATATGTCCAGATCTACTTTTGGAAATAGAATTGTTATATCAGACATAGGGGTGTTTTATACACCATTGTTTTATGAATATTGAGTTGTATTAATAAATTGTATGTGTTATACTATAGAGATACTTGCGCTTACCTTTTTAGTATATTTTTTTTACACACATATTTAAATATACTATTATAAAAGTCCATGTACATGGGCCAAAGTACCACTCAGCGGCTTGGGCTGCTTCCCCGGAGCCGGGAGCGGAGACAGGCATGGGCTGTTCGGAGCTCCCCACTCTGGATCAGTCGCGCCGCCATCTGGGACTGGAGGCCGGCACGTTCAGGAAGTCTCTACTGCGCATGACTTCATCGTTTGGGCAGTCTCTACTGAGCATGAATGCATCGTTCGGGCAGTCTCTACTGTGCATGACTGCATCGTTCAACCAGTCTCTACTGCGCATGACTGCATCGTTCAACCAGTCTCAACTGAGCATGACTGCATCGTTCAACCAGTCTCTACTGTGCATAACTGCATCGTTTCACCAGTCTCTACTGTACATGACTGCATCGTTCAACCAGTCTCAACTGAGCATGACTGCATCGTTCAACCAGTCTCTACTGTGCATGACTGCATCGTTCAACCAGTCTCTACTGCTCATGACTGCATCGTTCAACAGTCTCTACTGAGCATGACTGCATCGTTCAACCAGTCTCTACTGCACATGACTGCATCGTTCAACCAGTCTCTACTGAGCATGACTGCATCATTCAGCCAGTCTCTACTGCGCATGACTGCATCGTTCAACCAGTCTCTACTGAGCATGACTGCATCGTTCAACCAGTCTCTACTGCGCATGACTGCATCGTTCAACCAGTCTCTACTGAGCATGACTGCATTGTTCAACCAGTCTCTACTGTGCATGACTGCATCGTTTCACCAGTCTCTACTGTACATGACTGCATCGTTCAACCAGTCTCTACTGAGCATGACTGCATCGTTCAACCAGTCTCTACTGCGCATGACTGCATCGTTCAACCAGTCTCTACTGAGTATGACTGCATCGTTCAACCAGTCTCAACTGCGCATGACTGCATAGTTCAACCAGTCTCTACTGTGCATGACTGCATCGTTCCACTAGTCTCTACTGTACATGACTGCATCGTTCAACCAGTCTCTACTGAGCATGACTGCATCGTTCAACCAGTCTCTACTGCGCATGACTGCATCGTTCAACCAGTCTCTACTGAGCATGACTGCATCGTTCAACCAGTCTCAACTGCGCATGACTGCATAGTTCAACCAGTCTCTACTGTGCATGACTGCATCGTTCCACTAGTCTCTACTGTACATGACTGCATCGTTCAACCAGTCTCTACTGCGCATGACTGCATCGTTCAACCAGTCTCTACTGAGCATGACTGCATCGTTCAACCAGTCTCTACTGCGCATGACTGCATCGTTCAGCCAGTCTCTACTGAGCATGACTGCATCGTTCTGGCAGTCTCTACTGCACATGACTGCATCGTTCAACCAGTCTCTACTGTGCATGACTGCATCGTTCTGCCAGTCTCTACTGAGCATGACTGCATCGTTCAGCCAGTCTCTACTGAGCATGACTGCATCGTTCAGCCAGTCTCTACTGAGCATGACTGCATCGTTCAGCCAGTCTGTACTGGGCATGACTGCATCGTTCAGCCAGTCTCTACTGCGCATGACTGCATCGTTCAACCAGTCTCTACTGTGCATGACTGCATCGTTCTGCCAGTCTCTACTGAGCATGACTGCATCGTTCAGCCAGTCTCTACTGAGCATGACTGCATCCTTCTGCCAGTCTCTACTGCACATGTCTGCATCGTTCAGCCAGTCTCTACTGCGCATGACTGCATCGTTCAACCATTCTCTACTGTGCATGACTGCATCGTTCTGCCAGTCTCTACTGAGCATGACTGCATAGTTCAGCCAGTCTCTACTGAGCATGACTGCATCGTTCAACCAGTCTCTACTGCGCATGACTGCATTGTTCAACCAGTCTCTACTGAGCATGACTGCATCGTTCAACCAGTCTCTACTGCTCATGACTGCATCGTTCAACCAGTCTCTACTGTGCATGACTGCATCGTTCCATCAGTCTCTACTGTACATGACTGCATCGTTCAACCAGTCTCTACTGCACATGACTGCATCGTTCGGGCAGTCTCTACTGTGCATGACTGCATCAGACAAACATCCTAGTGTTTTATTATATAGGACATATACACACATGCATGCACACGCACAATTCTGGATCATACTGACTACAGCATAAAGGACAGATAAAATCCATATTCCCTTTATTTAAACATGGGATATTAACCCTTTCAGTGGTAGAGAGGTCTCCAACAGATTACTTAAGAAAGCATATCAGACAAAAAGTTGAAATAGCCGAAACAAGGTAAATACAGAGAATTATAGAAAAAGAGAGCCAGAAGGTAAATCAGATTAATATATACTACTACAATAATAAAAGTTGAAATAAAACATAACTTTCCTTTAAATAAACTCAAGGTCTGACCTTATATAAACCTCATCGACTCCAATGTATTAAATTTAATAAAGCAACAAATAAGCTTTTTGCATTTAATACAGATGTTAAATGTTGGAATAATTAGTCACTTCCAGCCTGTGTGTAGTTACAATAGACTCTAAAGCACTGGAATCATTAAAAAGTATAATTTTTCTTTTCCATTTATATAAAACATTTTATCACATATAATAATATAGCATTTGAAGAGGCGGAGATGAAATTTGTTACATTATATCGCTGTCGGAAGAGATAAGCCGCCTGCCCGCTGATAAATAATAATAATGTAGCAATATAACACTTTTCATCCCTTTTTCAAAGCAATTTAAAAACCTACAGTACTAGGCAATAAAATGAGTACTCAGACAACAAAACGTACGTAGCACAATGGCTGTGCTACTGAATGTCGTTCTATGGTAGGCGAGTTGATTTTTGAGCTGGAAAAAGTGTAGGGACGTGCAACAAAACTGACAGAGAGATGCTAAACCTGATTTGTTTTAGTTAGAGAAGAGATGTTGAAGGGGGTGACATGAAGGGATGAGCTAAAAGTTAAAACATATTTCCGCAGGGATTTTTGTGGAAAATGTGCAATTTCCTGCATTTCCCATAAAAATTACTGCCCATAGAAAATACATAATGTTTCCACCTTTTTCGCCAATGCCAATACATTTCCAAGGAGAACTCTGCCATCTTCCACCTGTGCTTTCTATGGCTGCAATGTTTCCCACTGTTTACCTACTACTGCTGCTGGGGGCTGAAGGGGAGAAATCAACGGCTGAAAGCAAAAGGTTGTGAGTCCTACAACATGTGCCGAGAAATAATTATCAGGCTGATTCCCTTTGTCCTTTGCTCACAATCCTAATCTCCTGCTTTTGTAACACTGGCAGAGCCATCCTAGAAAAATAACTGCGATTTGGGATATGCCAGCAGGATGCAATACATAACATCAATTCCTTAAAATCTCTGTTTTCAACAAAAAAAAAAAATGCAGCATGTCAACCGCCAACATTTTTGCAAGTTTACTGTTCCACGGGAATGCTTCTGGATTGTTTTCCTGCAGGTTTTGACTACTTTCTAAGAACTCAGTAAGTGAGGCATAGGGATCACTGTCAAAATGTCACCCGCTACTGGACGACAAAGAAAACAGCGCATTAAACATGTCGCCCCATCTTCTCATTTGTGTCCCTGGCTATTGGTTCTGATGCCTATGCTGTTACCTGTTAATTTTGATGGATATTGAGTAAGCGGGTATGCTCGTCTCCTGGAGAAGTTGGGAGGGGGTAGTTAGTAAGGGTTAGTTGAGGTTGGGGGGATAAGTTTTAACTTTGAATTCTTAAAATAAAAAAAAAAATGGGTCAGCTATGTCTCGTCATAACATTCATCTGTTGTATCTGCATTGTATTTTCTATATTAATATTATGTAAATTATCAATGCTTTTGTAATGTTTTATTACTGTCCTCTTCAATAAAAATGTTTAAAAAAACCCAAAAAAAACATGTTGCCCAAATGAAAAGCACAATATCAGAATCTCGCCTGCATCAAAAGGGTTAGATTCTGATATCGGGGGCTTATGAGTCGCACATTTTAATAGTTCACTTTGAAAATGATAAGCTACACAGCGCACACGTGATTCAGTACAACGTTTGTAATGAAATGATCCATTACCGCTCTACACGCAGTGATTGTAGGAATCACACATCCAACCACTGCTAGAACTTAAATTAATGTATGTTAACCCTTTGAGAGCCAGAGTGGTTCCGGAGCAAGAGTATCCCTCTCGCACTCAAAGGGTAAATTAAAATAAATGGAGGAAATTATTAGGAGTGTCTGCACTGCAATGCTTTGATTTCTCTTTGGCACTCAAGGGGTTACACACTGTAGAAGTGATATCACTAACGCATATTGTCTTAAAATACCATCTAATTATAATAATAATTTTCCTATTGGAAGCAGCTTGAAGATTCCTGCGTCTCTAACGTGTGATTTATGCAAGTCATTGGCGTGGTTTAGAGTTTTAATTTAAGCTCAATTTAAGCCTTTTATTAAATCTTTGAGCTAACGATATTTCACATTTAAATACATGTTAAAGTCTCTTAAAATGAATCTCATTCATAATGCTCATTGTCTGTTTTGTGTTGGCTCCAGGCTTTAATATGTTGGGGATTAAATGTGACTGCGGTATATTAGCACAATTTAGAATGTGTCTGAAATGTCAGGTGTTCACATTTAGGGCTATGTGGACAGACAGAGAAGATTGTAACTATGAGGGTGGGGAGGAATGGACCACTTGTTGTGGAGTCCTGCATCCAGATTGCATCTGAACTATCTTGCAAGCCTTTTACAGTCACACCAGTTACCTGTCTTGGATTGCGGCTACTGACATCATCAAATATGGCTGCTGCTAGTCAGTAAGGTAAGAATAGTGTTAGTATGTAATGAATTGGAAAGGTCTGTGTTGCCATGTGTTATTTAAAGGAGCAGTAAACTTTTTTATGAAAAAAAAACATATATTGTAGGTATTTTCCTATTGAGTAAAATAAGGGTACTCCCACTGCCAAGAGATTTATATTTCCAGAGTTATTACAGTTTAAACCCATGTTTTTTTACATTAGCAGTGCCCTCTAGTGGTCAAATTCTAATTAGATTTCCTGTTTGATTCTAATGGAGAGGAAAGTCAGAAAAGTCAGAGAAATATAGTTCTCCATAGAATGTGATAGAAACTGCTGAGTCACTTCCTGTCAGTTAGAACTATCAGGAAGTAAACACAGTAATTTCACTTCCTGTCAGTTAGCACTATCAGGAAGTAATCACATTAAATTCACTTCCTGTCAGTTAGAACTATCAGGAAGTAAACACAGTAATTTCACTTCCTGTCATTTAGAACTATCAGGAAGTAAACACACAGTAAATTCACTTCCTGATTATTTAAACTGCTATAATATTTGAATAAAACATCTGACAGCGATGGGATTGACCTTGTTTTGTTCAGCAAGAAAAGCTCTGTAAACTATGTGTTTTCATAAAAAATAGCCAAAAGAGGGATGCTTTTGTTTTAGGGGGTGTTGCAGGGATTGTGGTTGGTGGGCGGGGTAATAGCAAGAATTTTTAGGTTATTTTTATTTTTTACTTTTTCAAATACATTTTTATTGAAAGATTGGATAGCATGAACAAAATATGTTTACAGAATTAGTCATCAGTATGACAATACAGTGAAAAAAAAAACATAACAATATAAGCATCTGATACAGAGGGCTGGTCACATAACAAAGTGGCAAGATAGAAATCTCACATCATGACTTCAAAAATACAGATATCCAACCATTTTTAGGAGATAGGAGAATCTAAGGGAGGAGGGAATGGTGTGGGGGGTAAGAAGGTGCAGCTGGAAAATCATCTGTAAGTGGAAGAAGCAGGCAAGGAAAGATAGGAATCAAGGAAGGGAGGAGAAAGGGAGAGAGAGGAAATTGAGGAGAAGACACACGGGTTTGGGTAGTCTCGGAACTCTGAGCATCTCCAATAGCCTTAGAATTTATCATTAATAGTTTGGAGTAAAGCTAACCAAGCATCCATCAGGGATGACAGGTCCACTAGATCAGTGTTTCTCAACTCCTGTCCTCAGGACCCACTAACAGGCCAGGACTTAGGGATTTCGCTGCTAGAACACAGGTGTGGTGATCAGAGGCTCATTCACATTGATTAACTCACCTGTGCTCTAACAAGGAAATCATGTGATCAGAGGCTCATTCACATTGATTAACTCACCTGTGTTCTAACAAGGAAATCATGTGATCAGAGGCTCATTCACATTGATTAACTCACCTGTGTTCTAACAAGGAAATCATGTGATCAGAGGCTCATTCACATTGATTAACTCACCTGTGTTCTAACAAGGAAATCATGTGATCAGAGGCTCATTCACACTGATTAACTCACCTGTGCTCTAACAAGGAAATCATGTGATCAGTGGCTCATTCACATTGATTAACTCACCTGTGCTCTAACAAGGAAATCATGTGATCAGAGGCTCATTCACATTGATTAACTCACCTGTGTTCTAAAAAGGAAATCATGTGATCAGGGGCTCATTCACACTGATTAACACACCTGTGCTCTAACAAGGAAATAATGTGATCAGGGGCTCATTCACACTGATTAACACACCTGTGCTCTAACAAGTAAATCATGTGATCAGAGGCTCATTCACATTGATTAACTCACCTGTGTTCTAACAAGGAAATCATGTGATCAGAGGCTCATTCACATTGATTAACTCACCTGTGTTCTAACAAGGAAATCATGTGATCAGAGGCTCATTCACACTGATTAACTCACCTGTGTTCTAACAAGGAAATCATGTGATCAGAGGCTCATTCACACTGATTAACTCACCTGTGCTCTAACAAGGAAATCATGTGATCAGTGGCTCATTCACATTGATTAACTCACCTGTGCTCTAACAAGGAAATCATGTGATCAGAGGCTCATTCACATTGATTAACTCACCTGTGTTCTAAAAAGGAAATCATGTGATCAGGGGCTCATTCACACTGATTAACACACCTGTGCTCTAACAAGGAAATAATGTGATCAGGGGCTCATTCACACTGATTAACACACCTGTGCTCTAACAAGTAAATCATGTGATCAGAGGCTCATTCACATTGATTAACTCACCTGTGCTCTAACAAGGAAATCATCAAATCCTGGCCTGTTAGTGGGTCCTGAGGACAGGAGCTGAGAAACACTGCCATAGATCTTTGCCTTTTCTGATCCATGATAAACATATATGTAGAATTTGGTCTGATACTTTAGAGGACCAGACATCTAAAGAAAGAGGGGACCAAGGATCATGAGGACATTAGGATTTTAAGTCCATAGTAAAGTAAGGGGAGAGCGTTATTATTAATCTGTGCTATTTTGCCTTTCAATGCAATATACAGGAAAGGTGAATCTCCATATTATGATATAGTAACAACTCCCCCACTTTGTGATCATTTTATCTGCAATAACTTTTGACTGTGTCGTCACCCAGCAATGTAAAAATCCTTATTTAAAGGGATAGCAATACTTCATTTTGTCTCTCTTTTATTATGTAGGCATTAAAAAAAACACGAAGAACGATATAAGTCTTATCTCTCAAACCTTTATGGTTTGAGAGATATTCACAAGCAAAGTTTCCCTCACTGACCAAAACGGTCAAGTCTGCCATCTAGCTGTCAGATTTGGAATGCGGTCCGCGGACTGGCCGTGGCTCTACAGCAGAGCCGAGATCGCGAGATATAAGAAAAACTACTTCATTCGAATAGTCTACAAAGTGTGTCTGGTTTGTAAGCACACGTTTTAGACCCTTTCAATGAAATAGTTATTTTTATATCTTGCGATCTCGGCTCTGTTGAAGAGCCAACAGTTGATCTGCGGACCGGATTCCAAATCTCACAGCTAGATGGTAGACTTGACCGTTGTGGTCAGTGAGGGGAAACTTTGCTTGTGAATGTCTCTCAAACCATAAAGGTTTGAGACATAAGACTTATATCATTCTTCATGTTTTTTTAATGCCTACAAAATAAAATAAAGATAAAATGAAGTATTACTATCACTTTAATAAAACTTTAGAGCCTTTTATAGTTGCTCCAAGCATGGATGCCTATTGGGAGATGTATTGATCTAGTGCCATTACAGAAGATGTGTATAATCTGCTGGTTATATTGGTAAGGATAAGGCTAAAAGAAGCAGGTAGTGGGACAGGTTCTGAGCAAACCAAGGCGAGGTTTTAAGAAGCGGCCGCCCGCAGAGACTGACACATTGTTAAAAAGCGTTTTGCTACATCTCAGCGGTGTGAAAAAGCAATTAAATTCCTGTTCACAGAGGCTGCCTCTATACTGCACAAACAACGTACAAGACTCGAGCAGTCAGAACAGCGAGCAAAGTGGAGCCGTTTGTCCATGGATCAATAGTTTAACCCCTGAAATACTGGACTTTCCTGAAATAAGTTCTCATGATCATTTTATTCATTTGGAGGTAGGCTACATAAGAATCCACAGTGGTTTAAATTAAATATAATGTTTTTATGCGCCATGAATGGTAGGGTAGTCTGCGATGCACTGCATAGCAATTCACTGGTGATCTCTATAGCATTTAAGGGGTTAAACAACAGGTTACACTCAGTTTAATTCATCGTTCGCTCCGTTGTTGATTAGGGACAAGTTTTTGAGGCCATTTAGTAGCAGAGTTTTGAATGTAGAAGAAAATGGTAATGATGGGCTTATGTATAAAAGCATAGGAGACAAATACAAATATACAGAACTCCTATTTATTTAACCCCTTAAATACCACCGGTATGGGAGGAGGTGCTCTGACGGACCAGGGCACTTTTTATTTTTCACGGACGGGTTCAGTGATGGCAACACTGCATGAAGATTCACTGCATTCACAAAGGTCCCTGACGTGCCAGGATTGTCACCAGTCCTTAATGTCAGGATAGCCTTGACGGTTCTGGCACATCATTGAGTGTTAAGGGGTTAAAGGAATTTTATTAACCCTGGCAGCTAGAGAGGTCATTTGGTTGGGCCAGAATTGCTCTGCGTTGCTTTTATACATAAGTTCCATTATATATTGTGCAGAAGTTACATGTGCAACTTACATGAAAGCCCAGCTCTCTTCAACGTTCATCCAACACGGCTTGTTAACCCTTTGAGTGTGAGAGGGTTACGCAATGCATTCCTCTGCAATGTATTGCATACCCCTCTGGCACTCAGAAGGTTAATTGTTGAATTACTACTTTGGTTTAAAAGGGATGACAACAGAATGACACTTATGAAGCAAGAGGCATTCTGGTGCTCTTTTGATCAGCTGTTTATAGAGAAAGCAAGGGATTCTGGGAGAACAAAATGGTATAGAAAGACATTGTACATTAGCTGCATGTAAAAAAAATAACTAAAAAAGCCACCAAAATGGCTCATTTTTCCATGTGTTACTTAAACAGAATTCATTCACTGGAAAGGTCTACAAAGTGTGCTTTCAAATCAGGCACACTTTGTAGACCTTTCCAATGAATTAATTCTTTAGCAATAACGCAATTTCGGCTCTGCTGCAGAGCCTCCTCGAGTCGTACGACTCGATTCTCCTGCTGTCAGCTTTATAGCCCACATCAGGAGAAGGGGAGGAATGTTGAATCCCTATATCTCTCACACCATAGCGGTTTGAGAGATAGGGTTTGGAGCGTATTGATTAATATTTTAAACTGGAACTTTTTTGGGGGGGACATTACTGTCCCTTTAAGGAAAAACTTGTTATCCTTCATCAAGAGGTTTCCTTATACTGACAGACACAAGATTGTCCCTCGTTGTGATACGGATTTCACATCTGAGGGGAGGTAGCGTTATGTATGGAAAAGGAACAGGAGGGGGACACTTTAAAGGGATAGTAATGTTTCATAATAAAAGCAGCTCTAATTAATCATCATAGTATTTGGACTTTGGAGAGTGTTATTTCAATTCTGTCAGAGTTGTAGTTCCAGAGTAATTCAATGATAAAGTATCCCCCTCCCGCCCCTTTTACTGATGTAACACTGTTCAGCCAGATCAGAAGTGAGGTGCCCAGGTAGACTGCAGAGAGGGACAATCTTCAATTAAGATAAGGGAAAAACCTGAAAAACTTGTCAAGGGGGGAAGGGCTTTCATTGTTCTCATAGGAAGAAGATTGTCCCCTGCTGTTATCTGTCTGGTCTATGGACTGGATTCCACATCTGAGAAGAGATGGCTTACACTAGGTAAAAGGGACAGGAGGGAACTTGTGAATATCTCATAAACCATAAAGGTTTGAGAGATAAGACTTATATCATTCTTCATGTTTTTTTAATGCCTACAAAATAAAATAAAGATAAAATGAAGTATTACTATCCCTTTAATATAAAATAAATGAAGACTACAGTGTTATTGACAGTTAGAAAGGTAAGTTTCATTATAAAAAGGTATATTGAATAATCAACGTTGTTTTATTATCAACACATTACTATCCCTTTATAGCACTGATTCTTGTCTCTAGCTTGGCGAATAAAATGGTGCTGTCGGGTATGGCTGGGCACACTGGAATCTGTTGGCAGGTTTTGCTCCGGAGGAAAGAGTCTATGTACCCAGAAATACATAGAAAATTTTAATTGTTGTTTAAATGTTTTTTTTTTTTATTATCTGTGCTTTTTCCTCTTGGATTTATTGAGATAAGTCTCGCCCTATCAGGATGGTTATTAGTCCCTGCAAGCAGTATCACTGGCTTCCGCCTTCAGTCAGTGTTACCTTGTATGTAAGTAAACTACTTTGTATTTTTTATTCCATACTCAATGTGATGATCTTCAGCACCCCATGTAGTGTTTGTTCTTTATTTGGAGGGAGTTCTTGAAGATTTTCTGTATCTGGGGAGCAGGTGATATTGTTAGAGACTGCTTGTAGTGGTGCTTCATAGCGTGCGTTTTCTAGTGTCTGGTGGAAGCTTTTGGAATTGCAGGATATAGTGCATTATGACTGTCCCCTTACCCCCCCCCCCCCCGTTCTTCTTGTTGGTGTAAGAATGATGTTAACATAGAGTGTATCCTTGTTGCACTGCAGGCCAATTTAAAGGTGTAAACCACAAGGTGGAATATCTGATCCCAGCTGAGCAGGGGTCAGATTATGATAGACATACTGGAAAACCTAGAAGTAGCAGAGACAACCATGGTCTAAACTGGAGGAGAAGGGCAACAAATTCATGCACTTACGCTAAAACACTCAGCCGTTGGTTATGTAAAACAACATACTTTATTATAACAGTAAAACAACTCAATCTTCTGGTCACACTTATTACATGAGAGACTCACGATGCTGGACAATATGCAGAATCCAATGTCACCTCACAAGGGGGATCCACGCGTTTTGTGTACAAGACACTTACTCATGATCCAACTGGAGGAGAGCCAAAGCAGAATCATAATCAGGTACAAGCCAAGGGTCAGAGCGGTAAGAGTATTGGAAACCAAGATAAAGGTCGAGACAGTTGGAGTTCAGGTTGAAACCGTGGAAAGCAAGAGTCGGTAAACAGAAAATCAACCAAGATAAACCAGGACTAAGTCATCAAGTCAAGAGCCTAGCAACTAAGTGTCCAGAGGAGGTTTAAATATATGTTAAACCAGAAGCCATAGAAAGTATGTGATAGAGCATGCCCATTTGCATGACAGGCAATGTAGGAACCTGATTGCACATACGAATGTGCATATATACTGACCCACAAGTGTCTACATCCATACACTACAGTCTAAAAGGGAAGAATTGTGCCTGCACATGCCTTCTGGGAGGGCAGAAGCACGAACACATGGGACCAGCTGTACAAGGACACTGAATTGTACATAAGCCATGACAGACGCTAATATCCCTACTAGTAATAGTGCAGTTGCACTGCATGGTGCTCTACTAAAGCATTAGCTAAGCCAAAGATCCAGGTCTTTTAAGAACTTAGTAACTCCTTGCTACCAATGGGACAGGGAGTAACTAGGTTCTCAAAAGATGTGGCTTTACCAAAAAGACCCAGGGCTTCTCCCAACTAATGTATTTTGAGTGCGTCCTGCAGCCCAGTGGCACCGTTACTAGTAGGGAGATACCACCATTACATGGCCCAAGATGGCTACAAGACCTGGGGCTTTAAATGGAAGACATGGATGTTCCATTACACAGCACCAAGCAATGCTCCTGACATAGGACAAGTTAATGGAAGAGCTAGAAAAACAAAAAAAAAAAGTTTTCTTTTGGCAAATAAATACCGTTAACGGGAATATCTGCAAACAATAGGCGTCTTATAAAGACCAGACTGCATCTTGGAATGTTTGTGCCACATCGACATTGTCAACATACTCCGCCCCGCAAAAAAAAGTGGATAAAAAAACAAGGCCAATTTTAAACACTTCCCCCGCCACTCTTGCTCAACTCAAGATCTCCCCCCATCCAGCTCATTCCTCTCATCTCAGCATTTTGGCTTCAGCTTCCAAGCTTTCGATCCCTTTTGATCTCTGCACCCCTCACAAGCTCCTGGCACAAGTGGTGCCCATAGCTCCAATAAAACGCAAATTCTCGCTCTGTTTTTGTCATGTGAAATGACTCAGATTCAATTGGTCTCACTTTTTCATCTCCCCTTTATTTTAACTAGCACGCCACCGCTTCATTTTTTTCTCTTGGACTGCAGCGAAGCCTGTCTAGGCTTTCCAAAAGACACACACTGCTCTCATCAACGCCCTCCCACCGCTGAGATGCTCGCTCCGTCCTCCCCCCATGCATATTTCCATAGCGCAACCGAGGAAACAGATTGAACAACAAAAACCATATACATATATATTAAAAAAGAGATAGTATCTTTAAACTCTTTCATCTTAAGTAGGTAGGGAAAAGGAATGCATTTGTGTCTATGGCTACCTGAAGGTTTATTCGAAGCTAATTGCATAGAACTCCGCAGTGAGACCTCATAAAAATAAAAGAGCGTGTCCGGAGTTAGACCGGGGAGAGCAATCACAAAACATTTTGGGTTGAGTTCAAGACTTTAAACTGAAACCGGTGGCAATGGTGGAAAGGAGAGAGAGGGTGCAAATGAGGTCGCCACATCAGCTTTCTGCATCACAATAACGTATCTATCCTATGTGGAAGCAGAACCTGGGATTGACCACTTAACCCATTGTCGCCCATCTTCTTAAAGAATGACATATTTTTAAAGAATGAGATGATGAAAGCTTGAATCCAAAAAAGAGACTAGCGTCAACACAAATGATCATATTAAGGGCCTTATTCACAGAGCACAAAAAGAGCAATTTTGCGCCATTGTGGACAAACGAACGTGTCCAATGATTTATTTGGGGTTTTAACCCCTTGAATGCCAGTGAAGTATCCAATGCATTGCTTTGCAATGTATTGGAGACCTCGCTCAGTATTCAAGGAGTTAAAAGTCCCATTTAAATCAATACAAATGATTACACGGTGAGTTGATTTACTCCAGAATTGATTCTCAGATTAATTTGCGCATCGACCCCAAATCTTCTTAGACAGATGACCACAAAATGTAAATGACTACAAAAGGAATTAAAAGACTTGTCAATTTTTATGCCCCTGAAATTTCTTGTAATATTGTTCCTATTTTACCAATTTTGCTCAGGATTTTCTGCCAGGAGACCCAAAAATGATAGAATCTGGTGCATCGATTACTCAAGCTAAAATATAGAGCATTTAAATCATATGGAATAAGTGACTAATGTTTATCAAAGTCAGTAAAAATCTCTATGTGGCCCATGGTGCTCCGCCGCATCAATCCACCAGCCATTAATAGGGAAGTGTTGTCTAGGAATAAGCAAGACTTACCTAGGAAGCCGTCCTTCTTATAGCAGTCAACAATGTCTATATCATTTTTATTTGCAATTGATCTCTATTGCAATTAAGTTGACTCATATGAGCCATGCAGACTTGTTGAAGCCCATTTGTTGTTGTGAGCAATTACTATATATACAGGAAACTTCAGATATAATGCAAATATATATAAATGGGTAACATAGCGGGATAGATAGATAGACAGACAGACAGACAGACAGACAGACAGACAGATAGATAGATAGATAGATAGATAGATAGATAGATAGACAGACAGACAGACAGACAGACAGACAGACAGATAGATAGATAGATAGATTAGACAGACAGATAGATGATAGATAGATTGATTTATTTTATTCCAATGCCAGACAGGCAAGTCACTTCAGTTCCCTGTACCTAGAATTAGTTTGTAACCTTGACATTGCCCTTGACATTGCAAAGGCTCAGTGGGTCTGGTTAAGCTGTGTACAAAATGGTAGCACAGTATGATAATAAATGTATTATTAAATTATTATGCATAAGTCAGACTGCTGCATAAAGGACAACTACTAGGGTAAGTCCTAATGATAAACAATTAAAAATAAACTCCTATAGTAAAATTCATGTTTTATTGTTACCCTCCCCTCAAATAAAAATAGATTGTTAGCTCTTGAGTAAAAAGATATGCCACCTGTTTCTAGGGCAAGCATACAATACATATAGCTTGAGCTGGAGCTGTGTAACATAGAAATGTTTGAACTAATAAACTAGGAATGATTGCAAGATGATTAAATCCAGCTACAACTGGAAACAACTTGGGAAATCCTATTAGAGAAAGATTTAGGCGTACTGATAGACAATAGTCTTCACAGCAGTGTGCAGAGTCACTCAGCTGCTGCAAGAGCAAATAGAGTACTAGCCTGCATAAAAAGAGGTGTAGAAGCAAGGGATGCTAATATTATCCTACCTCTGTATAAATCCTCGGTTAGGCCTCATCTAGAATATGGAGTACAATTTTGGACGCCTGTTCTAAAAAAAGACATTACTGAACTGGAAAAGGTGCAGAGACGTGCAACAAAACTGATAAAGGGACTGGAGGATCTGAGTTACGAAGAGAGACTAGCCAAACTGGGTTTGTTTACATTAGAGAAGAGATGTCTAAGGGGTGATATGATTACCATTTACAAATACATTCAAGGTCAATACAAAGAACTATCCAATGAATTATTTATGCAAAGAGCTGAGCTAAGAACAAGAGGTCATCCATTAAGACTTAAGGAAAGGCGCTTTCGACTAAAACACAGGCAGGGATTCTTTACAGTAAGGGCGGTAAGGCTATGGAATTCTTTGCCTTGGGATGTTGTGCTTGCAGATAATGTAACTGCATTCAAAAAAGCAATGGATGCCTATCTAGCACAGAACAATATTGACAGTTATGATAGATGGCTTCAAAGCAAATAGGATATTGAGCCGGGGAACTATTTCACACACACACACACACACACACACACACACACACACACACACACACACACACACCTACACTGGAAATTGCTCCAGAGGGCTTTTTTGTTGCCTTCCTCTGGATCAACAGGGGTGTTATTGGCATGGGCTGGACTTGATGGACGCATGTCTTTTTTCAGCCTTATCTACTATGTTACTATGTTACTATGTAACTCCCCCACATGAGTTAGTTCACTGTATCCCCAAAATTAAAGGCCATGACTAGTAGTCAGTCCCTCCTCAAAAGGCAGCATCCAAACCAAAATATCCATCTAACTAAACCCTAACCGTGCCAGCCCCATTTCGTGTGAAGACACTTTGGGATGTGTAGATCGTATCAGTCCCTGCATGCTGTCAAGCACTACCCCGTGATCAAATGGGGCTCCACAACAACCGAAGCTGTCAATAAGGACATGATGTCCTACCAGCCAGACACTATATAGGAGACAAAAGAAACAAGAAGCGCTTCCTGATGGAACATCCTTAGAACTGATAGACACCTCACCACCACCTGTAAAATGGTCCTCGCAAACTGATTTGCTGGAAATACACATATATGTAAATCAGCAATAAAACTAAGAGATATTAAAGCTGTCCCTTCTCCAGCTCTCTCCACTTCAAAATATGGCTGCCACTCTTCACCTCCACTCTCGAAGGAACCAAATGTACCCAAAAGACAAAAAATACAAAGGGGGCAGCATTCGTGCTTAAACCTGATGGACAATATGTCAATTTCAAATTGCACTCACATTTAAAGATGGCTGTATGTATACTTATGCATACACACAGCCAAGCAAACTTGCAGGGATATCTTAGCGCCCTTGCTCGGTATTTATTCCGTCCGGCCTCGCGGAGTTCTCTCATCCGCTCCCACGGAATCCACTATCAGTTTTTGTTCAAAAAAGGTAGCCGCTCCAGCAAAAATTGATATAAAATTGCCACAAATTTAAAACAACCCACTACAAAAATGCGTTTTGCAGCGTTACAACGCTGATTCATCAGTAATGTAGGCAATGAATACCAGCCAGACAGCATCTTTAGTGAATTAATACAGGCATTAAAATGCATAGCAAAACCTTAGCTATCCAACAAGCAATGCTAACTAAATCCTACATAACTATGTCAAAAGGAATAATTGCATGTAAATCAATGATAAAATAAACAGCTCCCAATGATAATGCATAAGGCTGACAAGAGATATAGTGTTAAAAAGCATAAACACCATGAAGAAGAGGGGGCAGGGGTGGAGGATGTGGCTCGAAGCTGTGCAGTTCTCAAATGGAAATGGTCAAGCCTGACCACCCCTTAACAGAGACTGCACAGCCCACCCACTGATCACTAAGAATCCAGGGCTCTTTCTGTTAGAAGGTCACTTCGAGTCACAATGGTCCTTCTTTTAGTTGTTTTTGGGGCCATTCAAATACATTCATTGTACAATAGCCTTGGCTTGGCTATCAATGACCTTTGTTCCTTTGCCAATGGAATGTTGTAATACTTCTAAATAAGAGACAAGTGCAGTTTTGTGGCATTTCATCAGATAACGTTCTCCTAGCCAACACCATACCTCCCAAGTGTCCTTCTTTAGGAGATATTAGGGATCCTTACCTCCCAAGTGTCCCTCTTTAAGAGATATTAGGGGTCCGTACCTCCCAAGTGTCCCTCTTTAAGAGATATCAGGGCTCTATACCTCCTAAGTATTCCTCTGTAGGAGATATTAGGGGTCCATTCCTCCATAGTGTCCTTCTTTAGTCAGGAGAGACCCACTTTCAGTTCTAAACCCCTCTGTCCCTCTTTCTCACCCTGGTGTCCCTGTGTTTAGGAGATCAGACTGTGTGGTGTATATAGAAGTGTATCACCCTGGTGTCCCTGTGTTTAGGAGATCAGACTGTGTGGTGTGTATAGAAGTGTATCACTCTGGTGTACCTGTGTTTAGGGGATCAGACTGTGTGGTGTGTATATAAGTGTATCACCCTGGTGTCCCTGTGTTTAGGAGATCAGACTGTGTGGTGTGTATATAAATGTATCACCCTGGTGTCCCTCTGTTTAGGAGATCAGACTGTGTGGTGTGTATATAAGTGTATCACCCTGGTGTCCCTGTGTTTAGGAGATCAGACTGTGTGGTGTGTATATAAGTGTATCACCCTGGTGTCCCTGTGTTTAGGAGATCAGACTGTGTGGTGTGTATATAAGTGTATCACCCTGGTGTCCCTGTGTTTTGGAGATCAGACTGTGTGCTGTCTATATAAGTGTATCACCCTCGTGCCCCTGTGTCTAAGAGATCAGACTGTGTGGTGTGTATATATGTGTATCACCCTGGTGTCCCTGTGTTTAGGAGATCAGACTGTGCAGTGTGTATATAAGTGTATCACCCTGGTGTCCCTGTGTTTAGGAGATCAGACTGTGTGGTATGTATAGAAGTGTATCACCCTGGTGTCCCTGTGTTTAGGAGATCAGACTGTGTGGTGTGTATATAAGTGTATCACCCTGGTGTCCCTGTGTTTAGGAGATCAGACTGTGTGGTGTGTATAGAAGTGTATCACCCTGGTGTCCCTGTGTTTAGGAGATCTGACTGTGTGGTGTGTATAGAAGTGTATCACCCTGGTGTCCCTGTGTTTAGGAGATCAGACTGTGTGGTGTGTATATAAGTGTATCATACTGCTTTACAGCAATAAAACTCACATTAATGTCTGTTTAAACATCAGTATATGTGTTTATACATTAGTCTGTGTAAATAAATACTAAGGTCTTGTTATAAGTCATTTATTAGGTTACACAAGGAGGTGTCAATAGGTCATGAAATAGCCTAAAAATTATTGATAATGCCCCGCCCACTGGCCGCGCCCCCAGTAACACCCCCTAAAATACAAGTGTCCCTCTTTGGCAATTTGGAATGTTGGGAGATATGCAACACTAGCAGAATCATCGAACGTCTTTGAGACCACTTAAAGCCTAGATTATGTTACAGGTGATATATGTTACAAACCAGTTTATTTAACAGATTTTCATTGAAGTCTAAAAGGAATTTTTATGATAAAACCACTGACAAAGTTATCTGCTCCAAAGAACTTAAGAGAAATTCTGAATCAAATGCACTGTAACATAGGAGACCAATTAAAATCCCCCAAATTCCCAGTCATTTAAATTTCTTTTTAAATCTCTTAAAGGGATAGTAATGTTTCACAAAAACAGCAGCTCCAATTAATCTTCATAGTATTTGGGCCATGGAGTGTGTTATTTCAATACTGTCAGAGTTGTAGTTCAAGAGTAATTGAATGATAAAGTATCCCCCTCCCGTCCCTTTTACCTAGTGTAAGCCCCTCCCCTCAGATGTGGAATCTGGTCTCTTGACGGACAAATCACAGCAAGGGACAATCTTCTTACTGTGATCATAAGGAAAACCTTGCCCACAATGACAGGTTTTTCAGGTTTTTCCTTATGATCACTGAAGATTGTCCCTCTCTGTGATCCATCCGGACAGTCTTGCTGCTCTGAGGTGAGCAGTGTTACATCAGTAAAAGGGGCGGGAGGGGGATACTTTATCATTCAATTACTCTTGTACTACAACTCTGACAGAATTGAAATAACACTCTCCATGGCCCAAATACTATGAATATTAATTGGAGCCGCTTTTATTATGAAACAATACTATCCCTTTAAATGATAGATAGGTCTCCATTTCATACAGAATTAATTTGAGACATCTCTAGCATTCAAGAGGTTAAAAGGCCAGTTTTAATCAATATATTGCTTTTTTACTTGCCTCTTACAGTGCAGTCAGTTTGCTAATTGACTTGGCATAATAAATACTATGCCAGAGTTAGGAAAACTTTTACTCTCCAGCTTTTGGGGACGATGGTACAGATGGGAGTTGTAGGGGGAGATTCACTAAGTAGTGATAAAGAGGTGATGAAGTAGAGATGACGGGGTTATGCACTAAGCTGTGATAAAGAGGTGATGAAGAGGAGATGACGTCTCAGGTGATATCGCTTCTCCAGTTCCTGTGCTATTATGTGGAGCCTATGCACTAAGATCTCCACAGTTGAAGTAATATTAGTGCATAATAGATGAGAGTTGGTACCGTGTTAGCCGTAGAAATACAGGATGCAAAATTTTTTGTAAAGTTGATACCTTTATTGGCTAACTAAACAGATTTAAAATGCAAGCTTTCAAGACCTCTTAGGTCTCTTCCTCAGGCATGTTAGCATGCCTGAGGAAGAGACCTAAGAGGTCTTGAAAGCTTGGATTTTAAATCTGTTTAGTTAGCCAATAAAGGTATCAACTTTACAAAAAATTTTGCATCTTAGTGCATAGACTCCATAGGATAACATAGGAACTGGAGAAGTGATATCACTGGAGAAGTTATCTACACTTTATCACCTCTTTATCACACTTAAGTGAATCTCCCCCGACTTCTCCAATTTATCACTTCTCCAGTTTCTATGTTATTCTATGGATCCTATTCACTAAGTGGTGATAAAGAGGTGATAAAGTAGAGATGACTTCTCCAGTGATATCACATCTCCAGTTCCTATGTTATTCTATAGAAACTATGCACTAAGATTTTTTCAACTTTGGGGATCTTAGTGAATAGGCTTCATAGAATAGCATAGGAACTGGAGAAGTGATATCAATGGAGAAGTCATCTCCACTTTATCACCTCTTTATCATTGCTTAGTGAATTCCCCCCCATAGTCTTCAACAGCTGGAAAGACCCTGGACTACATGATAGCACAACCTCTGGGAGGTCACCCTGGGGTTTTCAGAGGTAACCAGGTGTCCTCACAGAAACTGGAATGAGAGGTCAAGAGGCCCAGCCACAGAGCCGCCCCAGCTTCCTCACCAGCTCGAGGTGGTTCCTCAGAGAACAGCGAAGGCACGCTAATGAGGCGGTGAGGGGGAAGCTTACACAGCTGCAGACTCTACTGTACAGGTTCCAAGATCAATGGAGAACTTTCATTGCCAGAGTTGTAAATGTAACACCTTTAAGGAACATTTGGAAAAAAATTCAAGCTGCCTCCTCCTTCCCTTACTTACCCATCCCTAAAAAGGTTCTTTTTTTTCCATCCGCAAATTCACATATAAAAGGAGTTTATTTTACAGAAATTAGTATTCTTGGAGCTGTAAAACTGACCAGGTTTTAGTGAAGGGGAGAGGAGGCTTTGGGGATTTTTCTCAACTATAAGATTAATTCAATAATTCTCCAAATAAGTCACCGTGCCAGGCAAGAGGGGTCATACTAGGTACTGATGGAGCTAAAATCCAGGAGGGAGAGGAATTAATTTGAGATAAACTGCATTGAGATAAACAATCTGATTCTTATGTTATATGGATGGAGCCTCCTTAACAAGTTGGAGAGATATTACTGCAGATACTCCATAGAATAACATAAGAATTGGGGAGTTTATCTCACCTTATCCATAGAATAACATAGGGACTGGAGAGTTTATCTCACATATATTTCACCATAGTGCCTAAACCCCTGGGTTTCGCTGCATGTAATGGTGTTCATCTCACTATTATTGATGGTGCAAATGGGCTGCACTCGTCTTTTTGGGAATGTAGCAACAAAACAATATATATTATTTAGCTACATATATGCATATAAAACATACATACATACAAACAGAGGCCCCAACTTTTCACATTGCCCCCAATGTCATCCTCTCTACACTGGTCCCAATGTCCTCCTCTCCACATTGCCCCCAACTTTCCACATTGCAGCCAATGTCCACCTCTCCAAATTGCCCCCAACTCTCCACATTGCCCCCAATATCCTCCTCTCCACATTGCCCCCAACTCTCCACATTGCCCCCAATGTCCACCTCTCCACATTGCCCCCAACTCTCCACATTGCCCCCAGTATCCACCTCTCCATATTGGTCCCAACTCTACACATTGCCCCCAGTGTCCGTTTCCTACCTCCCTAGTGGCCCAGTGGCGTGGCAGTAGAGGTCTGTGCCTCCTTCGGCACAGACCTCTTGAAGGCCTGGTGCTCCCACACGGACCTCTCCAATAATGCAGGGCACTGGGAGATGATGTCATCTCCTAGCGCTCTGCATTACAAGAGTGCCGAGCTCAGCTAACTGATGTCCATGGCGCCAGACAGGATGGGGGGGTCGCAGGGGGGCGGCCAGACCCCTGGAGTGACAGGCTTGCGACCCCTGCAACCCCTATTGTTAGATCACTGCATACAAATACAGATACCATTTCCTTGAGGGTTCCCCCTGTATAATGAATCACCCCAAATCCCTGTATAGGAGAAACTTGGGAAATAGAAGCTCTGGCAGTGCCTCCCTCTGAATCCAGATGAGGGGTCCCAGTGACAGAGATCCAAAATGGAGTCCTCCAGGTCCTGGAAATAAAGACCAGCAGTTACATAATTCATACTAACCTAGACAAAGGATGTACTTTACGACGGGCTCTCTAACCCACAAACTACAAGGAAAAAATAGGTTCTCATGGCTTTGTAGGGTTTTTTACACAGGGGTGGACCTTAAAATTGCTCCCCTGTGTCCTGCTATAGTTCAACTCTACCTAAAATTCACTCTTTCTCTCCTAGCCTCCACCTTTGGGCACACAGCGTCTTGGAAAAACTGACCTCCAGTCCCTTTGAACACAAGGCAGCACATGGTTTCATTTTCTGTGATGTCACAATGGTGGCGTGCACCAGAGCAGGGAGGTAAAACTCTCTCTAATAATAGAGGCTCCCTGCATTAAAGGGATAGTAATACTTAAAATGTAAAAAAAAAAATATGTTGTAGGTTTTACCCCCCTGAGTAAAACAAGAGTACTCCCACTGCTGTAAGGTGTTTTATTCAAAAGTTATTCCTGCTCAGAGTTGAATTTTTTAGGTACAATATCACAGTGGCCTGAAATTGTACAGTGGCGCTGTTGCTACACCATACTATGGAGATTTATGGTCCCGGGACCAGAGCTGTCCATAGGATAGTGTAGCAACAGCAGCACTGTACAATTTCAGGCCACTGTGATATTGCACCTAAAAAATTAAACTTTGAAAATTAATAACTTTTGAATGAAACACCTTTCAGCAGTGGGAGTACTCTTGTTTTACTCAGGGGAATAAACCCTACAACATATTTTTTTTTACATTTTAAGTATTACTATCCCTTTAAGTGGGGATCCTTACTACACTTTCCCTTTGGCAAGACCTAAACACATATCAGCATAATACACACATGTGCTAGCATTTGTCACTCTTATTATCCAGTACCTCTTCCAGGATGTAGATAATTGATGCATATTCAGTTTTAGGATCTTCTATAGAACCAGTATTCATTGCCAGGGAACCAAGCTTACCTGTCCCAGTTTCTCTTCACTAGGAGAAAGTATATGACTCTTAGCTGATGCTGGGTAATATTCTTTGTTGGCGATGTTACCAGTGGTTTGAGGCCCCATACAGCTATTATCCGGATATTCTTATGCAGGTGTAAAGATGGGACTTTCAGGGGTCTACCCCTAGGAACAGACATTGGAGGAAAAAGTTAGGTTGACAGTCTCCTTCTGGTGTGAACCACCATTCTTTCTTCTCAGAAGAAAACTTCTCATCATCGCTACCCTCTGCAGTGTGACTTTCATGAAGCCGACTTTTATTTTTCGAGGAAACATCTCTCTTGCTCGTACCATCTCATTATCCCATTATCCCATGCAGACAGGGACATTTTAACAAAAGTGCAAAGTCTGCAGTTGAAAAGGGCCCACTAAAGGGAACGGCCACCCTCAAATTAATCTCTGATTCTCGCACATCACAGTTTGGAGGCCTTTGAACCTCATTCTCCCCTTGATCTGGGTACATATTACAGTCTGCTCAATGTGTGAAGCCACGTGTGAAACCTCAGCATTATAGCACTACTGTAGGTGTAAGCACTTAGCATTATATGAGCCCAGCTATGACCTCAACATTCTATGAAGATGATTTAATGTAAATTCAAAATTTTGCTAGGTTTTTATACACTTGACTACTTGCTTTTAGCAGAAGGAATAAACAGGTAGTTATTACTTAAAGCGGAACTACCATGGCCAACTAAGTTAATGTATGCGGCTGAAGATAGCCCTAGACGTCTTGAATCAGTAATTCAAAGTTGACAGAACAGTTTGTATAATTATAAATCTTACCTGTTTTCCAGAGACCCAGCGCTTGTACATGGCAACCATCTTGCCGATTGTCCCTCAGTGCGCATGCGTTACTTTTATTTTTGCCTGTCATTCAAGAAGCTGCTCTCCCACTCAACCAATCACACCAGTCCGCTTCCTGTGCTCATGGAAACGGACTGGTGCTTTATATAGTGCGAGCGCTCCACATGAACGTGCTCACACTATGCTGGGATGACCAGACCGCTCCTCAGATTTTAAGCACGCCAGGTCACGAGGTTAAAAACCTGCAGATATAGTTTTTTCAAGATAGCTGATGGGAGTTTCTACAGAGCCGATCGGCTCGACACCTGTCATGCGCATTAAGCATTTCATGGGGAAGACGTCACCAGGTAATCTTTTAAATAAGGATTTACTCTCTACTACAACATTTATTAAAAAAATAAATTACACAGCGCTTTCCATCTGATTATACCACTTTGATAGAGGCAAAAACTTATAGGGGTGGTAGTTCCGCTTTAACTCCTTGCTAGAAAGGGCTCAAATGCATTGTGTGGCAAGGAATTTGAGACCTCCCTGGTATACAAGTGACTTAGAGGACCCTTAACTTTGTACTTTGCCTAGGGTCCACTAGTGGCTTACCCCACTGAGTGCCAGAGGGGTACGCAACTCATTGCGTACCCCTCTGAAATTCATATGGTTAAATGGCCTTGCTTGCATGGTGCCCCGGTTGACAGGTTTACTCTAACAGTCATTCCACTTGGATGGGCAGTAGATGATGCCAGTGCCAGGCCTTCAACTGACCATGCAGACCGTTTTAACAATAGTCTGGTATTAGTCATCTTAGATACCAGTTCAAATGGAATATTCTTCCATCAGTCAGCCAACTTATGCTTGTCTGGGATTCCCTACCCACGAAACATAACCCTTTCTCCATTCTGGAGTTTTCTGTAATGCGCATTACAATTGTATTTCTGTTATCGTAACTGAACCTAGCAGTGGATTTTCAGCCCTATGGAGACTTCTCTTTAGACACCGGATGAGCATTGTTATTCACTCCATCCACGGATACTTCCAATCAGATACTGAACGGCAGTCTAGATTGTCTGCTAAACATCAAGAAGTATGGGGAAAATCCAGTGGATTCATGATGACTGCAGTTATAAGCTTAACAGTAAGTCCCACATACTTACTTCAATTCCTGTAAGGTACCCAGCATATCCAGCAGGAATCTGACAATTTTTTCTGATATCTCCCTCTCTGAGATAAGGGGTAATATGAGTTTTTTTTGACATGAAGCAAGTCCAACAGTTCTTTTTTTGAGCTTGCTTTCAAAATCCTGTCCTCGAGCAGAATGCAAGCTATTAAAGGGATAGTAATGTTTCATAATAAAAGCAGCTCTAATTAATCATCATAGTATTTGGACTTTGGAGAGTGTTATATCAGTACTGTCAGAGTTGTAGTTCAAGAGTAATTCAATGACAAAGTATCCCCCTCCCGCCCCTTTTACTGATGTAACACTGCTCAGCCAGATCAGAAGGGAGGTGCCCAGCTAAACTGCACAGAGGGACAATCTTCAATTAAGATAAGGGAAAAACCTGAAAAGCTTGTAAAGGGGAGCAGGGCTTTCATTGTTCTCATAGGAAGAAGATTGTCCCCTTCTGTTATCTGTCTGGTCTATGGACTGGATTCCACATCTGAGAAGAGATGGCTTACACTAGGTAAAAGGGGCGGGAGGGGAAACTTTGCTTGTGAATATCTCTCAAACCATAAAGGTTTGAGCGATAAGACTTATATCGTTCTTCATGTTTCTTTAATGCCTACAAAATAAAATAAAGATAAAACAAAGTATTACTATCCTTTTAATCTCTGTTGATTCAGTCTCATCTGGAATAGTCCCTTGTGCGTGGAAGAAAACAGATGTAGCACCATATTCAAAAGGGGCAAAATCTAAACTTGGGAATTATACACCAGTAAGTTTGACTTGCACAGTTGGTAACATACTAGAAGGGATACTAACAAATTGTATTTAGGATTGTGTGGTGGCCAATAATGCCATGAATGGGTTGAACTGAGAAGTCTGGTATTTGGTTATGGATTGAGGACATTGCTGGGTGGGGGCAGCCACTCCTGAGGGCAATTGGATTCAAGTGCTTAACTACAGCGTTCAGAGTACAGATGCAGGGCACGGCATTCTATTGGGCCAGCACTATGTCTGCATGGTACCTATGGTTAATATTTTTATATTTATTTTTGTTCCAACCAGACCTGTTGTGTGCTGTTGATGACTTGGGTGGCCAGCCAATTGGACATATTGAAGAGAAGTGGTGACCTGTAACCTATCTGCTGACTTGCAACATAGCGAGGAGAGTAACCCGTGATGTGGAGGACAGAGGAGCAGTGTTACCTCCAGGTGTGGGTTGGCCTGGGGGTTATTGCCCCCATGGGCCGGTCATACGTTTGGGCTGGTGGGCAGCTGTAAAGCAGCGGGACATGAAGTAAGTGTGCAGGGCCTGCCCTTCACTCAATTGGAGACCTCTCATTAATAAGAGGAGGAGTGTGGTCAGGTGGACCTGATTACCTGGACTCCAGTTTGCCCGGTTCTGGGCTCAGCTGGTACTGTGGAACATCAGTGACAGTGGTATATATTAAACACACACTGAAATATATCTGTTTTCCACAAAACAAATGTATATTACTCATCACAATGAATCTAGTCGAGAAGTTAGGAAGCACTGACCATTACCTATGGCTTCAGGTGATTAATTCGGCCCCTGTACTGCAGTACTAGCAATTCCATTTATGTTTTTGGTGTTTAAAGGGATAGTAATACTTTGTTTTATCTTTATTTTATTGTGTAGGCATTAAGAAAACATGAAGAATGATATAAGTCTTATCTCTCAACCCTTTATGGTTTGAGAGATATTCACAAGCAAAGTTCCCCTCCCGCCCCTTTTACCTAGTGTAAGCCATCTCTTCTCAGATGTGGAATCCAGTCCATAGACCAGACAGATAACAGAAGGGGACAATCTTCTTCCTATGAGAACAATGAAAGCCCTGCCCCCCTTGACAAGCTTTTTAGGTTTTTCCATTATCTTAATTGAAGATTGTCCCTCTCTGCAGTCTACCTGGGCACCTCCCTTCTGATCTGGCTGAGCAGTAAAAGGGGCGGGAGGGGGACACTTTGCTTGTGAATATCTCTTAAACCATAAAGGTCTGAGAGATAAGACTTATATCATTCTTCATGTTTTGTTAATGCCTACAAAATAAAATAAAGTTAAAATGAAGTATTACTATCCCTTTAAAATAGAGGATGGCAAGCCTTCATTTTTATTGTATTTCATTCTGACCCAGTAGGCTGATGTAAAGGTTATTTTCGTCTTGAGAAGCATTGGATTTAACCCTCTGATTGTGAAGCAACCCATTTCACACCCCACTCTCACTCAGAGGATTATGGGTCAGTCTTCTTCACTTTCCTACAATTCTTTTATTTCCCTGTTCTCACGGTATCCTGTATTTGTAAGTGACAGTGAAGTGTATCTATTGGGGGTATTATTGTTTTGTATGATTGGTGATGGGGATGTTGGATGTTGTCTAGATATTCACACTATAGTATTGTTTGGGAAATGATTGAGACCTTTAGAGTGGATTCTAGGTTACAATATTTGATTTTGCCATCATTTATTTTGTTTTTAACATCATTTGGATCTTGTTTTTATATATACTGTAATCTTGGGTATAATATTTTTTACCCCACTTTTTTACCCTACCTTATGTGAAGTGTGTGGGGGGGTGTATTATAACCGAGTTTTTTATAAAAAGAAAAAAATTAAGCCGGCCAGATCCCTTCCCTCCCTCCCCTGGCGCTATCTGCTGCTAAAATACCATTTACTTATGTCAAAGTCCAAGTCCCCGCATTTTCCCCATTAGCAGGCAACATATAACAGATGTCAATATTCCCTGCAGGCAGCACGCTTCCATTCGCCACCCGCTTCCCTCAGGACCTACCGTCTCCAGCCAATGGTAATGCCCTGTGAGGATCTGAAGGTCCTCACAGGGTAGTACCATAGTCGGAAGGAAGTGGGTGGCGAATGGAAGCATGCCGCCCGCAGGGAATACTGACATCTGTTATATGTTGCCTGCTAATGGGGAAAATGCGGGGACTTGAATTCTGATGTAATAAATGGTATTTTAGGAGCGGATAGCGTCGGGGGAGGGAGAGAAGGGATTTGGAAGGCTTAATTTTTTTTTCTTAAGAGGGGAAAACAAGGGTGTGTATTATACATAGACAATCTTGTTTTCCCCTAAAATCTTGGGCATAATTTACACCTGCATATTATACACAGGTGTGTATTTTACCTGAGATTTTACGGTATATTTGTAGCTAGGATATTTATTTATTCAATCAATTTTTTCTGGTTATTGTGTACGTGGACGCACGATGCACAGCTAGCTGTAATAAACCATTTTCATTTTTTATGTTTTTTATATGGTTTTATTAGATAATTCTTTGGTATATATGGTTTACGTTCATATCTTGCATTTGGATTGTGAATGACCAAGTATGGTTATTTAAGCTTTCTGAGCGGCGATTGTTATTTTTGTATGTATCTTAATATATGTTTACTAGATATGCCACTCCTCGCTCCCCCACTTCTTGTATATCTTGTTTTCTGGCGTTCCGTCCTCTCTTTTTAAGGGAGCCACAATCCGTAAGATGAGTAGAAGATCTGAGGAGTCGGCTTTAAATGGTTAGTAATGTCTACTTAAAGGTATTTGGTCGATCATGTTGTAACTGTTAGGTATCCTGCAACTGGGTGTATTACTGGTTCATAAGGGCTGTATGTTTTTTTTACAATAAACCTGCTTTTGACTACTTCCCGTTAAGTGGAATCTATGTACACAGGTTATGATAGTCCTACGTCACACCTTGATTGGGGTTGGACTTTGAAGGTGTGGACACTCGTTCCAGGTTAGGGGGATTGCCTACCTTTCATTCCATAATTTGGACTATGTACTGATTGTATTATTTTCCTGGATAAAGTTGTGTGTGTTGTAACTACCTACTGTTCGATTTGATTTTGATGCTATGGTTATCTTTTATTCTTAATAAAATAAAAATATTTGATGAAGTCTTCATTATATTAAAATTAAGAGATTGCGCTATATTTAAGTGATTAATTTCGCGTAGTTCCAAAGTTATGCAAAAATAAAGATACTCCCGCCCCTTGTGGCCACGTTACTGCTGTAGCTCTGTCTGGTCCAGACGGCTGCAGTGAGGGACAAACTTCAATAAGTAAAGGGAAATCCTGTCCTCCTTTGTCAAGGGAGGTAGGATTTCCCTTATAATCACTTGCTGAAGTTTGTCCCTCCCTGCATCCGTCTGGTCGCACAACACAAATAGAGAATCCATGGGGGGCGGCCAGAAAGGGACAGACGGGTGATCTTTATCTTTGCATAACTTTTGAACTACACAACAGTAAGCACTTAAATATAGCACAATCTCTTAGTTTTAACATAAAGAAGACTCGATGAAATTCTTTTAAAGGAATAGTAATGTTTCGTTTTAGCTTTATTTTATTTTGTAGGCATTAAAAAAACATGAAGAACGATATAAGTCCTATCTCTCAAACCTTTATGGTTTGAGAGATATTCACAAGCAAAGTTTCCCCTCCCGCCCCTTTTACCTAGTGTAAGCCATCTCTTCTCAGGTGTGGAATCCAGTCCATAGACCAGACAGATAACAGAAGGGGACAATCTTCTTCCTATGAGAACAATGAAATCCCTGCCCTCCTTGACAAGTTTTTCAGGTTTTTCCCTTATCTTAATTGAAGATTGTCCCTCTCTGTAATCTACCTGGGCACCTCCCTTCTGCTCTGGATGAACAGTATTACATCAGTAAAAGGGGCGGGAGGGGGATACTTTGTCATTGAATTACTCTTGAACTACAACTCTGACAGAATTGATATAACACTCTCCAAAGTCCAAATACTATGATGATTAATTAGAGCTGCTTTTATTATGAAACATTACTATCACTTCAAGTAGACACTACTATCACTTTAAGTCCCTACGAGTGCCTGGTGGCTATCCAATGCATTGCAAAGCACTCAGAGGGTTAAGGCAGATCTGATATCATCCACCTGCTTGTTTACGACTATTTACAGCAATTTAGCAGCCATTACCATTGAGACTGGAATTATTTACCTTTGGAAGCTGTTGGCAGATAATGTATAGGATACCTTTTTTAGGTCAGAACAATATAGTGAATTATGACAGTGATTTACAATGCAGATATGATGCTGATCGTTATCCCTTTAAAATGTTGCATGTAAAACAGCGTGCGACTACAAAGCACATTTAATATGTGGCCCTGATTAAAAGGGTAAATACACCAACTCCTGGATTTAAAATTCAAGAGACCTTCAGGTCGAGTACATCATTGTTTCTTTCACGTTACCACTTGTATCGTTCTTAGAGATTTTTGACAATTATAATATAGAAGATAATTGGATTAATCTCAACAACCGACTGCAACATCCACTAGGTACCTCTTCTCAGGTCCGAATCTGTGGACTGGAACACCCCCGGTTCACCATTTGTTCAGTTGAGTCCTTCGTTTAATCCATTATTGCGAATGATGTGTAAAGAATAATCTACACAGCAAATCCAAGAGGTCTGGAGTTGAGGAACCATATAAAAATATATTTATTATTTAAAATAAAACATGTTCATATAAACACCCTTGACTCGACTGAACAAATGGTGAACCGGGGGTGTTCTAGTCCACAAATTCGAACCTGAGAAGAGGTACCTAGTGGATGTTGCAGTCGGTTGGTGAGATTAATCCAATTATCTTCTATATTATTATTGTCAAAAATCTCTAAGAACGATACAAGTGGTAACTTGAAAGAAACAATGATGTACTCAACCTGAAGGTCTCTTGAATTTTAAATCCAGGAGTTGGTGTATTTGACGTTATAGTAACAGGTCTGGAGTTAGTTACATATTATTATTGTGGCTCTACCGAGATAATTGATCATTACCTGATTAAAAGGGTGACATGAGAATCTCTCACTGTAGGAAAGAGTGAGATTCTCATGTTGCGGCCTGAAACATCACCTCTCCCCTTCTCAACTCCCCTTCCCCGCATCATCAGTGTATCAAATAAAAAAGTACCACTACAACGTATTGCCTCAGCTCTCGCTCACCTTCTTAACCTCCTTCCCTGCAGTGCGTCCGGGACCACATATGAGATGATGTATAGAAAATACTAGTTGGTAGTGTCTACAAGATGCCATGGTGACACTAGCACCTGCTGATCCAGGTAGAAATGCTACTTCCTTTTGGTGCTACGAAGGATTTTTTTTACCCATTTGGGGGAATAACTGCAAATGGCTTCAATATATATATATATATATATATATATATATATATATATATTTTTTTTTTTTTTTGTTTTTTTTTTTGGCCTAGTCTTAATCAATAAAGGAGATCCTGCAAAGGATTAACTTGATGGACTTGTGTATCTTTTCAACCTCATCTACAATGTTACCACGTTACTATGTTACAACTTAAAAATCTTGAATATGTTCACAATGATTTCCTGACTAGTAAAGACAGAGACTTAACAGAACCAGATAAGGAAATTCATTTGCAGCCAAGAAAGCTTTTAAGACTCCAGTGCGCTGTAATGAGTACAAGGAGAGGGTACGTGCTTTGTGATGGGAGGGCAGGTCTACGCTCACTACCTGTGTCATGGATCGCCATGCAGATATGCAATTTATCAGCAAAAAATAAGCACCATCTATTATGCTCATTAGTACAAAATATACCATCGTTTTTTATACCTAGTATTATATATTACATTATAATCTTCTTTTCTCCAATCTGATTGGTTAAAACAGCAAAAGAAACACAAAACACATTTCACAAAACCTCCAGCCGCCAACAATACTGACCTTACAGAGACCTTTCATTCATCCCCGGTCTGGGAGACAAAACTAATTTACAACCTGCTCTTATTCACACACGCGAACTATGCATGTTCACATATGGTCCACTACATATTAACCCTTTGAGTGTCAGGTATCCAATGCATCTTGTTGAAATGCTGTCTGACACTGAATGGGTTAAGCAGGTGTCTATGAGAAGTGAAGTGAAAGGCCAATAAAAACACATACTGAAATTTTTCAAAAACCAGGATGCTGTAAACCAGAATTATATAAAGAAGAACAGGTTCACACACCATCAGCGCCATTCAAATCAGGTTCCTGTTTGGGTCAGTTCATTCCTGAACAAGGTAGGAGAACGGCTGGAGTCTCTATCGCTCCATCTCTCCATTTCGCTCTCTCTCTTTACCTCTCTCTCCCCATTCCTCTCTCCCACACTCCCTCTCTCCATTTCTATCCCTCTCCCTCTTCTTCTCTTCCAACCTCCCTCTCCATTTCTCTTCTTCTTCCTCTTCTTCTCTCCCACTCTCCCTCTCCATTTCTCTTCTTCTTCCTCTTCTTCTCTCCCACTCTCCCTCTCCATTTCTCTTCTTCTTCCTCTTCTTCTCTCCCACTCTCCCTCTCCATTTCTCTTCCTCTTCTTCTCTCCGACTCTTCCTCTCCATTTCTCTTCTTCTCTCCCACTCTCCCTCTCCATTTCTCTTCCTCTTCTTCTCTCTCCCTCTCCATTTCTCTTCCTCTTCTTCTCTCCCACTCTCCCTCTCCATTTCTCTTCCTCTTTTTCTCTCCCAATCTTCCTCTCCATTTCTCTTCCTCTTCTTTTCTCCCACTCTCCCTCTCCATTTCTCTTCCTCTTCTTCTCTCCCACTCTCCCTCTTCATTTCTCTTCCTCTTCTTCTCTCCCACTCTCCCTCTTCATTTCTCTTCCTCTTCTTCTCTCCCACTCTCCCTCTTCATTTCTCTTCCTCTTCTTTTCTCCCACTCTCCCTCTCCATTTCTCTTCCTCTTCTTCTCTCCCACTCTCCCTCTTCATTTCTCTTCCTCTTCTTCTCTCCCACTCTCCCTCTCCATTTCTCTTCCTCTTCTTTTCTCCGACTCTTCCTCTCCATTTATCTTCCTCTTCTTCTCTCCCACTTTCCCTCCCTATTTCTCTTCCACTTCTTCTCTCCCACTCTTCCTCTCAATTTCTCTTCCTCTTCTTCTCTCCCACTGTCACTCTCCATTTCTCTTCCTCTTCTTCTCTCCCGCTCTTCCTCTCCATTTCTCTTCCTATTCTCTCACACTGTCCCTCTCCTTGTCTCCCTAATCTTCCCCCCCACTCTCCATTTCTCATTTTCTTTCCCCATCATTCCTAATTCGCCCTCTCCCTCTTTTGATGGCCCTCTCTAAGATTAGTTTCAAATCGATTTGTCCAGAACTGGATTTTTTTTTCGACCCACAAACAGTGTCTTGGGAATTTTGTTCATCTTTAATCTAGAAGTCAAAAAGTCCTTTTATAAAGGTACCTACTCTGACTAATGGCAAATGTGTTCCTGGGAAAGGGGTGTCGTGTTGCACGCCCTATATAAAGGATGGGAATCATGTTCCTGTTTGGATTTTGTTAAACTACAATTCTTATCATCCTCAGTGGGAATTGTGCTTCAACAGCATGCAAAGAGCCACACATTTCTCAAATTTGCCGCACACAGAGAAGATCACATTACAGGAATCTTAACAGATTTTTATTAAAACACTAATAAATATTGCATGGACCTGCCTGTTTGAGTCAGAGCTCTGGGAACTTCGGGGGACCACTGAAAGCTGATGTTCCTCACTGTGGCTTCCCCCTAATGCACACTCTTGTGAAAATCTCCACCCGTGAATCTCGTTGCAGAAATTTTGCCAGGACAGGTCAGGGGGCTTTGCAAATCACTGCCCCACGGCGAATAGCTGGTAGCAGCCAGGCTCTGCCCCTGTCATCCCAAGGAGAAGTGGACAGCACACCAGAAGTATATTTATATATATATCTTATAATATGAAGTGCTAAGTGCTACCCTGCAAAGCTCCCTGGGTGCGTAACCGCACATGCGCAGTAGAGATTGGAGGAATGATGCAGTCATGTGCAGTAGAGACTGGTGGAACGATGCAGTCATGTGCAGTAGAGACTGGCCGAAGGCGTTAGTCTATGCTCTTGACTCCGGGGCAGCATCCTTGGCCACTGAGTGGCACTTTAGCCCGTGTACATGATATATATATAGGGGCAGCACAGTGGCTCAGTGGTTAGTACTGTTGCCTTGCAGCACTGGGGTCCTGGGTTCAAATCCCACCAAGGACAACATCTGCAATGAGTTTGTATGTTCTCACTGTGTTTGCATGGATTTCCTCCGGGTACTCCAGTTTCCTCCCGCACTCCAAAAAAAACATACTGATAGGTGAATTTAAATTGTGAGCCCCAATGGGGACAGGGACCAATATGAGTGTAAAGCACTGCATAATCTGTGTGTGCTAAATAAATAAATATAAATACAGGGCTTAAAAGTTGAAGTCCTTTGCTATTAGCCAGACCTGAAAAGTTACTCACCATTGCAAGCCATAACATACCCACCAGGGCTAAATTTTCACTCGCCATTGGCTAGTGACAAGTGGGAATTTTTAATTTTGAGCCCTGTATATATATATATATATATATATATATATATATATATATATATATATAATTTGTGTTCCCTCCTTTATTACATTGCTTTATTCATATGTTAAAGTGTTTGGAAACCTTTACAGTCAATCAACAGAAATTCTCCATAGGTACAAATAAAAGAGCACCACCTAGTGGCAACGTATTTATCTTTTTTTGATAACAAAAACCAAGGAAGACAAGAAATCTAAAATATTAAACTCGACTTATAATATATTATTTTCCAGCAGTAGGAGTAACCTTGTTTTATTCTGCAAGAAAGCCCTATACTATATATATTTTTCACACTAAACCATCACTATACCTTTAAAGATAAAAGGTAAATTGTCTCTGACAGCCTCCATAAAAGACAACTGACAGTTCACAGTCCATTGGACTTATATCATGCAAGACTGAAGGGCAGTAATTCAGAGTAGAGATGTATCCCACTCGCGGTGACTCCCTTTGCGGTTTGGAGGGCAGGTAATTCGTTCCAGGTTACTGTTTTATATATATAGATTTAATACGCTTTCACTGCACTAATCACTCTAATAACCAGAGGCTGCTGATGCCGGCACTTTGATCATTTACGGCCTGGTCTGACAGCAGAGCGCTGAGCCGCGGGCCACTCCAAGCAAGGTGAGGTCCAAAGGTCATGCTGAATTGGGGGGGAGTGCTTAATGCCCACTTTTTATCCCATAATAACAAATTTTATGGGGAAATATATTGGGCCTTCTCATAGAAGAACCATAGAGAAGTTGCCGACATTGCAATTGATTTAAAAGGCAATTTTAACCCTTTGAGCGCCAGAGGGGTACGCAAGGCATTGCTCTGCAATGCGTTGCGTACCCCTCTGGCACTCAAAGGGTTAACCCCTTGAATGGTAGAATGCAATGCGTTAGAGACCTCTCTATCATTTAATGTTAAAAAAGCCAGATTTAAAGGGACAGAAAATGTTTAGAGTTTTGTAGAGATTAACAAAAATAAAACAAATCCTATCTCTCAAACCGCTATGGTTTGAGAGATATCCTCCGCTAAAGTTCCCCTTCTCCTGATGTCAGCTGTAAATCTCACAGAAGGAGATCTGTGTTGGCCGACACAAGGAGGATCTTCAGCAGAGCCGCAATAGCGAGATTTAAAAAGAATTACTTCTTTGGAACAGTCTAAAAAGTGTACTTGCAAACCAGGTACACTTTACAGACCGTTCCAAAGAAGTATTTTTTTTTTTTTTTTAAATTGCGCTATTGCAGCTCTGCTGAAGAGCCACTTGTCGGCCCCCAGGCCAGTAACTCCTGCTGTCAGCTTACAGCTGACGTCAGGAGAAGGGGAGAAAGAGGGGAACTTCAATGGAGGATATCTCTCAAACCATAGCAGTTTGAGAGATAGGATTTGTGGTATTTAGTAGGGATGAGCGAGCACCCCGATGCTCGGGTGCTCGGGTGCTCTGACCGAGCACCCCCTGATGCTCGAGTGCTCGGCCGAGCACCCGAGCCCCATTCAAATGAATGGGAGCACTCGAGCATTAAACCAGGCACCCCCTGCTCTGATGAGCGGAGGGTGCCTGGTCAATGTCCCCCTTCATCTCCGCTATGCCCCTCTTCCACAATGTCCCCCTTCATCTCCTATGCCATAGCGGAGATGAAGGGGGACATTGTGGAAGAGGGGCATAGCGGAGATGAAGGGGGACATTGTGGAAGAGGGGCATAGAGTCTATGCCCCTCTTCCACAATGTCCCCCTTCATCTCCGCTATGCCCCTCTTCCACAATGTCCCCCTTCATCTCCTCTATGGCATAGGAGATGAAGGGGGACATTGTGGAAGAGGGGCATAGCGGAGATGAAGGGGCACATTGTGGAAGACGGGCATAGCGGAGATGAAGGGGGACATTGTGGAAGAGGGGCATAGAGTCTATGCCCCTCTTCCACAATGTCCCCCTTCATCTCCGCAATGCCCCCTTCATCTCCGCAATGCCCCCGTACCTCCATTCCCTGGTGGTCCAGCGGAGCGTCTTCGGATCTGTGCCTCTTCCGGCACAGATCCTCTTCACCCGAACATGTCGGGCGAGCACATGGCGGTACTCGTACGAGTACCGCCATGTGCCGAGCAGAGCGATGCTCGAGCCGATCCGAGCATCGGCCGAGCACGCTCGCTCAACACTAGTATTTAGCTTATTTTTTTTAATCTCTACAAAACTATAAACATTTTATATGGGACATTACTATCCCTTTAACTTGATGGGGGTGGTTAGGAAGTTCCATTTGTTCCCCATAATGCAGATGGTTTTTCCCACTGTGTGTCATTTCTTTTTGCAAACAGACAAGTCAATTGTATTTTCCACTTACAGGTTACTCAAGATTTTCCCTAAAAATGTTTTTTACTGAGACTTAAACAAAATCTTATCCGATTTTGTTACCATTTTGGTACCAGTGAGGGTATGCGAAATGCATCAGACAAACCCACTGGCTGTTAAAGGGTTAATTAACGCTCTTGCGCAGCCGGGGGGGCCATGTACAAAATTAGCAATTTTAGAGGAACCGACTGTACTAAAGGGAGCAAGTTAAAATCCCCCTAGAATCCCGTGGCTTTTAAATATGTACTTTTTAACCCTCTGAATGCTACAGAATTAATTCAGTAGAAAATAACAGAGATTCACCTGCATTTAAATGGCTATTTAACCTGTTGAATGCTAGAATGGTCCCAGTGCATTGCTTCTCTACCCATGGGAACGTTTATTGGTCCTGTCAGTGGAGCTGGTTTGTATCATAATTCCACCATCATCTTAGCGCACCAGCCTTAAAGGGCCATACACAGTCTGATTCCATTGGCCAATTACTACCAATGTGGTCAAAATCGACCAGATTGGCTGGTAATTGCACTGTGTGTGGGCTACATGAATCGAGTCAGGCTTACCAAATTGCTAATTATGGTCAGTTAGCACGGCTTTGACTGAAAAATGCTGTGTGTGTGTGTGTGTGTGTGTGATCCTCCAATCCCTTTATCAGTTTTGTTACACATCTCTGCACTTTTTCCAGTTCAATAATGTTGTTTTTAAGAACTGGTGCCCCAAAATTGTACTCCATATTACAGATGAGGCCTAACCAAGGATTGACTGTTTATCTGTATATGTATATATATGTGTGTGTGTGTGTGTGGGGGGGCAGGTTACGAGATCAGATTGGAACAGCCTGACATCACAGCCCCATGCTAAATTGCTGTGGTTTGGTCTAGTAATTGAATGATAAAGTGTCCCCCTTCTGCCCCTTTTACCTAGTGTAAGACACCTCCCCTCAGATGTGGAATCTGGTCACTTGACCGGACGGATCACAACAAGGGACAATCTTCTTACTGTGATCATAAGGAAAACCCTGCCCCCTTGACAGGTTTTTCGGGTTTTTCCTTATGATCACTGAAGATTGTCCCTTTCTGTGATCCATCCGGACAGTCTTGCTGCTCTGAGGTGAGCAGTGTTACATCAGTAAAAGGGGCGGGAGGGGGATACTTTATCATTCAATTACTCTTGTACTACAACTCTGACAGTATTGAAATAAAACTCTCAATGGCCCAAATACTATGAAGATTAATTGGAGCTGCTTTTATTTTGAAACATTACTATCCCTTTAAAGACTACTATATTAATGAATGAAATGTAACATATTCTTTCCTGAACCCATACAGCTACAACTGCACTTTGATCAAACATTCACAATAAACCCCAGTGAAAAAGTATCCATTTACTAGCCAGAAAACAAGGAAAACTAAGCTACAATAAATACCACCCAAGAGAATACCCCTCCTGAAATTCTCCATATGCGGTTGCCTACCTCTTCTTGAAAAACCATAAGCACGTGAAGGAGCGGCCGTTCCCCCCTTACAGAGTCATTATTCAATTGCTAACGAGAGGGATGGAAAAGGTCTCTGTAAAGCAGCCGCACACACAACCTCTAAGCCTGGGCTATAAGAGCAACTGGCTGAATCTGTGCATTAATAGTCTGGCACCCCAGGGACACCAGTAAACGCTTTCTGTTTAGACTCCAACACAATGCGGGGCACTTTATACCACACACAAGGGAGCGGGCAGCCCTTTTTTTTGGCAAAAACACTCTCCTATTTTATCTGGTTTTCTGCAAGAGTGTTTTTTGCTTCCAGTGATAGAAAATCAAGCAACCAAAGGCAATGTATCTCTACAAAGAAATGCTAACACGTCTTAACCCCTCGAGTGCCAGAGGGGGTGCTCAACGCATTGCAAATCAATGCCGTGCACGCCCCTCTGGCACTCGAAGGGTTAATAATTGCCCTGGCCCTTTACTTTAACCTAGGCAGATTTCCTAAAACCTCATGTATAAAGCACAATCTTTACATATATAAACATTCCCTAAATGTTACATTTGCTTGCTGAGCTAAGAAACAGAGGTCATCTATTAAGACTAGAGGAAAGGCACTTTTAGCTAAAACAAAGGCAGGGATTATTTACAGTAAGAGCAGTTAAGATATTGAATTCTTTGCCTCGGCATGTTGTACTTGCAGGTAATGTAACTGCTTCAAAAATGCAATGGATGCCTATCTAGCACAGAACAATAGTGAGAATTATAACAGTTGGCTTCAATGCAGATAACATGTTGATCCAGGGAAATATCTGACTGCCATTTGGGGTCAGGAAGGAATTTTTTTACCCACTTGCGGCTAAATTAGAAATTGCTCCAGAGGGTTTTTTTTTTTTGCCTTCCTCTCATCTGCGTCAACAGGGGTATTTTTGGCATGGGATGGACTTGAAGGATGCATGTCTTTTTTCAGCCTCATCAACTATGTTACTATGTATTACAGTTGATTTAAATGTGAATTTTTAACCCCTTGAAAGCTAGGTAGATTTCCATTCCATAGCAAAGGCTGATTCTCAGGGCTCGGTGAGTAAACTCGCCCATTCATCTGGCAATTGCAGTGGCTTCTTATTCAACACCCATTTTAACCCTCAAAGGGTTAAAGCGGAACTTCCACCTCAGTACGATTATGTCTTTATCTCTTCCTCTGTGTCCCCTGTACGTAGTGTTTTGTTTCATTTTGCTTAAAAGTCCATCGAAGGTCAGCAACAGATAAATTAATTTGCTACCTGAAGATGCAACGTTCGTCTCAAGCTGTACCACCGCGCACCGTATGGTGCAGAAGACACTCCCACAGGGCTTGTCTCTGAATCCTCCGGCCAGCCCCTGAATCCTCTGTCCAGCCCGTCTAAACCACGTGACCTGGCGTGCTCCAAGAAACTTGCGCATTCAGGTCTGGCAAGGAAAGTGCGAGTGTGTTCAGGTAACACTGTCCCACTATTTAAGCAAGCTACATAAAGCTTGGTATTCACAGAAGCGACTAGATACGCTACAGTGACAAGCCAGCAGTAAGCGTCTCACATCCACAGCGTTAGCGCTAATCTGGACTTCTGCAATAAAGATTAAAAAACTTGGAATAACGCAACTGTTTCAATAACAATGAGAAACAACCTAATGTTTTGAACACAGTCTAGTCATGTATGTCCTGTCAGATGCTTGACATACATTGAGGAATATCGCTGGTTCATAGCTTTAGCGCATACCTCCCAAGTGTCCCTCTTTAGGAGGGACAGTCCCTCTTTTAGACCCAAATCCCTCTGTCCCTCTTTCCCACCTTGATGTCCCTCTTTTTAGGAGATCAGACTGTGTGGTGTGTATATATGTGTATCATACTGCTCTACAGCAATAAAACTCACATTATTGTTTGTGTAAACATCAGTAGATGTGTTTATAAGTGAGTCTGTGTAAATAAAATACTTTGGTCTTGTTATAAGTAATTTATTAGGTTACAAAAGAAGGTGTCAATACGTCATGAAATAGCTTATAAATTCTCTTTAATGCCCAGCCCACCAGCCACGCCCCTAGCCACACCCCTTAAAAGACAAGTGTCCCTCTTTGGCAGTTTGAAATGTTGGGAGGTATGTTAGCGCTAATTTGGACTTTTTTAAAAATTGGCTAAAGGACAATGTTAGGATCACACAGAAAATACACCAAATGTTTTACAACATAGTCTAATTATGTATGTTCACGCAGTTTGTTGATACACCTTCGGCAATATTGCGGGTGCTTAGCGCTAGTGCCAAGCTGGACTTCAGCACTACCGATTTTAAAACCGCTTGGTGCAGGATGTAGTGCGCGCGGCCGGAGGAGCGAGACGTCACTAATACTGATTTGCATGCGCGTCATACACGTGTGAAAGCAACTAGAAGAAAAAAAAGAGGTTACTATGGGCCGGCTATTGTACTGTGATTGACAGACACAGTGAAACCTAACGCATGCTCAGATACTATTCAACGGCAAGATGGCCGCGCTCTCCACGATCCAGAGGCTTAGATTAAAGGTGCTTTTATAATACATACATCAATTTATATATTATTTGGTATACATTTTCTGGTACACATTGTGGAATTACACTAAGACAACTAAACTTCATATAACATGAAAAGTCCGCTTTAATAATGGCTGACTGACTCCCTTTCTCCCAACCCCACCCACCCCAAGCAATCCACACCCACTTTATGATATGAATCACGCCATTTGGACACTTTAACCCCCAGAGACTTGGGACAAGGTCATTGGTCTACACGTATCGCCATTCCTATAGCTTTGTCAAGGGAGAACTTTTGGCGTATGTAGCTTAGTAAGTTTGCCTTAGGCAGGAGTAGGCCTTAAAAAAATGGATTCCAACTTCTGGTTTACAGTGGAATCATATGTACACATTCACCCTGAACTAGAGTTGCCACCCACCTGGTATTTTACCGGCAGGCTGTTAAAAAAATTGGCTTCTGTCCAATGTTAAGTCTATGGAGGGAATGCCATGACCGGTATTTTTTTGAAGAAAAGGTGGCAACCCTACCCTGAACTGGAGCTGAAAGACTCACTAGTTCAGTGAACCCATCACCTCAGCTTCTGCAGCACCTCTTGAAATGTTAAGCTGTCAGTCACAGCCCTCCTTTATGCCATTGTCTGTTGAGGAGGGTGAAGATGAAGGGTGACTGAGAACTTCCCATGATGCTTTGTGCAGCCGCTGCTGTGAGAGGCATGTGACTTCCCCTGGTAGTCGCCTCTTCACTGCTCCAGGGCACATAGTTTAGGATGTTCAATACATGATACCCCCGTGTACAATAGGTATAAATCCCTGTACGTACAGCTAGGAGGGACGCTCTGGGGAAGAGTCTGATCTTCTCTAAAGGAAAACATTCATTTAAAAAAAATATCTAAAAAACTGATTCAGGGATGATTAAAGCTAATTAAACTGCAGTATAAAGACTGTAACATGCGTCAGTGAACTGGGATTTCTGACATTAACCCTTTGCATTCTAGAGGAGGTTTCAACTCACTGCTTGACATTGCTCTCTAACTTCACAGGCGATAAACCTTTAAAGCGGAACTACCACCCAGAACTCCCCGTAAAATTAGAAGGGGAGGCATGTCTGAGCTGGGGGCGGCAAGAAAATAGGTGGTAGGTGGGGCCAGGAAATGAGGTAGAAACATACATTGTGTTACTTCCTCTAGAAAAGAATTGTAGGAGCAGAGAAGAAAGTGACAGCGTCCCTCCCTCCCTCCCCCTGTTTGGTAAAAGGTGTGGTTGGTTTTCGTCTTATTGGGTTTGGAGGTTGGAGGGTACCTTTTCTTGTCTGTCACAGCCTGGTGGGAGCTTTGGGCCCTTGCCAACGTTTAGAAGGTCATTAAATTTGGATATGTTACATGAGGATGGAAGGCCAGCGGCCTAGGGGTAATGACACCTGGACTGTGTCGTGGGTTTTTTGACACCAGCCTCGTTGAGCTGCATTGACCAGCTAATGGGGCGCGGTAAGGTGAGACAAGTTTGGGGGTTGAACATAAGGCTCAAAAGGGAGGATAGGCAGGTGTTGGGCCTATCTAAATTGGTTATTGGCAAGGACTTAAGGTTTAAGGAAAAGTTATGTTGCAAATGGTTATCATGTACTGTTAAATAAAGCTGTGGCCTGAGTTAAACCCATTTCAGGTGTTTGTGTTTTTCTTGAACCAATACCCCAAGCAGAAGACATGAATAAATGTGTCCCAAATAAATACCCATCTGGCAACTAGCTGCTCAGTAGCGCTAGTCACCAGAATTATTACCTGGTTAATGAGAATTATACACTGTTCCTGGACTGACAGCAGGAAACCGCGCAGACATCTTTCCATAGTGACGTCTGTGCACCTGTGATGTCAGTCCCAGCCGGGTCTAGGAGGCGTTGCTAGGAGCCGTTCGGCTCCAAAAGGGACTGACAGAGCAGGAGCACAGACAACACTCTAGAAAGATATCTGCACTCCGTCCTGCCTGTCATCCCGGGAACAATGGATAATTTTCGTTAACACTGTAATAATTCTGGAGACTAGGGCTACTGAGCAGCTAGTCTCCAGTTGGGTATTTATTTGGGACACATTTATTCAGGGGTGGTAGTTCCACTTTAAAAGGGATGTATCACCTTATTAAAAGTTTGTTTTATTCTGTTAGTCTTCGTTATATCAACAATGCTGTGCCTTTTTTTTTTTAAATTCGCTAGAGAAATCCAGTTTTCCAACTTACTTTTCCCCCTCTGACGTGTTCGCCTCATTCTGATCGGCAAAACGCGTGCCGAACAGTATACAGGACAGATCCTCCATCCTATGGAGATTTATGGTCTACAGTCCAGAGCTGTTCATAGGATGGTGTAGCAATAGCGCCACTGTACAGTTTCAGGCCACTGTGATATTGCACCTAAAAAAAACAACTTTGAGTTGTAATAACTTTTGAATAAAACACCTTTCAGCAGTGAAAGTACCCTTTTTTTTACTCAGGGGGATAAACACTACAATATATATTTTTCTACATATTAAGTATTACTATCCCTTTAAGTCTTGTCTGTAACAGAAGTAATTAACATACAGTGCACTGAATTACCACGAAAGGCCCCATCGTTCCAACAAATCATCAGGGTTCTTTTCTCAAAAACTATTAATTTTACAGAACAATGGCCTTTGTAATTTATACAATATGTATAGAGAGAATAATTCTATTTAACAATAAAATAGAGCTGTTTCTTACACAGCTTTAGGATTAAATGTATCGATTTAACATGCCTGAATTGTGTGCTTTATGTTTTTCAAACAGGATAATGGTTTTATGGTTTTTTGGTTTAGTAGTTTCTCACCAGAGCTTTCTTCTCTGACTTGGTCTGATTAACCCTTTGTGCGGCAGAGGGGTACGCAACGCATCGCAAAGCACTGAAAGGGTTAAACTGTATAATTACTCGCATGTCCAGAAATTGACCTCTTTCTAGTTTCATTGGCAACTAAAGTCAGTTTCTAACAGTGGGGTGGATTAAACCGATAAGGAGGAAAAACCATGCAAATCCTTTCAATGTGGAAGCTCCCATGGGTTCCCTTTCAAAGGGATAGTAATACTTCGTTTTAACTTTATTTTATTTTGTAGGCATTAAAAAAACATGAAGAATGATATAAGTCTTATCTCTCAAACCTTTATGGTTTAAGAGATATTCACAAACAAAGTTTCCCCTCCCGCCCCTTTTACCTAGTGTAAGCCATCTCTTCTCAGATGTGGAATCCAGTCCATAGACCAGACAGATAACAGAAGGGGACAATCTTCTTCCTATGAGAACAATGAAAGCCCTGCCCCCCTTTTACCTAGTGTAAGCCATCTCTTCTCAGATGTGGAATGCAGTCCATAGACCAGACAGATAACAGCAGGGGACAATCTTCTTACTATGAGAACAATGAAAGCCCTGCCCCCCTTGACAAGTTTTTCAGGTTTTTCCCTTATCTTAATTGAAGATTGTCCCTCTCTGCAGTCTACCTGGGCACCTCCCTTCTGATCTGGCTGAGCAGTGTTACATCAGTAAAAGGGGCGGGAGGGGGATACTTTGTCATTGAAGGAAACCATGACGGGTCCTGCACGTTAAGGACTACTGACGGAGCTAAAACATCATAGAATTATGGGATGGCAGTGCGGCCCCGCATGACTGTCCAGCAAGTTAAGGACTGGTGATGGAGCTGTCACATCATAGAATTATGGGGTGGCAGTGCGGCTGCACGCTGCCCTGCCATCCCAGAATTCATATCATGAAAAAAAAATAAAAGTTCAGTAGTCCTTAAAGGAGCAGTAAACTTTTTTTTATGAAAACATATATTTTACAGAACATTTCCTGCTGAATAAAACAAAGTCACTCCTAACGCTGTCAGATGTTTTATTCAAAAATTATAGCAGTTAAAAAAGTGAATTTACTGTGTTTACTTCCTGATAGTTCTAACTGACAGGAAGTGAATTTACTGTGTTTACTTCCTGATAGATCTAACTGACAGGAAGTAAATTTACTGTGTTTACTTCCTGATAGTTCTAACTGACAGGAAGTGACAGGCAGTTTCTATCACATTCTATTGAGAACTGTATGTCTCTGACTTTTCTGACTTTCCTCTCCATTAGCATCTAACAGGAAATCTAATTAGAATTTGACCAGTAGAGGGCACTGCCAATGTAAAAAAACATGGGTTTAAACTGTAATAACTCTGGAAATATACATCTCTCGGCAGTGGGAGTACCCTTATTTTACTCAATAGGAAAATCCCTACAATACATATTTTTTCATAAAAAATGTTTACTGCTCCTTTAATGCCCACCCACGTGCTGGATGGGGCCGTCGTTGACGGATTAAATATGTGTTTATGTTTTTAACCCTTTGAGTGCCAGAGGGGTGCGTTGCAGATCCCTCTGGTCCCTAAAGGGTTACCATGTACAGCAGGCAGAGTTTGTGTTCAGTGGTCCTGATAGCAACTGTCATGTCCACTTCTATGGAAATGACATCCAGATTTCTCAATGGACATGTTGCTGGGGTGATTGGACTCAATGTTATTATAACCCTTTGAGTGTTGGAGAGGTATCCTGTGTATGCTGGATACCTCTCTGGTACTGAAAGAGTTAAAGTGGACCTCTTACATACCTAGGTTTCAGTTTCATTAAACGTATCTATATAAACTGCCTATAATTTGTGTTTTTTGTTTCCCAAACAGTTTAATAGTTTTAGAGATTTTTGGTTTAGTAGTTGGGGAATCTAATGTCAGCAGAGCTTTGTTCTCTGGTCAGATAAAGCTGCCTCATTCATTAATCACCTGTCCCAGTGGGGTGGAATTAATTGATAAGGAGGAATTATTATGAAAATCCATTAGAGAAGGAAAAACTCTCTGGCGAGAGGGCTTGGAAAGGTGGCAGGTCCTCTTTAACCCCTTAGTGACGGCCGCGTGCAGACGCGTGACCTGTCACGTGTATCGGCGCGTCACTATGGGGCTTGAAACAGATCGCTCCGATCTTGGAGCGGTCTATTTCATGCCCTATTTTTACTTACAGCGCTCCAGGTAGAGCTCTGTAAGTAAAAGGTACGTGACGTACCAGGACCATCAAGGGTCGTTCGAGCAAATTTACCCTTGACGGTCCTGGTACGTCAAGGGTCCCTAAGGGGTTAATAAGTAGGCAAAACTCTTTTTAAAGCAGTAGGTCTGATTTAATTCCTAATTGCTCTGATATGTCTTTTGTGTTCATTGCTACTCTACTACCTGCTGATTGTAAGCTCTTCTGGGCAGTGACCACAGTACTTTTTTTTCTGTAATAATGATTGTGCAGAGGTGCTGAATAAATAAATTATAAGAATTATCATAACAATAAAAATAATAGAATCTTAAAGCGGATCTCTCACATAGATATAAGTAATGCTCATTAGTTAGAGCATTTAGTGAAAACATTTAAAACGTTGTTCATTTAAAAAAAAAAAAAGTTATCAGCGCATAAAGTAATGTTTAAAAAGTGCCCGGCAGCCTATTTCCGTCTTGCATCACTGCCTCTGGTCCCGTCCCAGTACCCAGCATCCTCTGATGACGGAGGCTGTCTGTCTCTAAGCTGGAGTGGTCTCATTGGCAGAGATCAGTATCTAGCCAATGAGATCGCTCCAGCTTAGAGACAGACAGCCTCCGTCTTCGGAGGAGAGAGGGGAGCGGAGGCAGTGCTGCAAGCCGGAAGTAGGCTGCCGGGCACTTTTTAAACATTAAGTTTTCCGCGGATAACATTTTTTTTTTTTTTTTAAATGAACAATGTTTTAAATGTTTTCACTAAATGCTCTAACTAATGAGCATTACTTATATCTATGTGAGAGATCCCCTTTAACACCAGTGGAATGTGTATTAACCAATCATAGACTGTTTTCCATCTCCAAAACTGCAGGTGCATGATTTTTATCCTAATGTGTAAGTGGATTTCCCATCCTTTTCCTTCTGAATGGGTTAACCTTTCGGGTGCCAGAGGGATATTCATTGCAATGCAATATGCGGCACTCGTAGGGTTACAGTTGTGCTAGCAGCTGACACACTGAAGTCTGGACAATGAAAAGGCTGCGGAGAGGCGCCTGTGACCTGTGGAACTCAACAGCTGGAGAGGGGAGTCTGCAGAGACAGGAGGCTCAGTAAAATAGGATGGGGCCCTATCATTACAGGAAGCATCTCCGTACAGACCCCGGGGCCCCGGCCACTGAACGCGCGTTTAGTCAATGACATCACACTACGGCCTCTTTCCAAGAAGCCTGCCTCAGCACACAGATATGCAAAGCGTCCCCTGCTCCCTGAACAACAAGACCAGGGGCTCAGAATAAACAGGCAGGGCTCACGGTTATTTAGGGACTTGCACTGAGTATGAAGGATGCAGTCAGATGGACTACAGATGTAACAAGCATGAGTGCATGAAGAGTACGCACAGTCCCACTGTCACACTGTGCTGACTGGTTCCACACAACAATTCAACTGTCTGTCCACCCAGTGAACCCTTCTTATTATTATGGTTTATTTACTGAATGCCAACATGGTCTGCAGCGCTGTACAAAATAAGGGTGAGAAGAAAGTACAATGATATACAGAACCTGTTGGACACAAAAGATAGTGAGGGCCCTGCTGGCGAGAGGTTACAATCCAGGGCACAGGTGCTCAACAGGTAGATGCCAGTCCAGCAGGATTCAGTAGGTGGTTACCTGGGAAGGTGTGATAAGTAGGTGAGAAGGTGGAGATGAACCCTTCATCACACTCTCAGAGTCTGACCAAGAGACTCAGGGTTCTGACCCAAATCTCAGGGTCTCGTTGTGAAAGGCCAAATTCTCAGGGTGAGACAGTCCAGTGTTTCCTAATATATAGTGTTTTTTTAATATATTTTTTTTACCTAATTAGCACATGTGAGTTAATAGGCCAATAAGACCTAACCTCCTGCCTGCCAGTACTGTGCAGTTCAAGAATAAATGTCTGTTAACTATCAGAATTGTCAATGACTTGATCAATAAATACATAAATCCGTGACTGGCTATAGTTCACCATATTTATCAATAAACAAAAATTATGTGGCCCTCACACACATGGTTTTCAGATCATGTGGCCTGCAACTGAACAAACTTGGACATCACTGTATTAAAGGGATAGTAATGTTTCATAATAAAAACAGCTCTAATTAATCATCATACTATTTGGACTTTGGAGAGTGTTATTTCAATTCTGTCAGAGTTGTAGTACAAGAGTAATTCAATGACAAAGTATCCCCCTCCCGCCCCTTTTACTGATGTAACACTGTTCAGCCAGAGCATAAGGGAGGTGCCCAGGTAGACTGCAGAGAGGGACAATCTTCAATTAAGATAAGGGAAAAACCTGAAAAACTTGTCAAGGGGGGCAGGGCTTTCATTGTTCTCATAGGAAGAAGATTGTCCCCTGCTGTTATCTGTCTGGTCTATGGACTGGATTCCACATCTGAGAAGAGATGGCTTACACTAGGTAAAAGGGGCGGGAGGGGAAACTGTGCTTGTGAATATCTCTTAAATCATAAAGGTTTGAGAGATAAGACTTATATCATTCTTCATATTTTTTTTAATGCCTACAAAATAAAATAAAGTTAAAACGAAGTATTACTATCCCTTTAATGGATGATGTCTTGTTTTTTGCTACTTATTTTGATCTTAATGGCAACTATAGAGCATATGAATCAGTAATGAACATTATCACATTACACATTATCACATTACCACACTGCTCTCCATCCCAACTGTCACTCCCTGCAACCAGACACTAACATTCCACACTGCTCTCCATCCCAACTGTCACTCCATACCAACCAGACACTAACATTCCACACTGCTCTCCTTCTCACCAGTCAATCCCTGCCAACCAGACACTAACATTCCACACCTCTCTCCATCCCAACTGTCACTCCATGCCAGCCAGATACTAACATTCCACACTGCTCTCTATCCCAACTGTCACTCCATGCCAGCCAGATACTAACATTCCACACTGCTCTCTATCCCAACTGTCACTCCATGCCAGCCAGATACTAACATTCCACACTGCTCTTCCTCCCAATTGCCACTCCCTGCCAGCCGAATACTAACATGCCACACTGCTCACCTCTCCACCTGACACTCCCTACCACCCGCTACTAGCTATTTTCCATAAACTGACAAATAAATTAAAGCTAAATATCTCACACGATATTGCTTGAACTAAAAACAAAAAATATATGTTAAAATAAATACAGGTGCTTTTGGAAGCCATTTAGCAATCAAATATTTATTAAGAAAGTGACAATACAGGTCTTGTTGCCACCTTGGGGCATGTAATGATGCTAATTACCCAAACAGTAACGGTGTAATTGGTCTGAATTAATTAGGTTATCCCAAGTCCTTAGTCTTCTGGGAGCCAAACAGCTCACATTAACCCTTTATGTATCAGAGGGGTCACAGAATTGTGAAGGGAAGTGTCGCACAACTCTCCGGTCCTGCACACATTGTACTTAGTTGTAATAATTAGATTGTAAGTTCCTTGGGGCAGGGTCCCTTTCCCAATATATGATTCCTTTGCTGCACTTCACCCCCAAATACTGATAATGTAATGATCACACTCTAGCCTGATACTCTTAACCCAGTTGTATATTTCTGTATTGTACAATTACATATCTCTATAAAACACTGCTGCTATGTACACGTATGGTGCTATATAAATAAAGATACATACATCACTTATAACGAGAGACTAGCCAAACTTCGTTTGTTTACATTAGAGAAGAGACATCTAAGACACGTATATATTTGAGGTCAATACAAAGAACTCTTCAATGAACTCTTTACTCAAAGAGATGAGCTAAGAACAAGAGGACTAGAGGAAAGGCGCTTTCAACTAAAACAAAGGCAGATATTTTTTAAAGTAAGGGCAGTAAAGTTATGGAATACTTTGCCTCGGGATGCTGTTCTTACAGATACTGTAACTGGATTAAAAAAGTAACGGTTACCTACCATGCACAGAACAATATTAAAGGGATAGTAATACTTAAAATGTAAAAAATATATGTTGTAGGGTTTATCCCCCTGAGAAAAACAAGAGTACTCCCACTGCTGAGAGGTGTTTCATTCAAAAGTTATTCATTTTCAAAGTTGAATTTTTTAGGTGCAATATCACAGTGGCCTGAAATTGTACAGTGGCGCTGTTGCTACACCATCCTATGGAGATTTGTGGTCAACTGACCAGAGTTGTCCATAGGATCGTGTAGCAACAGTGCCACTGTACAATTTCAGGCCCCTGTGATATTGCACCTAAAAAATTCAACTTTGAAAATGAATAACTTTTGAATAAAACACCTCTCAGCAGTGGGAGTACTCTTGTTTTACTCAGGGGGATAAACCCTACAACATATTTTTTTTTACATTTTAAGTATTACTATCCCTTTAAGAATTATGACAGATGGTTTCAATGCAGATAGGATGTTGATCCAGGGAAATATCTGACTGCCATTTTTTTTACCCACTTGGGGCTTCATTGGAAATGGCTTCAATGTTTTTTTTGTTTGTTTTTTTTTGCCTTCCTCTGGATTAACAGGGGTGATATGGCATGAGCTGGACTTGATGGGCACGTGTATTTTTTCAGCCTTGTCAGCTATGTTACTTAGGAAAAGATTGATAAAAGTGGAGTTAAAGGTATAGTAATGTAACACTGCTCCCCTCAGAGTAGCAAGACTGTCCGGATGGATCGCAGAGTGGTACAATCTTCATTGAACATAAGGATAAATCTGAAAAACTGTCAAGGGGGCAGAGTTTTCCTTATGATCACAGTAAGAAGATTGTCCCTTGCTGTTATCTGTCCGATCAAGAGACCAGATTCCACATCTGAGGGGAGGTGACTTACACTAGGTAAAAAGGGGCGGGAGGGGGATACTTTATGATTCAATTACTCTTGAACTACAACTCTTGCTGTTATCTGTCCGATCAAGAGACCAGATTCCACATCTGAGGGGAGGTGACTTACACTAGGTAAAAAGGGGCGGGAGGGGGATACTTTATGATTCAATTACTCTTGAACTACAACTCTGACAGTACTGATATAACACTCTCCATGGCCCAAATACTATGAAGATTAATAGGAGCTGCTGTTTTTGTGAAACATTACTATCTTTTTAATTTGTTGGAAGGTAATACAATTCATTTATTTTGTGATTCCTACCGATTCTGTGCTATGAAGATCAAGAGACTAGGAAAATAACAGTACAAATTCTTAGGGCCGTATGTTCAAAGGGATAACGACATAAAATTGTCGTATGAAAGACAAAAATAAGTCCTTGAATGCATGAACGACATATTTTCTATAGAGTATACGACAAAAAACTAGTAATGTCCGTTGTGTGCGACACAACTCCAGAATTGACGGGCAAAGGGGCGTGGCTAGGGCGTGGCTAAACTATTCTCCAGTGTCGTATAGAGGAAAAGAAAATTTGTCGTAACTAACGACAAAAAAATGTCTTTCAAAAGACAAAATTTGTACGTTACGGAAAAAGTGGAGGGAATGTGTTCTGAATGTGAGAATTTTTGTCGTTAGTTAAGACATTTTTAAAGACATTTTTGCTGTTAAGACATTTTGTAAGACATTTTTGTCTTTAGTTAAGACATTTTTTTGTTGTTAAATACGACAATTTCAGTCAGGGCAAAAGCTATTTTGCAACGTCTTTGAACATATGGCCCTTAGTGTCTGTGTGCATCCTGTTCCAAGAACACAATCTACACTGCACAGACACAAATAATGGCTCAATCCTTCCCATCTTTCTGCTGGATATAGAGATTATCTTTTGCGCTATTTATCTGATGTGTGTCATCATAAGTGCTGTATAATGAGGAGACATACTGTAGGAGAATAGGGGCCTGTTCACTGTATCTAGAAATGTTCAAAATGGTCTGACCTGAGATCTTCCTGATTACAAGCAATATGTCCCTGATTGGTCTAATCAAGGAGCTCCAATTAGTCCACAAGGAACCTTTAACATGCTACCACCAGGGGCAGATTTCCCAATAGGAAGAGCAGGAAAGTTCCTAAAGCTCCAAATTTTTTTGGGGGGTGGGTGTGGACTCAGCTGAGCTGGCCACACCCCCATTCTGAAATGTGGGCATGGCCAGATGATTCTCAGTGTTCCTGTAGCAGATTTATATTGCTTTACAGGATATTATTTAAAGGAGCAGTAAACTTTTTTTATGAAAACACATATTTTACAGAGCATTTCCTGCTGAATAAAACAAGGTCACTCTCATCTCTGTCAGATGTTTTATTCAAAATTTATAGCAGTTTAAATAACCAGGAAGTGAATTTACTATGTTTAATTTCCTGGTAGTACTAACTGACAGGAAGTGAATGTAATGTGTTTACTTCCTGATAGTTCTGACAGGAAGTGCATTTACTGTGTTTACTTCCTGATAGTTCTGACAGGAAGTGCATTTACAGTGTTTACTTCCTGATAGTTCTAACTGACAGGAAGTGACTCAGCAGTTTCTATCACATTCTATGGAGAACTGTATGTCTCTGACTTTCTTGACTTTCCATTAGAATCTAACAGGAAATCTAATTAGAATGTGGCCACTAGAGGGCACCGCTAATGTAAAAAAAAACACGGGTTTAAACTGTAATAACTCTGGAAATATAAATATCTCCGCAGTGGAAGTACCCTTATTTTACTCAATAGGAAAATCCCTACAATATATATTTTTTCATAAAAATGTTTACTGCTCCTTTAACTACTTGGAGCTAGAGAGATCTCTATTGTGAAGCAAATGCATTTGAGATCTGTCTAGCAACCAAGAGAATACATTTTTTTATTCCTTGTTTGTAGTGGGCCATGGGTATTTTCTGTGTCAAGAACCAGTAGATGAGAGTGGGGGCAGGATCGTGTAAGAAGTGGGGTGTGTGGTCATTGGCAGGAATAAGGGCACCTTGACTGCTTTGCCTAGAGGCACTTGGCCTGTAAATAGCAGCATATAGTAACATATAGTAACATACAGTAACATAGTAACATAGTTGATGAGGCTGAAAAAAGACATGCGTCCATCATGTCCGGCCCATGCCAAAAACACCCCTGTTGATCAAGAGGAAGGCAAAAAAACAATCTTTGAAGCCATTTCCAATTTAGCCCCAAGTGAGTAAAAAAATTCCGTCCTGACTCCAAATGGCAGTCAGATATTTCCCTGGATCAACAACCTATAAGCATTGAAGCCAACTGTCATAGTTCTCCATACTGTTTTGTGCTAGATAGGCATCCATCTCTCACCCTGAGATTTTTACATCTTCACCCTGCGACCCTCAGTCTCAAGGTCAAAACCAAGTCCCCAGATTAGGATTGCTAACAAATGAAATATTTTCTCAGAATCATTTAAACTAATACCTTTTAGTGTTCCTTGTTCTGGATAACGCTGGAGCGAACCAAGATGCATCCCAAGGCAGAAATACAAATTCCCCAAATTCTCATTGATTCAAATGGGGCTTTTTACCATCTGAATTGTAGCAATGCGTTGGACACCTCTCTAGCAATCCAGGGTTTTAAAATCCCATTTAAATCAAGGAATATATTTATTCCTCCCTGTATAGCTGGTACGTTCCATAATTAGCTTTCTACATTATTCTCAGAGGAATGATTTAAATATAATGGGACAGGTTAACGAGCCCGCGGGATCCTTAAGTGATTATTTATTTATTTTTTTAAAAAGTCTGCCGCTTTTGTTTACATTTAATAAGTTGACATTTTGTTTGTTTTTCTCATAGTGGAGCGAGCGGATATTATTTGTTGCTGTTGTCAAAGTAACCTTTTACTTATTCATTTGTTTTCTTGTAATTTTTAGACTGGTTTATTTTAAAGCATACCAATGGCATGTGTTAATTTATACAACAAAAGACAGCGTTGTTCCTTACATAGAGAGAAAAAATAATCTAGAACAAAGCAAAATTCTCTTTTCTTCTCTATGAAGGACAAGGAGGCAACAGCGCTGTAGGAAAAGGGCAAGGCAAACGCACCATAGGGAAGGCGCAATGCAACACATCATTCAGATTAATAAGCATTTCCATCCATTCTAATTGGGGCTTTTCACTTCTCATTAACTAGACAGGTCTACAAAGTGTTCCCCTCTAAAGCTTGCAGGGTGCATGAGCCTACATCATTTTTTTAACCCAGAGAGTTATCCAACACATTGCAATGTGCTGCCTACTTGTGGGCATTTAAAGAGTTAAAGAAAGAGGCTGTGCAATGCTTTTTACTGCACTCCACACCCCTCTTGTCCATAAAAAGACAGTCAACCTCCTTTTCCAACTTAAATTCGGCAAGTACATAATAAGTAAACTTAATTTACCAAAATGCCCTATTCGTTTTTTTTTTTTTTTAATCTTCACTTTCCATACACAGAGATACAATGTAACAGAATCCCTGCAGAACTCAGTGATCTGTGTACTGTAGAGGAAGGCTATTCTACATAATTTTAATAACCTTTTTTGCATTGTATTTTTTCACATTGTTGTTCTGTCTCTGTCTTAAGAGTCCCTGACAGTAAGCTGAATAAAATCAGACAGACTGATGTTTTGGACATAAAAGTATATAAAAAAAATTATAGATATGAGTGCCGACCTTCTGTCTTTATATATATATATATATATATATATATATATATATATATATGTATACTTCCTCCTCCATGTTTGACAGTTGGTGTCACACACTGAGGAACCTTCCTTTCGCCTACTGGACAGTGTACAAAAACCCTGCGTGATGAACCGAAGATCTCAGATTTTGATTCATTGGTCCATAGACCACTGGCGGCAACAATAACTGGAAAAATGGGGGTGTTCTAAAACTTTTGACCAGTAGTCTATATATATAGATAGATAGATATATAGATGTAGATACTAGTTGAACAGCCCGTGTACATGGGCCACAGTGCCAGGAAACAATGGCCGCGGTGCAGTCATACACAGTACAGACTGCCCACGCCGCGGCTGATAATGAAGCAGGGCGTTCTGAATTCAGACTATGGTATATATATATATATATATATATATATATATATATATATATTTGACTTTATTTTATACTAGTTTTAAAGCCCGTGTACACGGGCCAACACTGGCGGCACTGCAGTCCCAGAAAGGTGCGCAGAGAAGACTCCGGTCTGAATTCGGGGCTCCCCAGCCACGGTGCGGGCAGTCTGTACTGCACATGACAGCAGCACACACAGCCGCCTATACTGCGCATGATGGCTTCTGACAAACATCCTTACTTAGCAAATTATAATATAGGATACTTGCAAAATATGTAAAGTCAAAAAGAGGCAGTCTGTCACTTTAACACCTTAACACCCAATGCAGTCACGTCATTAAGGTGACAGCCCTGGCACACCATGGAATTCTGGGATGGCAGCACACAATTCTGCCACCCCAGAATTCACTGTGCCATGGTTCTGGATCGAGCAGTCGTTAAGGGGTTAAAGAGTTAAGATGACTATGTGCAGTGAGCAGAGTTTGTTCCCTGTCTCCTGAACTAAGGAACAAGCACAAAATCCATAGGGATCATTAGGCTTTTCAGTCCACGGTGAGGTAAGTGGGGAGATTATTGTAAGAAAGTGCTAGTTTCCCTTTAAACAAAGGATTTTGTGGTAAAGTGCTCACATCTGGAGCAAATGCCTGAACATGTCTGACCGATTTTACAATGTGCACTATTCGGAAACATAACGGACTTTATCCATCTCCCCGGCTTACAGACGGAGTTAGGAATGACAGCGTACCGCCAGGGCTGGAACCCATAAAAGCAACCATTTTATAATATATAAACCAAACCAATAAAACCCGTAATTGCGTCTGGTTGAAGTGATGTATTCCATTAATGTCTTCAGTACGAGGCGGGATACAGTAATAGAAGGGCATTCTAATGTATCCGAGGTCTTCAAAGGCAAATAAATAGGATTATTTAAAACAGCTGATTTGTTAACTCGCTGTCTAAGACAGATATTATAAGGTCGTCCATCAGCTGCTGAGGCTTGTATTGAACTCAGAGATGAACTTCCTACGCTGCAAATTCATAGCAGAACAAGGGTTAACCCTTTGCGTTCCAGAGGGGTACCCCTCTGGCACTCAAAAAGGTTAAAAATATTTAAAAAAACACATTAATTGTAATGCTTTTCCCAGTAAGGAAAGCAGGTATTTCTGGGAGCTACTTTGCCCCAAACTTATTGCAGTTCATTCAGACTGTTGTTTTTTAAATTAAAGGATCGGTACACTTTTTATATCAAAATGCCTGTTATCCGGCTGGGTAAAACAAGGTTAATCTGATGGGAGACTTTTTTCATTTAGTATTACAGATAAAACTATTATCAGTGATCGCAATAGAGAACTGCAGTTCAAAAAAATAAGTTTGGACTGTAACTACTTTAGAAAGACAATTCTCCCAGAAGTGGGAGTGTCCTAGTTTCAAAGAAAAACACGTGACTGTTCCTTTAACTCTTTGAGTGCCAGAGAGGTATCGATCGCTATTAGAAATGTTCCAACTTTGTGCAGACTCTCCATAGATTAATTTTTAGAGCAGTGAGTGGTAATATTGGCCCAGGACATGAACTAATTAGCATAATATGCCAGACTGTGCCACGACAAATAAAGGTTAATATCTCAAAAACTGTATATTTTTACAGAAGAATGGTTTGCAACATATAGGCAGATTTTCATTGTCTTTGAAATAGAAGAAATTTATGTTAAAGGGATATTAATGTCATTTAAAAGTAACAGCTATATCGTAGCTATAATAAAAAGAGATTACTTGAGGTTATTCCTATCTCTCAAACCTTGAAAATAAAGTTATCCGCTCCCTCCCCTTTTTGATTGACGAGCTGTTAAGTTGTCAGAAGCAGATTCTGGTCGTACAACCAGATGGCAGCTCTTCAGCAAAGCCGACATAGCGATACCTAAAAATAAATACTTCATTGGAATGGTCTACAAAGTGTGCTTGCACACCAGGCACACTTTGTAGACTGTTCCAATCAGGCACGTGCACACATAGACACCAAGGGGGGCTTGAGTACCTGCCCTTTTTGTCCAAAGTGCCCTCGTGCGTTTTTAACAAAAAAAAAAGTTGCCTCACCGTCCACATTAACCCCCCACCACCCAGTCAGGTCTGTGCCTCCTTCAGGACAGACCTGTAGATGCTGCGCTCCCTTGTCGGCTCTTTAGTATTACAGAGCGCTGGGTGATGACATCATCTCTCAGCGCTCTGCATGAAGAGAAAACCACGCGGGAGCTCCAGCAGTTACAGGTCTGTGCCAAAGGAGGCACATACAGACCTCTCCTGCCGCTGGACCACCAGGGAAGAGGTGGGGGGGGCAATGTGGAAATGATGGGGCAATATGGATCTGATGGGGGGCGAGATGGAGATGATGGCAATGTAGAGATTATGGGGCAATGTATGTGAGGGTAAGTTGGAGCTGATGGCAACAGGGAGCTGATGGGGGCAATATGGAGATGATGGGGGCAATGTGAGGGTAAGTTGGAGCTGATGGGGGCAATATGGAGATGATGGGGGCAATGTGAGGGTACGTTTTATTTTTAGATATTGCTATTTTGGCTCTGCTGTCTGGATCTCATTCCGTCAGCTGTACAGCTGACACATGAGAAAGGGGAGGGAGCGGATAACTTTATTATCGTATATCTCTCAAACCACAAAGGTTTGAGAGATAGGAATAACCTCAAGTAATCTCTTTTTCTTATAGCTACGATATAGCTATTACTTTTTACATGACATTACTATCCCTTTAAGGTGACAGGTCCACTTTAACTGTCTAATTACCTGACTAGTGCCAGTGATGTATAGGAAACATTTATAAAATGTAGTTAAAGGGACAGTAAACATACTTTTTGACTTTGAATAATAAGAGAAAGCAGAATATATAAAATCGAATTGTCTATACTTTTTAGTATTTTTAGCATATTTTAAGAAATTGACTTACTTTTTTGACCATTACATTGAGCCCTCTGGATGGCTCTTTCCCGAGAGCTCACTATCAAGGATAGTAAAAGCAGGGATAAGGGTACAATGATTACAATATATACAGTGATACAATGTACCACTATCCCTGCTTCTGAACTCCTTCCTATCTGTTAACTGCAGCCCACAGAGAGTGCTCTTTGTTCTGCAAAAAACGTATCTGTGGGCTCCCTCAAAGGTGGCACAGACCTTTCCTGCCACACCACTGGACCACCAGGGAGGTAGGAGATGGACACTGGGGGTTATTGTGTTGGAAACGTGGCGGTGGACATTGGGGGCAATGTGGAGATGGACACTGGGGGTCAATGGGGGCAATGGGGAGCTGGACATTGTGGGCAATGTGGAGCTAGACATTTAGGCTATGTGGAGATGGACACTGGGGGTCAATAGGGGTATTGTGGAGATGGACATTGGGGGAAATGTGGAGATTGACATTGGGGGTCAATGGGAGTATTGTGGAGGTGGATATTGGGGGCAATTTGGAGCTAGACATCGGGGCAATGTGGAGATGGACACTGGGGCAATGTGAAGATGGACACTGGGGCAATGTGGAGATGGACACTGGGGGGCAATGTGGAGATGGACACTGGGGGTCAATGGGGAAATGTGGAGCTAGACATTGGGGCAATGTGAGATGGACACTGGGGGCAATGTGGAGATGGACACTGGGGGTCAATGGGGAAATGTGGAGCTGGACATTGGGGGTAATGTGGAGCTAGACATTAGAGCAATGTGGAGATGGACACTGGGAGTCAATGGACGTATTGTGGAGATGGACACTGGGGGTCAATGGACGTATTGTGGAGATGGACATTGGGGGCAATGTAGAGATGGACATTGGAGGCAATGTGGAGGTGGCCAGTGGGGGGCAAAGTGGTCGGGGGGGCCCATGGCAATTTTTGTACCAGGGCCCGGTGGCTTCTAGTTACTCCTCTGGCTCAGTTGTTCTGGGTGATAAAATCCCTAATCATCTAAACCATGGTACTCAATTGTTGGACTTCTACCTGGTGGATACTACGGGTGAGATTCACTAAGCGGTGATAAAGAGGTGATAAAGTGTAGAAGACTTCTCCAGTGATATCACATCTCCAATTCCCATGATATTCTATGGAGCCAATGCACTAAGATTTCTTCAGCTTTGGAGATCTTAGTGAATAGGCTCCATAAGATAACATAGCTACAACGCTGACTACGGGGAAGGGGGTGGGAGAGGGCAACTTTAGGAGCGATTATCTCTCAAACCAAAAAGGGGGGAAATACATTTATTTTTAATATGACTTTAATATGGGGATTAGTAATAATTAAGCATTAATATCCCTTTAAAGAGGTAAACAAAAAACAAGGGTTCATCCAATAAGACTTGATGAAAGACGATTCTAACGAAAGCAAAGTCAGGGATTTTTTCTTTACAGTAAGTGCAGTAATACTTTGTTTGCAGATACTGTGGTTTATTTCTATTGGTCTGCATTCCTTTATAGCTCAGAACAATACTGAGAATTATGACAGTTGGTTACAATGCAGACAGCATGTTGATCCAGGAAGATCTCAAAATGCATTGTGGAGCCAGAAATTATTATTTTTTTTTTTACCCATTTGAGGCGGAATTGAAAATGGTTCATTTGGACCAACAGGGGTGATATGGCAAAGGGGGCACTTGATGGATGTGTCCTTTTTTTTGGCCTGATCAACTAAGTTACTACTATTACTTCCCCTGATCCAAGCCATACACTTGGTCATTTGAATGGCACTGATCTGTTTGTTTCATATTTTTTTTTGTTTTTTGTTTTTTGCTATTTATGGTCACTTTTCAAGAACACAATAAAGTAAAATATTACAAGTATTATAGGCAGTGAATTAGATTATTACAACATATGGAAGAGATCAAATGTGGTTTCCAATAAGCTTAACCCATTGAATTACAGAGTGGTGAACGATTCTCTGTTTCTCCATACATTTCTTATTGCTCTGGTACTCTAAGGCAGTGATTCTGTACCAGGGTGCAGTGGCACTTATCGAATTAGGGTGCCCCTTGTTTTTTTTTATAAAGACTTTGATTAAAATGTGAATTTTGAGTTTTCTATGTATATTTATGGAAATGTTTAAGTACAATATGTTTGTTTTTGTTTTTCTAATTGCGAGACGTAGGAATAACTATAGATTGCTTATTTGTTCTCTTCATAATGGATTTGACAAATGTCACAAAATGTTAGGGGGGCCCCGAAGAATCTAAATTGCGTATTTCGGGTGCTCTGAACAAAAAAGGGTTGAGAAACACTGTTCTAAGGCATAAGCAGATGTGATAAATAAGTCTTCTTTTTCCTCTCCCCTGGACAGTTAAGCATACAATTACATAACTGTTGGTCGCTCTGGCAGCGATGCAATATTGAGAATTTAATTAAATAATCTTATCAACCAAAAATAAATTAAATTTCAAATATTTAATAAAGAGATATTTAAAAAAGCTGCATTGCTCCTAAAGTTACATTTATGACTGTTCTGAGGTTTCGCCAACTTTTTTTTGGCATAATGCAACTTTTTGATGCCTACAAAAAAAAAACAAAAGCACAATACAAATTTGTGCTGTGACATCAAAAAACAAATATTTCTTTATTATTCTATGAAGCCGATTTAAACATTTGAGCAGTAGAGCATTGCACACGCCTCTGGCACTCAATGGGTTACAGAGATATTAATGCCTTCATTTTGTTGTTCATGTTTAAATAAGGGTTTGACATATTCAACCCATTTTTTAAAGGGATAAGAGAGGAGGGGAGAGGGTCTGACACAAAGCAGAGGATACATATATTTGTATAGCTACTGATCTCATATCTAATCTGTACCAGGTACCCAGAATACATATCTGTCTGTATATCTACCGATCTCCTATCTAATCTGTACCAGATACACAGGATACATTTCTGTCTGTATATCTACTGATCTCCTATCTAATCTGTATCAGATACACATATGTCTGTATATCTACCGATCTCATATATAATCTGTACCAGATACACAGAATACATATATGTCTGTCTATCTATCTATCTATCTATCTATCTATCTATCTATCTATCTATCTCATATATATCTATCTGTGTATCAATCTGTGTAACTATCTATCTATTATCTATCTATCTATCTATCTATCTATCTATCTATCTATCTCTGTCTAATATATGTCTATGTATCTATCTATGTATCAATCTATCTATATCATATCTATATATCTATCTATGTATCTCATATACATCTATCTATCTATCTATCTATCTATCTCATATCTATCTATATATCTATCTCATATCTATCTATCTATCTATCTATCTATCTATCTATCTATCTATCTATCTCATATCTATCTATATATCTATCTCATATCTATCTATCTATCTATCTATCTATCTATCTATCTCATATCTATCTATCTATCTATCTATCTATCTATCTATCTATCTATCTATTTTCATATCTATCTATCTATCTATCTATCTATCTATCTATCTATCTATCTATCTATCTATTTTCATATCCATCTTATATGTACCTGACCCCCCCACCCCCTGTATGTTGTATACTACTTTGGTTCTCAGTAGATTAAAGATGACGGGGGGGGGGGGAACTTTGCTTTGCAGACGATTTAAGTTCTGCTCGGTATAAGTAAAATACAAAACTCCAGATTATGTTCAAAAACAAATCTTTCTTAACAAAATATTAAATAAAGAAAAGGGGAATTAAGTAAACACAGGATTTCTTCTGTCAAACAAACGCTGGAGGAGAATCGAAGCCACAGCTGGAAAACAGCCGTACCAACGCGCGGCGTCCTTGATACATTTCCCACCACGTAACGGCATTCCAGGGCGCAGGGGGCACCTGAGTGTCCGCTTCACTCCTAAGGCTCTATATTAACCCTTTGCATGCCAGAGGGGTACGCAACACATTGCGTACCCCTCTGGCACTCAAAGGTTAAAAGAAAATTGGAGCAAGTCTCGGGTAGCAAGGGGGAGCGTTGGATCCATGTTTAAAAGGTTCAGTTATGTCTCTGGGGGATACAGTTGTTTTAGGTGTTCCACAAAAATATCTGCATTGGAGCCCCCCATCTACTAGTTATTTCACTGAACTGGGGTACATGTTCCACACCGCAGGGGAGACACGCACATTCCCAATATTCCCCTTGGTTTAAAAGAGACATTAAAAGAGGCCTCTGAATGAAGGGAAATGCTTAGAATACATTTAAAGGGACATACACCAATATATAAGGATGTTCCTATTACATCTCTCTCCAAGAAAAGAAGCATCATTGAGCCTTTTAATTATTTTCTGCTGGAACCCCGCTGCAACTTAAAAGCAGCAGACATCTCCCAGGCTCCCCATATACATAAAGGTCTATCTTGGGTTCAAGTGTGTGATCTATTCATAGAAGCAGCTGTACGTTAAAATGAGCTTGCACAATTTTTATTTTTAGCATTCAAGGTGTTAAACCTCCATTTAAATCAATGGAAATGCGGGTTTGCTCTAGAAGACTTACCAGAGGCATTATAAAAACACGTGAGACCCCTGGTGATTTTGGGAATGGAGGACTCTGAATGAAGGGACATGCTTAGAATACAGGGGGACATACACCAATATATAAGGGTTTTCCTATTACCGCCCTCTCACCAAGAAAAGAAGCATCATTGAGCCTTATGATTTTTTCTGCTGGAACCCCGCTGCAACTCAAAAGCAGCAGCCATATCCCGGGCTCCCCATATACATAAAGGTCTATCTTGGGTTCGTGTGTGATCTATTCATAGAAGCAGCTATACGTTAAAATGAGCAAGCACAATTTTTATTTTTAGCATTCATGGTGTTAAACCTCCATTTAAATCAATGGAAATGCGGGTTTGCTCTAGAATTACCAGAGGCATTTTAAAAACACGTGAGACCCCTGGTGAATTTGGGAATGGAGGCCTCTGAAGGAAGGGAAATGCTTAGAATACAGGGGGACATACACCAATATATAAGGGTTTTCCTATTACCTCTCTCTCTCCAAGAAAAGAAGCATCATTGAGCCTTTTAATTATTTTCTGCTGGAACCCAGCTGCAACTTAAAAGCAGCAGGCATCTCCCAGGCTCCCCATATACATAAAGGTCTATCTTGGGTTCAAGTGTGTGATCTATTCATAGAAGCAGCTATACGTTAAAATGAGCTTGCACAATTTTTATTTTTAGCATTCAAGGTGTTAAACCTCCATTTAAATAATTGGAAATGCGGGTTTGCTCTAGAATTCCCAGAGGCATTATAAAAACACGTGAGACCCCTGGTGAATTTGGGAATGGAGGCCTCTGAATGAAGGGAAATGCTTAGAATACAGGGGGACATACACCAATATATAAGGGTTTTCCTATTACCTCTCTCTCTCTCCAAGAAAAGAAGCATCATTATTTTCTGCTGGAACCCAGCTGCAACTCAAAAGCAGCAGGCATCTCCCGGGCTCCCCATATACATAAAGGTCTATCTTGGGTTCATGTGTGATCTATTCATAGAAGCAGCTATACGTTAAAATGAGCATGCACAATTTTTATTTTTAGCATTCAAGGTGTTAAACCTCCATTTAAATCAAAGGAAATGCGGGTTTGCTCTAGATTACCAGAGGCAATATAAAAACACGTGAGACCCCTGGTGATTTTGGGAATGGAGGACTCTGAATGAAGGGACATGCTTAGAATACAGGGGGACATACACCAATATATAAGGGTTTTCCTATTACCGCCCTCTCACCAAGAAAAGAAGCATCATTGAGCCTTATGATTTTTTCTGCTGGAACCCCGCTGCAACTCAAAAGCAGCAGCCATATCCCGGGCTCCCCATATACATAAAGGTCTATCTTGGGTTCATGTGTGATCTATTCATAGAAGCAGCTATATGTTAAAATGAGCTTGCACCATTTTTATTTTTAGCATTCAAGGTGTTAAACCTCCATTTAAATCAATGGAAATGCGGGTTTGCTCTAGAATTACCATAGGCATTTTAAAAACACTTGAGACCCCTGGTGAATTTGGGAATGGAGGCCTCTGAATGAAGGGAAATGCTTAGAATACAGGGGGACATACACCAATATATAAGGATTTTCCTATTACCTCTCTCTCTCCAAGAAAAGAAGCATCATTGAGACTTATAATTTTTTCTGCTGGAACCCCGCTGCAACTCAAAAGCAGCAGCCATCGCCTGGGCTCCCCATATACATAAAGGTCTATCTTGGGTTCATGTGTGATCTATTCATAGAAGCAGCTATATGTTAAAATGAGCTTGCACAATTTTTATTTTTAGAATTCAAGGTGTTAAACCTCCATTTAAATCAATGGAAATGCGGGTTTGCTCTAGAATTACCAGAGGCATTATAAAAACACGTGAGACCCCTGGTGAATTTGGGAATGGAGGACCCTGAATGAAGGGACATGCTTAGAATACAGGGGGACATACACTGATATATATGGGTTTTCCTATTATCACCCTCTCTCCAAGAAAAGAAGCATCATTGAGCCTTTTAATTTTTTTCTGCTGGAACCTCGCTGCAACTCAAAAGCAGCAGCCATCTCCCGGGCTCCCTGTATACATAAAGGTCTATCTTGGGTTCGTGTGTGATCTATTCATAGAAGCAGCTATACGTAAAAATGAGCATGCACAATTTTTACTTTTAGCATTCAAGGTGTTAAACCTCCATTTAAATCAATGGAAATGTGGGTTTGCTCTAGATTACCAGAGGCATTATAAAAACACGTGAGACCCCTGGTGAATTTGGGAATGGAGGCCTCATCTACCAAGGAAATATCTCCAGGGTTACAGCAGGGGACTACAGCTGGCACGCACAGAGCTCCACAGAACACTTTGGGATGCTCAGCTTATGTTATATATTGATGTAACATAGTAATTTAGGTTGAAAAAAAAGACTTGCGTCCATCTAGTTCAACCCTTTTCATATTCCTGTTTACCATTGTTGATCCAAAAGATCTGTCCCTTTAAGTCCTGTGGTTTCTTTCAATAGGCTCATGGGCATTAGTGGGGAAAACACCGGTGTGATGTGTACCCAGGACAGCCTGTCTCCTTTCCAATCATAAGATTAAATTGGTTCCTTGCTGAAAATCTGAATCTGAAATTTGGAGCCCCAGGCAAATATCGTGCATGCATATGCATTAAAATCCCCTTGATAATTACTTCACTTTTCTTTTGAACACAAAGCTTTAAAAGTTAAAACGTAAACACATGTACAACAGGTGATCCTAGAACTCTGATCTGCAGTGGAGAAATTTGCCATTTTAAAATGAATCAGTACTCTGCGATTGTCTATGACATCATGGCCTAGATATGACATCACTAGCTTATCACTGATTTATTCCAAAGAGAGCATCATGGCCAGAGGTGAAACAGCCTTACCAGAGACACAGAAGTGAAACAACCATACCACAATGGATCAGAATTATCAGGATAGACTAAAGGATCTGAACATGTATAGCTTGGAGGAGAGAAGAGAGAGGGGATATGATAGACACATTCACATATATGAAGGGATTCAACAAAGTGCAGGAGGGAAGTATATTTCAAAGGAGTAAAAATGTTAGGACAAGAGGCCATAGTCTAAAACTAGAGGAACACAGGTTTAGATGTAATGTAAGAAAGTTTTACTTCACTGAGAGGGTAGTAGATAAGTGGAATAGCCTACCAGCAGAAGTGGTAGAAGTTAATACAGTGAAGGGATGTAAGTATGCATGGGATAGGCATAAGGCTGTCCTGAATATAAGACAAGACCAAGGACCAAATAAGGTTTGAGGTTTTTTTAAATAAAAAATGGGCGGAGTAGATGTGCTGAATGGTTCTTATCTGCCATCAAATTTTATGTTTCAGTGGTTATCAAACCTGGGAACATCCTCTTATGGACCCCCCAGGAATATTTCATGGGCTGTGACCCAGCTTCTAATATTGATGTGACTTGCATCTTAAAAAGGGTGGGGCTTAATTGGGTGGGTGGGATTTAACTCTTATTGGACTGGGAAGTGGGTGGAACAATGTGAGTAGGAGGAGAAGTGGGTGGAACAGGGTGGGAAGGAGGAGAAGTGGGTGAAGCCTAGAGGGAAGGAGGAGAAGTGGGTGGGAGCTGGGTGGAACAGAGTGGGATGGAGAAGTGGGTGGAGCAGAGTGGGAAGAAGGAGAAGTGGGTGGGACTAGGTGGAACAGGGTGGGAAGGAGGAGAAGTTGGTGGAGCAGAGTGGGAAGAAGGAGAAGTGGGTGGGAGCTGGGTGGAACAGAGTGGGATGGAGAAGTGGGTGGAGCAGAGTGGGAAGAAGGAGAAGTGGGTGGGACTAGGTGGAACAGAGTGGGATGGAGAAGTGGGTGGAGCAAAGAGGGAAGGAGGAGAAGTGGGTGGGAGCTGGGTGGAACACAGTGGGATGGAGGAGAAGTAGGTGGAGCAGGGTGGGAAGGAGGAGACGTGGGTGGGAGCTGGGTGGAACAGAGTGGGGATGGAGAAGTGTGTGTGGGGGAGAGATCAGTGGCAGGAAGTGAACTGCACGACATGCCCAATCGAAATGGCAATGCCGTGCACCATTTGCTAGTTAACACTAAAAAAAGAAGTCTCTGGAGAAGATCTGGACCATTCCTAGATACATAGAGGTGAAACAGCTGTATCTAAGACATAGAGGCTAAAAGAGCCATACCACAGACACACAGATCAAATAATTATATTAAAGTCACAGAGGTGAAACAGTCATATCAGATATACTGAAGACTTCTCCAACACCCAAGAGATTAATGGACTAATGTTATCATTTTACACTACTGAGAATACCTAGCATAATCAAAAATAAATTAACCAATAATGCAGCATTGCTATATTCACTTAGAGGCTCACAGCAATTTTGGAATAAACTCAGGATAATAACTTCTCGTTCAGACTGATTTTGATGCAGTGGTTGCAGGGTTGGATTCACCTCTCAGGTGTCCCAAGTACGACCTATGGCCTTAAAATACACATAACACTTCATCTTAAAAAGGGCTTGAACGCTTCCATGTTTCACTGTTTCCAGACCGTTTTTTCAAAGCTTACAAGCCGAACTCCGTATAAAAAGCTTTGAATAAGAGGTCTGGAAACCGCGAAAAATGTAATCGTTCAAGCCTTTTTGAAGATAACACCAGGTCTGATTTATAAATGTTTTAAATGAGTTTTTATAAATATGGCGTTACTATGAATATTTTAACGCCTGGAATGCTTAAAGGGATAGTAATGTTTCATAATAAAAGCAGCTCTAATTAATCATCATAGTATTTGGACTTTGGAGAGTGTTATATCAATTCTGTCAGAGTTGTAGTTCAAGAGTAATTCAATGACAAAGTATCCCCCTCCCACCCCTTTTACTGATGTAACACTGCTCAGTCAGATCAGAAGGGAGGTGCCCAGGTAGACTGCAGAGTGGGACAATCTTCAATTAAGATAAGGGAAAAACCTGAAAAACTTGTCAAGGGGGGCAGGGCTTTCATTGTTCTCATAGGAAAAAGATTGTCCCCTGCTGTTATCTGTCTGGTCTATGGACTGGATTCCACATCTGAGAAGAGATTGCTTACACTAGGTAAAAGGGGCGGGAGAGGGAAACTTTGCTTGTGAATATCTCTTAAACCAAAAAGGTTTGAGAGATAAGACTTATATCATTCTTCATGTTTTTTTAATGCCTACAAAATAAAATAAAGTTAAAACGAAGTATTACTATCCCTTTAAGAAGAACCTACGGATCAAGTTAAAATTCTAGAAATAATATTGTTGAAAAATATGACACTTGTATTAATTGGTTCCTCTGAAAATCTCGGTCACGGACGTTGATTTGTTTAAAAAAATGTGAGTAGTTATAAACCAGACCAACGGCAACATAGGCTGCAAATTAAAAGTCTTTTGATTTAAATGGGGATTTTAAACCCTTGGTTGCAAAGAAGATTTTCAACGCATTGTAAAACAATGCACCGCAGACCTCTCGAGCACTCAGTTGGTTAACCGTTTGTGTGCCTGGAACTCAAAGGGTTAAAGCCCCATTTAATTGACTGGAAATGTGGACATTTTTATTCCTCCACTATGGTTTCCTTCAGAATTGCTCCTTCATACATCAGCCTTACTCATTAACCCCTTAACGACCGGCCGCGCAGGCACGCAGCGGTCAATAAAGGACCACAGAGCTTTTTTTTTTTTTTTTTTCGATTCCGGACTCCCTGGATGGCGTGCAGCTGCAGGGGGGGAGCCCGGAATTCCATGACGATCATAGTACGTCACGGGTCATTAACTCAGATCGACCCATGACGTACTATGACCGTCAAGGGTCGTTAAGGGGTTAAAAAGAAACTGGTTCAATTCTTGTGTAATCTTATCTAAGTCATTTACCTTGCACCAAAAATTAAAGGGCAAGCTCCATGGGTAAAAGACTAAAAAAAACTAAATGTACCATGATATCGAATTTAACAGCTCGTTATATCAAGATATCACTGTATTATTTTTAGCAAAAGGAAAAAAAAAACAAACAAGAATGGATTATTAAATTACTTTGCAGCAGGAACTTGGCACCAACAATAAATACAGCTGACAGTTAAAATTAAGATAAAGAAAAATTGTAACTTATTTCCAATTACCTTTTGGTTCTCTCAAAGACAGATGATTTTAAAGGAACATTAACGTCACGTAAAAATATCCCCGACTTATCTTAATCTAGGCAGAAAGTTCTAGGGCCAGTTTGTTACCTGCTACACACTCCTCCTGTCCTCAAGGGTTTAACCCCTTTGAGTGCCAGATGGGTACGTAACGCATTGTTTTGCAATGCGTTGTGTACCCCCTGGCACTCAAAGGGTTAATTTTGGAGAAGCAATCCACATAGATTTGATTCATAGTCGATAGGAGGATTGTTTGCCAAAAGTAATGGTAAGTTCACATGTGCGACTTGTTAGAGTTTGGTAACATAGAGGGAGATTTATAAAAGCGGAGTTAAATGAAAAGAAGCGTTAAAATGGCTGTAATGTTGTCTCCGGTAGTTATAGAAGTATTAATGTCGCTTAGTATTTTTTTTTTAATGGAGTAAGGAAGTTTGTAAAAAGAGACACAGTGTATTGGTTCACTTTTAAAATGTTGCATTTAAAACATTGTGTGGCTACACGCTGCGTTAAGCATGTCGTCATGATGAAAAGGGCGACATGGGAATCTCGCCCTGCATAAAAGCGCGAGATTCTCATGCTGCATCCTTAAACGATGCTTCAACTCAACCCGCAGCATTGCCCACATATCTAAGGAATGACAAGCAACATTGGACATTACAAATGTAGCATGGTTAACCCTTTCAGTGCCAGAGAGGTCCCCAACCATTGGGAACCTCTGGAATGCAAGGGGTTAAGCTACATATTGAACAAACATATCTAGGATTTTTAGTCCTTTGTTAGATATGTAGTTTTATGCAGGGCTAGATTCTCATGTCTCCCTTTTCATCACAGCGATATGCTTAAGGCGGTGCGTAGCTGCACGATCTTTTAAATGCTACGTTTGAAAAGTATTTATTAAAAAATGTTGCTGTTTGGGATTTAGTGACAGAATTTTCACCAAATATTTCAGGACGTGTCTGACCTGTTCTTATTCTTTACGGTCACCGCATTTATAAATGTAACTAAAATACTTTATAAATACCAACACTCCTAATAAGGAATAGGGACATTTTAATGATCCGTTCACAAAAACAAACAAGAACGCTTTTAATAAAACTCTCCCATCGCACCTGTGACCACACCGAAGATTTGTCACATGTCAGCTGGCCCGTCAATACGGTTTGATTTTGGAATCCCGCATTTAGATCTGCTGTTTACATTGAGAGCAATGCATACTGGGATAAACCGTTAATAAAATAATAAATCAAAAGAAAAAAAAGCACAATTGCACAAGAAAACAGTTGAAATGTATCTCTTTTTCCTGATACAATTTCACTGCTACCAGTCTCCTAAGGTAAGTGGAGAGGAGAATTTTATTATTATTATATGTGTTAGTGTTTGTTTAACCCTTTGAGTGCTAGAGGGGTACGGAATGCATTGCTTTGCATTGCTTTGCATTGCTTTGCATTGCTTTGCTTCATTCTCCACATTTCCCCCCAATCTCCACAACGCCCATCATTATCCACATTTCCCCACAATCTCCACAATGCCCCCATCACAATGTCCCTCATGCTCCACATTTCCCCCCAATTTCCACAATGCCCCTCATTCTCCACATTCCCCCCCAATTTCCACAATGCCCCTCATTCTCCACATTCCCCCCCAATCTCCACAATGCCCCCATCACAATGTCCCTCATTCTCCACATTTCCCCCAATCTCCACAATGCCCCTCATTCTCCACATTTCCCCCCAATTTCCACAATGCCCCTCATTCTCCACATTCCCCCCCAATCTCCACAATGCCCCCATCACAATGCCCCTCATTCTCCACATTTCCCCCAATCTCCACAATGCCCCCATCACAATGCCCCTCATGCTCCACATTTCCCCCCAATCTCCACAATGCCCCTCATTCTCCACATTCCCCCCCAATCTCCACAATGCCCCCATCACAATGTCCCTCATTCTCCACATTTCCCCCCAATCTCCACAATGCCCCCATCACAATGCCCCTCATGCTCCACATTTCCCCCCAATCTCCACAATGCCCCTCATTCTCCACATTCCCCCCCAATCTCCACAATGCCCCCATCACAATGTCCCTCATTCTCCACATTTCCCCCAATCTCCACAATGCCCCCCAATCTCCACATTTCCCCCCAATTTCCACAATGCCCCTCATTCTCCACATTCCCCCCAATCTCCACAATGCCCCCATCACAATGCCCCTCATGCTCCACATTTCCCCCCAATCTCCACAATGCCCCCATCACAATGCCCCTCATGCTCCACATTTCCCCCAATCTCCACAATGCCCCTCATTCTCCACATTCCCCCCAATCTCCACAGTGCCCCCATCACAATGCCCCTCATGCTCCACATTTCCCCCAATCTCCACAATGCCCCCATCACAATGCCCCTCATGCTCCACATTTCCCCCCAATCTCCACAATGCCCCCATCACAATGCCCCTCATTCTCCACATTTCCCCCAATCTCCACCATGCCCCCATCGCCACATTGCCCCTACTGACCCCCGTCCTCCTACCTCCTGGTGGACTAGCGGTGTGTGTGACATGCTCCCGCGCGGTCCTTAGTAATGCAGAGCACTGGGAGATTATGTCATCTCTCTGCGCTCTGCGTTACTTGAGCGCTGGCCGCCGGGGCATCAGCTGTGCTGCGGGCGGGTGGTGAGGGGGTCGCAGGGGGCGGCTGGGCCCCTGAGAGTGACGGCCCCTATTGTTACGCCACTGCCAGGCACTCAAAGAGTTAACCATCAGCACGTGGTGCATTACAGATCTCTGTAGAATCCAAGGTTCTTGGATTTAGTTATAATTAAGAAAGTTTGATAATCCGAGTTTTCACTCTCACCAGTGAGAGACTTCATAGGATCCACTTTTCCTATCTGAGAGCAGGAAGCGTATGTCATTTATATTCCTTGTTTATATGATACGTGTTCAAGAGCCAGGAAAATGACAGCTCGCCTTGGAAAACAAAGGAGAGTAGGAAATCCATAGTTTGTACAAATGGACAGGCGCTGTTTACCATTAAAAATAAAAATGCAACTTAATACAGCGTTCCATGCAAAAAAAATCTGTTTTTCAGATAAACAGGCAGTGGAAAGAAAATGATGAACTTGTATTTTAAACAAAAGAGAAGTGGTTTGTGAGCACTCGCGGATTAACCCTTTTAGCATTAGAGAGGTTATGCTTAAAGGATTAAGCTTTCGAAGGGGGGGAAGGGCAGCGCAATACTGCCACACACAGATAAGTTTAATTTTTAAAACTAAATCAGGGGATACTTGTTATGGACAAATGGGACGAGTGAAACAGCAGACATACACCTACCCACTTTGGTGTTTCGCCACGGCTCCAAAAAGCATGGCTCTCTGGCATTTGGAGGTTAAATATCACAGACAAAATGCCAATATTATCCCTAAGGCTGACACAAGACTGTAAATCGTCCACTAATTTGAGTATTTTCAGTGTAACTGACCCTTAGAGCTTTCAATCTATACAACTGACCCACAAGTATTTTAGCACAAACATAGACTGGGCCACAGTGCTTGCAGACAACAGAAATAATGAACCACAGAGAAAACTAACCCATACCTCCCAACTGTCACTCTTTAGATGATATTAGGGGGTCTGTACCTCCCAAGTGTCCCTCTTTAGGAGATATTAGGGGTCCGTACCTCCCAACTGTCACTCTTTAGATGATATTAGGGGGTCTGTACCTCCCAAGTGTCCCTCTTTAGGAGATATTAGGGGGTCTGTACCTCCCAAGTGTCCCTCTTTAGGAGATATTACAGATCCATACCTCCCAAGTGTCCCTCTTTAGGAGATATTATTGGGTCTATACCTCCCATGTGTCCCTCTTTAGGAGATATTAGGGGGTCTGTACCTCACAAGTGTCCCTCTTTAGGAGATATTATTGGGTCTGTACCTTGCAAGTGTCCCTCTTTATGAGATATTAGGGATACACACCACCCAAGTGTCCCTCTTTAGGAGATATTAGGGATCCATACCTCTCAAGTGTCCCTCTTTAGGAGATATTAGGGATGCATACCTCTCAAGTGTCCCTCTTTAGGAGATATTAGGGGTTCATTCCTTCCAAGTGTCCCTCTTTAGGGGAAATTAGGACTCCATTCCACCCAAGTGTCGGTCTTTAGTTAAGACAGTCCCTTTTGTGATCTAAATCCCTGTTTAGGAGATCAGACTGTGTGGTATGCATATAAGTGTATCACCCTGGTGTCCCTGTGTTTAGGAGATCAGACTGTGGTGTGTATATAAGTGTATCACCCTGGTGTCCCTGTGTTTAGGAGATCAGACTGTGTGGTGTGTATATAAGTGTATCACCCTGGTGTCCCTGTGTTTAGGAGATCAGACTGTGTGGTGAGTATATAAGAGTATCACCCTGGTGTCCCTGTGTTTAGGAGATCAGACTGTGTGATGTGTATATAAGTGTATCACCCTGGTGTCCCTGTGTTTAGGAGATCAGACTGTGTGGTGTGTATATAAGTGTATCACCCTGGTGTCTCTGTGTTTAGGAGATCAGACTGTGTGGTGTGTATATAAGTGTATCACCCTGGTGTCCCTGTGTTTAGGAGATCAGACTGTGTGGTGTGTATATAAGTGTATCACCCTGGTGTCTCTGTGTTTAAGAGATCAGACTGTGTGGTGTGTATATAAGTGTATCACCCTGGTGTCCCTGTGTTTAGGAGATCAGACTGTGTGGTGAGTATATAAGTGTATCACCCTGGTGTCCCTGTGTTTAGGAGATCAGACTGTGTGGTGTGTATATAAGTGTATCATCCTGGTGTCTCTGTGTTTAGGAGATCAGACTGTGTGGTGTGTATAGAAGTGTATCACCCTGGTGTCCCTGTGTTTAGGAGATCAGACTGTGTGGTGTGTATAGAAGTGTATCACCCTGGTGTCCCTGTGTTTGGGAGATCAGACTGTGTGGTGTGTATATAAGTGTATCACACTGGTGTCCCTGTGTTTAGGAGATCAGACTGTGCGGTGTGTATAGAACTGTATCACCCTGGTGTCCCTGTATTTAGGAGATCAGACTGTGTGGTGTGTATAGAAGTGTATCACCCTGGTGTCCCTGTGTTTAGGAGATCAGACTGTGTGGTGTGTATAGAAGTGTATCACCCTGGTGTCCCTGTGTTTAGGAGATCAGACTGTGTGGTGTGTATAGAAGTGTATCACCCTGGTGTCACTGTGTTTAGGAGATCAGACTGTGTGGTGTGTATATAAGTGTATCACCCTGGTGTCCCTGTGTTTCGGAGATCAGACTGTGTGGTGTGTATATAAGTGTATCACCCTGGTGTCCCTGTGTTTGGGAGATCAGACTGTGTGGTGTGTATAGAAGTGTATCACCCTGGTGTCCCTGTGTTTAGGAGATCAGACTGTGTGGTGTGTATAGAAGTGCATCACCCTGGTGTCCCTGTGTTTGGGAGATCAGACTGTGTGGTATGTATAGAAGTGAATCACGCTGGTGTCCCTATGTTTAGGAGATCAGACTGTGAGGTGTGTATATAAGTGTATCGCATTGCTCCACAGAAATAAAACTCACATTAATATTTGTACAAACGTCAGTATATGTGTATATAAATTAGTCTGTGTAAATAAAATACTTTTTTCTTGCTGTAAATGACAAACATACATTAGCGAATTATTATATAGGATATTACATAAATTTATCTCTTATAACATTTTATTTTATGATGACAAAAAATAACATGTAATAGTATGTGGTTGGATCGGGCAACCTAAAATTGTGCAGAATTTCTGGAGACATTTTCTCCCAAGGACAGTGACCTCAATCAGAAGACTGTCCCCTGAAAATGGGAGATTAACCCTTTGAGTGCCAGAGGGGTACGCAACACAATACGTTGCATACCCCTCTTGCACTCAAAGGGTTAAAGAAATGGGTGCGCCACTAACAGCAGTTGCCATCTCTTCCTGGGAGCAAAACGGTTAAATTAATTTATATTTAAGGTTTATACAAACCATGTAACCCAAATCAATTTAAAGTACACAGAAAGAAAATATATAGCTCATACAAGAAAGAAGAATAGGAAAGCTGTTCTCAAAGTTTTAGAAACCAGACAAGAACAAACAAACGTGTAAATGAATTCACTGAAAACTCATTCATCAACATATAAAGAAACACACAAAACAATAAACCAGATTATTCAGAAGCAGAAAGCTCAACGTCTCAACCATAGGGCGCTCGCTTTTCAAAGCAAATATTTGTATTTTCAGAATCTACATTTGTACATCAGCGTCTAATATCGTCCTTTTTTTTTTATCTTGGGTAGAAAAACAGCAAAACATTTCAGCGTTCTCCAGCGTAAACCGCGAGGAATTAAGAGAAAAGGAACATGGAAATATTGCATAGTCCTCTTAGATATTAATTTACTTCCCAACAGAATACTCTTGGACTAAAACGTGTGTAAGAGAGAAAAAAAACAAATCTTGCGTGAACCAAAGACAATACAATCAATGTTAATAAAGTTGAGCAAATCCAGTATCCGTCTCTTTAAAGAAAGACAGACACGGAACAGAGGTGAAAACATTTACAGCAATAATTGAAAAGCCAGTTGTGTTCACAGGACAAGACGGTCCCAAACTTTCTTACGTGGAATATTAACCCCTCTGGTCTTTAAAGGGTTAAGAGCCATAAACAGAAACCCAAGGAAAGCAATTCTGCTGAAAACCAACAACATCTTAAGGAAGAAAGAAATATCCCAATGATTTAACCCTTTGAGTGCTTTGCAATGCGTTCCGTACCCCTCCGACACTCAAATAATTAAATTAGGCTTTTAAATGAACCCCTTGAATGCTAGTGACATTTCCAACGCATTTATTCGGGGTTCAACGCATACAAGGGGTTAAACTTCACATGTAAGTTAATGATAATTTGGGGGGGATTTTGGGTATGTGTATATAAATAATTTCACACTGTTTGGAAAAGTGAAACGCTTGGACGTTACAAAGGTCTCAAACACGTTGTTGGAGTCTTCACTAGCATCAAAAGGGTTAAAATTTGACAATGCTGAAATTACATGGGTGCAAGAATTCCTCCACTGATACATATTCCCCGTCTGAATCCTTAACCCCAGTGGGTAAAATGAATAACGAAACACAGCGCACTTCTGTACAATAATCATCACTATTAGTATCACTGGGGACACTGAGACTGGTGCACTAAGAGGAAATAGATCAGTTCTGAGGCTGGGCAACACACTGGACTCAACTATAGCATTCAAGGGGTTAGAGACTTTTGGAAATGTATGTCTACCAAGTTTTGCTTAGTACGTTAGGGTATGTCATCTATCTATCTATCTATCTATCTATCTATCTATCTATCTCATGTCTATCTCATATCTATCTATCTATCTATCTATCTATCTATCTATCTATCTATCTATCTATCTATCTATCTCATATCTATTTATCCATCTAATATCTATCTATCTCATGTCTGTCTATCTATCTATCTATCTATCTATCTATCTATCTCATATCTATCTATCTCATGTCTATCTATCTATCTATCTATCTATCTATCTATCTATCTATCTATCTATCTCATATCTATCTATCTCATGTCTATCTATCTATTGAATATCTATCTATCTATCTATCTATTGAATATCTATCTATTTTATTTATTTAGAAAATGTTTTACCAGGAAGAATACATTGAGATTTCTCTCGTTTTCAAGTATGTCCTAGAGTGTTTTCAGTAGAGGGATGCATATTTACACAAATTGAGAAACATTATATATTACATGTTATTAAATATACATACACATATGAATATACATACATATATATATACATACATATCTATCTACCTACCTATCTATCTACTGAATCTCTATCTATCTATCTATCTATCTATCTATCTATCTATCTATCTATCAATTTGTCTCATATCTATCTATCTATCTATCTCATATCTATCTATCTATCTATCTATCTATCTATCTATCTATCTATCTATCTAACTATCTATCAATCTATACATCTATCTCATATCTATATCTCTAATATTTATCTATTATCTATCTATCCAATATCTATCTCATTTCTATAAATCTGTCTATCTCATATCTATCTATCTATCTATCTATCTATCTATCTCATATCTATCTATCTATAAATCTATCTATCTCATATCTATCTATCTATCTATCTATCTATCTATCTATCTGTCTCATATCTATCTATCTATCTATCTATCTATCTATCTATCTATCTATATATCTATCTGTCTCATATCTATCTATCTCATATCTATCTATCTATCTATCTATCTATCTATCTATATATCTATCTATCTATCTATCTCATATCTATCTATCTATCTATCTATCTATCTATCTATCTATCTATCTATCTATATCATATCTATCTATCTATCTATCTATCTATCTATCTATCTCATATCTATCTATCTATCTATCTATCTATCTATCTATCTATCTATCTCATATCTATCTATTTATCGATGTAACCTTCCTTAACTGCCGTCTTTCCTAGTTAAGCCATCTTGATCTGATAAGTATTTCCCACAGACTTGCATGTGGATCTCTGTTTACTTAACACAGAAAGTTACAGATAGAGGAAAATCACGGACACTAAATGCAGCTGCGTCTGTATCTTACAAGTATATTACATTTTCGCTATTTTATTTAAACATTATCTAAGAGAGGAAGTTATTCAGGAAAATCAACTTCTTATTTTTAAGAGGAGGATTAATTAATCATGCACAAAACGCCGGTAGCGAAGCCTAAATAAGAGGAAATCATCACTTTCTTCCTCCTGATGGAGTGGAGTTCGCTCCACAATTTTTGTGAAAGTCCAGTTATGTAAATCACTTTCCATTTGCACCAGTGATGTCCGCGCAATGCAGAACAATTCATGTATATTTGCAGAGCATCCCATAGGGGAAAACAACCAAACACATGTTACACAGACAATTGTTCAAAAAATTATTACACTATTAATTGCCCCTTGAAACTCTTGAGGGACAAGTTGTGCAAAGCATTGGGAAGCAATATGTTGCACACCACTCTGGTGTGCAAGGGGTTAATACACCACTTCTTAACAGTTTGATTTCTAGAAGTGTGTCTAACAAATGCGTTGGGCACACCTCTGCCATCTCTCTCCAGCAGTCAAGGAGTTTAACCCCTTGAGCACAAGATATAGGGATGTGCAATGTATTCCTTTGCAATGCTTTGCACACCACTCTGGTTATCAAGGGGTTAAAAGTCCCATTTAAGTCAAGAGAAGTTTTGAGAATTTCTGTAAAGAATCCAAGAGGCAAGAAAAATCCCCAACATGTTTCAAACCCCTTAGAAAATATACCAAGAATAAAATACACTTTTATATTTTAGTCAACTCCCCCCTCAAAAAAAAGAAAAAAAATGAATAAAACAGAACAGATTCATTTTCTGCAAATAAGCTTTAACCCTCTGAATGCCATTCCATAACAATCATAGGGTTTAAAGGGACAGTCAAAGTTCTTTTTCACCGTACATATTATGCAATAAATATATTAAGCAATAAATATATAAAATCAAAACATCTATAATTTTTATTTTTCATATAAATTTTTTGTTTACATTTTGTGTCCCTGAAAGTGTAGTCACTGAAGTCCTAAGCTCTGGATGATGTCATAGCAGCAGGGTGACTGTTACATTGTATCACTGTTACATTGTATCACTGTTACATTGTATCATTGTTACATTGTATCACTCTACTTGCTTTCAAAGTAACTGACAGCAGACTGTCAGGGACCAAAACTAGTTTAAAAGAATTGGTAAAGATTAAAAAAATCTAGTGTGCACATAATTACATGTGATATCAGGATGCAGCTTGACTGTCACTTTAAAGTGTCCACCAGAAAAGCATGACATTACATTACAAGACTGATAATTATTCCTTATGAGAGGAAAATGACATCCCCATTATGTACCGTTCACACAACCAGCCTGGTATCTACATGGCTTACCAAGAGACGGACAGACAGAGACAGAGAGACAGGGAGACAGACACATAGATATATACATATAGAAAGAGAGGGAGAGAGAGAGACAGTTAGAGAGAGAGGGAGAGAGACAGACATATATATAGAGAGAGAGAGGGTGAGAGGGAGGGTGAGAGACAGAGAGAGAGAGAGAGAGAGGAAGACATAGAGAGAGGGAGAGAGACAGGAAGAGAGAGAGAGCAACAGAGGGAGACAGAGAGAGAGACTGAGTGAGACAGACACACATATATATATATAGAGAGAGAGGGAGAGAGAGACAGAGAGAGAGGGAATGAGACAGACATATATATATATATAGAGAGAGAGAGACAGAGAGAGAGAGACATAGAGAGAAAGGAAGAGAGACAGAGAGAGCGGGAGCGAGACAGAGAGTGAGTGAAACAGAGGGAGACAGACATATATTTATATATATATATATATAGAGAGAGAGAGAGAGAGATAGAGAGAGAGAGAGAGAGAGAGAGAGGGAGAGTGAGAGAGACAGAGACAGACAAACAGAGACAGAGAGGGAGAGACACAGAGACAGGGAGAGACAGTGGGATGCAGAGAGAGACTGAGCTTGTATCTCTAGTGTAAGGCATTTTGTATAAATAAACCAGAACTGCTTGTGTTTTGGGGGATGCAAAAGACTTCAAAAGAGAAAAAAATGCTTTTGTGTATTTGATTTATCTCATTTTTATATTCTTGCAAAGTGTTTATTTGAATATGAAATAGCATTACAAATCGCATTACTTCCCAAAGCACTTGAGGCTTCTACAGCATTCAAGAGGCTCAACCCCAATGCATGAAGGGGTTAACTCTTGTGTATTTAGAACTATGAAAGATTCTCCCATCACAGTGCATTCTGGTCATTAAACACAACAAAAATATAAACTTTTGCCAGTTTATTGTACAGCGCTACAGAATAAGTTGTTTCTTTTAGAAATATTTCTTTTATGTATTTATTTAGAAAAGTGTTTTACCAGAGAAAATACATTATGTCCTGGAATAAAAGATAATATTATGATAATAATTAATAATAATAATATTAATAATATCCGGGGGCATAGATAAGGAAACACCCAGATAATCTTAATAAAGTAAATAAATCAAGGGAGGATGAAGGAGCAAACCATTTGCACCACAAGGATCAAGAATATTCCCTAAATTCCCAGTGATTTAAATAGGGATTTTAATCCCTTAAATGCTGGAGAGATCACCAACGCATTGCTTCACAGGGGGTTAAAAACGTATTTTAAATCACTGGGAATTTAAATTTCTCCCCCACCATGCAGATGGTTTACTCCACAATTGCCCCTCTACTATTTAATATATCAGCCTCAGAGACAGAACTGTAGGGTCATCAGAAAAAACAACTCGCCAATTTAGCTAATTGTTCACTTCATCGTTATGTTGTGTTGCAAGAACCGCACTTGGAAGAGAGAATTAATTACAACACTGAAAAAGAAACAACACAATTGTATGTGTTTTTTAGATCATCGGTGAGTGGGCAACATCTGTATGTTAATGAAATTAAACGGCTAATCAAACAAAAAGTTACAACCTAAAAATGTTGGTAAGATGACTTTGCATTGCAATTTCTTGCGTGGGACGTTATAAATGGGAGATTTAGAAAAGCAATTCATCAAGGTCCTACGTGAAACCTTTTGAGCACCAGAATGGTGTCCAATGCTTTACTTTGACAATCAAAGGGTTAACGGGCCCTCCAACACACTAATTTTTCTCGTGCACCCACCAAGCACTTCAACAAATAACGAAACTCCATACTGATATATTTAACAGCAATAGATGGCTTTGTTCGACCCCATCACTTGCCGAATCAAAAATAAAAATAAATCCCAACAACACCCTTTTTTTTAAGTGCGGATTTTCTTGACCGATTCGTCGGTCTGGGTATGAGTGACCGTCCTGAATGGACCCTATAATAGCAACCGCTGACAATTACCAGTCAGGCTAGCTGCTCGTGCAGGGAGTGTTCAGTAAAACAGAGCGGAGACTGCTCCGGGCAACGGGGAGCATTGCAGAATATAATCATTTCTATATTGTCATCATACCAGCAGAGAGATTCCCTGCAGCTGAACAAATGCAACGGGAATATTTATTTCCTTGGGGGGAAAAAAGAAGATTTTGATGATCCACCTCCAAGAGATAGTTGCAATATTGTACGCTGCAAATTCTAAGCTGGTTGCAGCTGTAAGATTGTATACTAGGAATTGAAAGCAAGTCATGTTCCGTCTTCACACAAACATCCCCTAAAATCAATCCCATCTTGTTAATGCTATTAGGATGCTTTTAAGGTCATCCCTCTAAAGACACACAAAAAAAAAACATTTTGGGAGAATTATCCACCAGTCCTTCATGTTTAAACTCATTAATCAACAATCTCTAGTGCATACAACGTATTCACAAGGAATGAAACAGTATATGATAATCGTAGCTTATTCAGATGACACAGTAATATTTTTAGAAAAATGCTGTTAATCTTTTTAATTTAAAAAAACATATATCTTAACACTTTGAATGCCACAGGGGTACGGCATGCATTGCTCTGATAGCCAGTGTGCAATGCAATAAATTGCAGACCCCCCTAACACTCAAATAGTTAAAACAGATTGGGATGCAATTAACCTGCAACCTTCCACCCACCCCCCACCTCACGCACATCCCCTCTGTTATCTCCCTGTACAAGGCAGTAATATGTTTAAGCATCTTCCCTGTGCGTCCCTCCTTTGCTATGTAATTAAAATCAACTCCTATAGACATATGAAGCTGTGTAAAGGATCTGGGGGTCTGAGACCAGCAATATCCTCTTTGTACTGTACTTACAGTGTCTGTGGGTGGTCTCCTCTCTCTTATTCCCCCCTATCTTCTCTTTAAGATTACATCCACTCTCCCAAGCACTTTCCAAAATGGGTATTCAGATTGTTCTTGCACTGCACCGGCTACAGAGGGTTTTAAGGCTCTTTTAAACTCACACACATCACCCATGTGACTGAGGAAGCCACTGGCAGAGGAGAGCTTCAAGAACACAGCATCAAGAAGCAGGGTTGGGAAAAAAAAGCTGTGTCTTGTGCCTCCTAGTGGGAACTAGGGTAAATGCAGTTGGGGAAAGACTCAAAAGCACTATTTCACTGCCAGACTCCACCTGTTGCACTTATTAGGGTGCAGCATGTGAAATGGGCCAACTGGAAAAAAGTAGTCCTGTTTGCTTTAACCCTTTGAGGGATAGAGTGGTTGTGCAGTGCCTATAAGGTAAGAGAGGTTTAACCCTTCCAATGCATTGCAAACTATCTGCTAGCCAAGAGTTCTTTTCCTTATGCTCTACATACTTACAAAAAATACCAGATTTTATGGCAGCATTTGCAAGAAAATTAGGCATTCATTTCTTAAAATATTTCCAAAAGTAATCTAGCACAAAATTATTATAATTATTATTTGAATTATTATTATTGATAATAATAAACTATCTTTGAATTATCACACGTTAGTACATCTCCCCCCTGTAGTCTATAATTAATCCTCTCCCACAGAATAACATAGGAACTGGAGAGTTTCTCTCACTGGAGAAGTTATCTCCTCTTTATCACACCATAGTACATCTCCCCTGTAGTCTATAACTAAATGTCTCCCATAGAATAACATAGGAACTGGAGAGTTTATATCACTGGAGAAGTTATCTCCTCTTTATCACACCTTAGTACATCTCTCCTGTAGTCTATAACTAAATCTCTCCCATAGAGTAACATAGGAACTGGAGAGTTTATCTCACTGGAGAAGTTATCTCCTCTATATCACACCTTAGTACATCTCCCCTGTAGTCTATAACTAAATGTCTCCCATAGAATAACATAGGAACTGGAGAGTTTATCTCATTGGAGAAGTTATCTCCTCTATATCACACCTTAGTACATCTCCCCTGTAGTCTATAACTAAAGATCTCCAATAGAATAACATAGGAACTGGAGAGTTTATCTCATTGGAGAAGTTATCTACTCTTTATCACACCTTAGTACATCTCCCCCTGTAGTCTATAACTAAAGATCTCCAATAGAATAACATAGGAACTGGAGAGTTTATCTCACTGGAGAAGTTATCTCCTCTTTATCACACCTAAGTACATCTCCCCTGTAGTCTATAACTAAATTTCTCCCATAGAATAACATAGGAACTGGAGAGTTTATCTCACTGGAGAAGTTATCTCCTCTTTATCAACCCTTAGTACATCTCCCCCTGTAGTCTATAACTAAATATGTCACATACAATAACATAGGAAATGGAGAGTTTATCACACTGGAGAAGTTATCTCCTCTTTATCACACCTTAGTACATCTCCCCTGTAGTCTATATCTAAATCTCTCCAATAGAATAACATAGGAACTGGAGAGTTTATCTCATTGGAGAAGTTATCTCCTCTTTATCACACCTTAGTACATCTCCCCTGTAGTCTATAACTAAATATCTCACATAGAATAACATAGGAACTTGAGAGTTTATCTCACTGGAGAAGTTATCTCCTCTTTATCACACCTTAGTACATCTCCCCTGTAGTCTATAACTAAAGATCTCCCATAGAATAACATAGGAACTGGAGAGTTTATCTCACTGGAGAAGTTATCTCCTCTTTATCACACCTTAGTACATCTCCCCTGTAGTCTATAATTAAAGATCTCCCATAGAATAACATAGGAACTTGAGAGTTTATTTCACTGGAGAAGTTATCTCCTCTTTATGACACCTTAGTACATCTCTCCTGTAGTCTATAATTAAAGCTCTCCCATAGAATAACATAGGGACTGGAGAGTTTACCTCACTGGAGAAGTTATCTCCTCTTTATCACACCTTAGTACATTCACCTGTAGTCTATAACTAAAGATCTCCCATAGAATAACATAGGAACTGGAGAGTTTATGTCACTGGAGAAGTTATCTCCTCTTTATCACACCTTAGTACATCTCACCTGTAGTCTATAACAAATGATCTCCCATAGAATAACATAGGATCTGGATAGTTTATCCCACTGGAGAAGTTATCTCCTCTTTATCACACCTTAGTACATCTTCCCTGTTGTCTATAACTAAATGTCTCCCATAGAATAGCATAGGAACTGGAGAGTTTATCTCACTGGAGAAGTTATCTCCTCTTTATCACACCTTAGTACATCTCCCCTGTAGTCTATATCTAAATCTCTCCCATAGAATAACATAGGAACTGGAGAGTTTATCTCATTGGAGAAGTTATCTCCTCTTTATCACACCTTAGTACATCTCCCCTGTAGTCTATAACTAAATATCTCACATAGAATAACATAGGAACCGGAGAGTTTATCTCACTGGAGAAGTTATCTCCTCTTTATCACACATTAGTACATCTCCCCTGTAGTCTATAACTAAATCTCTCCCATAGAATAACATAGGAACTGGAGAGTTTATCTCACTGGAGAAGTTATCTCCTCTTTATCACACCTTAGTACATCTCTCCTGTAGTCTATAACTAAATCTCTCGCCTAGAATAACATAGGAACTGGAGAGTTTATCTCACTGGAGAAGTTATCTCCTCTTTATCACACCTTAGTACATCTCCCCTGTAGTCTATAATTAAAGATCTCCCATAGAATAACATAGGAACTTGAGAGTTTATTTCACTGGAGAAGTTATCTCTTCTTTATGACACCTTAGTACATCTCTCCTGTAGTCTATAATTAAAGCTCTCCCATAGAATAACATAGGGACTGGAGAGTTTATCTCACTGGAGAAGTTATCTCCTCTTTATCACACCGTAGTACATTCACCTGTAGTCTATAACTAAAGATCTCACATAGAATAACATAGGAACTGGAGAGTTTATGTCACTGGAGAAGTTATCTCCTCTTTATCACACCTTAGTACATCTCACCTGTAGTCTATAACAAATGATCTCCCATAGAATAACATAGGATCTGGAGAGTTTATCCCATTGGAGAAGTTATCTCCTCTTTATCACACCTTAGTACATCTTCCCTGTTGTCTATAATTAAATATCTCCCATAGAATAACATAGGGACTGGAGAGTTTATCTCATTGGAGAAGTTATCTACTCTTTATCACACCTTAGTACATCTCCCCTGTAGTCTATAACTAAATGTCTCCCATAGAATAACATAGGAACTGGAGAGTTTATCTCACTGGAGAAGTTATCTCCTCTTCATCACACCTTAGTACATCTCCTCTGTAGTACATACCACCAACAGAACTATATACCATTACGCATCACCAGCAGGACAATACATCATTACTAGTGATGATCGAGCACCCCAATGCTCGGGTGTTCGGGTGCTCTGACCGAGCCCCCGAGCCCCATTGAAGTCAATGGGAGGACTCGAGCATTACACCAGGCACCCCCTGCTCTGATGAGGGGAGGGTGCCTGGTCCATAGGAAAAGGGCAGAAAATTATGGAAACACCACAGAAATGGTTCAGGGACAGCATAGGGAGGATGTCTGGATGCATCTTGGACTCCAACGTCGCTGCTGGGAACGATGTTTCGCCCGTAGTACGCCATTTTTACAGACTGACCGTAAAACACACAAAAAGGAAGATAAAAATGACTTTAGGCGAAAAATTGTTACCAAACAGTATTTGCTGTATATTTACTTGTATATCATCTGCAAATTCTGCAAAAAATTTCATTGATTTTTCGGAACTGGGGCCATGATTAAGAGGGAAACGTGCGCAGAGGCAAATTCTGCAAAAAATGTCCTCGATTTTTCGGAACTGGGGCCATGATTAAGAGGGAAACGTGCGCAGAGGCAAATTCTCCCAAAAATTTCCTCGATTTTTCTGAACTGGGGCCATGATTAAGAGGGAAACGTGCGCAGAGGCAAATTCTCCCAAAAATTTCCTCGATTTTTCTGAACTGGGGCCATGATTAAGAGGGAAACGTGCGCTGAGCCGACCATCTAAAACATTATGGGTGAGGGTCTGCTGCGGAGCTGACCATCCTAAACATTATATGTGAAGGCCCGCTAGTGAGCTGACGCTATAAAACATTATATGAGAGGGCCCGCTAGAGAGCTGACCCAATAAAACATTATATGAGAAGGCCCGCTGGTGAGCTGACCTATACAAAAATTGTCAAACAGCGCCCGCTGGTGAGCTTGCCCTATATAAAAATTATATCACAGGGCCCGCTGGTGAGCTGGCCCTATATAAAAATTATATCCCAGGGTATATGGAAGAGAGTCAACCATATACCCGTTTTTTGGGTGGAAGGGGTATTCCCATCATTGTAAATAACATATCTAAAGTGACTTTATGTTCACCCGGGGCTTTCCTCCAGTGGAGTGGAGAAGTCAGGGGAAATCCAGGCCTTGTTCATTTTTATAAGTGTCAACCTATCAGCATTTTCGGTGGAAAGGCTGATACGCTTATCTGTTATGATGCCACCAGCAGCACTAAATACCCGCTCAGACGGAACGCTGGCGGCAGGGCAGGCCAGCACCTCCAAGGCGTAGAGTGCCAGTTCATACCACGTGTCCAGCTTGGACACCCAGTAGTTGTAAGGCACAGAGGGATCAGTGAGGACGCTGACACGATCTGCTACATACTCCTTCACCATCTTCCTAAACTTTTCCCTCCTTGTGACACTAGGCCGCGCATCAGGGTGAGGGTGCTGGCGGGGTGTCATGAAGGTGTCCCACTCCTTGGAGAGTGTTGCCCTGCCTTTGTCGGAACTGCTGTGTGCTCCCCTTTTCTCCCCTTCTCGGTTGGCCAAGGTAGCACGTACTCTGCCGCCAGCGTTGTCAGATGGAAAATTTTGGAGCAATTTTTCGACAAGAACCTTCTGGTATTGCACCATTTTGCTTGTCCTCTCCACCGAGGAATGAGAGATGAGAAATTCTCTTTGTAGCGGGGGTCCAGAAGGGTGAACACCCAGTAATCCGTGTTGTCTAAAATGCGTATAACGCGTGGGTCACGGGAAAGGCAGCCTAACATAAAGTCAGCCATGTGTGCCAGAGTACCAACAGCCAAGATTTCGCTGTCCTCACCAGGAGGATGACTCTCAATCTCCTCATCCTCTTCCTCCTCTTCTGCCCACCCACGCTGAAGAGATGGAAATAAAGTTCCATGGCTACCCTCTGTAGCGGAGGCAACCGTGTCTTCCTCCTCCTCCTCCTCCTCCGCCTCCTCCAATTGTCGCTGAGAAGACGAAGTGAGGGTGCTCTGGCTATCACCTTGTGTAAGCTCTTCCTCCCCCATTTCCACCTCTTCCACATGCAAAGCGTCGGTTTTAATTGTGAGCAGCGAGCGTTTCAGTAGACACAGAAGTGGGATGGTTACACTGATAATAGCGTTATCGCCGCTCACCATCTGTGTCGATTCCTCAAAATTGCGTAAAACCTCACAGAGGTCTGACATCCATTCCCACTCCTCACTTCTGATTAGAGGAAGTTGAACGGAGAGGCGACGACCGTGTAACAGCTGGTACTCCACTACTGCCCTCTGCTGCTCACAAAGCCGGGCCAACATGTGGAAGGTGGAGTTCCAGCGCGTGCTCACGTCACACAGCAGCCGGTGAGCTGGCAATTGTAAGCGCTGCTGCAGCGTCAACAGGCCGGCTGAAGCTGTAGATGACTTACTGAAATGTGCACACACGCGGCGCACCTTCGTCAAGAGATCATGCAAATTGGGGTAGGTTTTTAGAAATCGCTGAACCACTAAATTAAATACATGCGCTAGGCATGGTACGTGTGTGAGCTTGCCGAGCTCCAAAGCCGCCACCAAGTTACGCCCATTATCACACACAACCATGCCTGGTTGCAGGTTGAGTGGCGAGAGCCACTGCTCGGTCTGGTGACTAATCCCCTGCAACAGCTCTGAGGCCGTGTGCTGTTTGTCCCCAAGGCAGATCAGCTTCAGCACGGCCTGTTGACGCTTCCCCACTGCAGTGCTACACTGCTTCCAGCTACCGGCTGATGGGTGAGTGGCGCTGCGTGCAGAGAATTCGGAGGTGGAAACGGAGGAGGAAGAGGAGGAGCCAATAACGTAGGTGATGGCGGAAACCCTGATGGAGGTAGGGCCCGCAATCCTCGGCGTGGGTAGCACCTGTGCCATCCCAGGGTCCGAGTCGCTCCCAGCCTCCACGACATTCTCCCAGTGTGCCGTCAGGGAAATGTAGCGTCCCTGGCCACAAGCACTTGTCCATGTGTCAGTCGTTAAGTGGACCTTCCCAGTAACTGCGTTGGTCAGGGCACGGGTGATGTTAAGGGACACATGGTGGTGTAAGGCGGGGACGGCACACCGGGAAAAGTAGTGGCGGCTGGGGACTGCGTACCGAGGGACAGCTGCTGCCATCAGGCTGCGGAAGGACTCAGTGTCCACAAGCCTAAATGGCAGCATTTCGATGGCCAGTAATTTGGAAAGGTGTGAGGTTAGTGCTATGGCCTGTGGTGGGTGGCTGGGTATTTTCGCTTGCGCTCAAATGCCTGGGGTAACGACATTTGGACGCTGCGCTGGGACAGGGAAGTGGATGTGGTCGCTGATGGTGCTTCAGATGGTACAGGTGCAGGGCGGGAGGTATGCGGGCCTGCGCCTTCGACAGGCGATTGGCCGGCACCGAAAACAGGGGAAGAGGAGGCAGTGGTGTGGCCTGCAGACAGATTGGCGATCCGGGCGTTCATCCCACTTATTACGGTGCTTGGATGCCATGTGTCGGATCATGCTGGTGGTGGTGAGGTTGCTAGTGTTCATGCCTCGGCTCATTCTGGTGTGGCGCAGGTTGCAAACTACAATTCTTTTGTCGTCCGCACTTTCCTTAAAAAAACGCCATACCGCGGAACACCTAGCCCTTGGCAAGGGAGATTTACGCAAGGGGGTGCTCCGTGGAACATTTGCGGGCCGGTTTGGTGCGGTCCGCCTTCTTTCGTTAGCCACACCACTGCCTCTTCCAGCCTGTTGCGGTGCTGCAGATGGCTCAACCTCAGGACTGCTGTCATCGCTCGGCTTTCCACCTTCCCAGGTGGGGTCAGTGACCTCATCGTCCACCAAGTCCTCCTCTACTCCTCACTCTGATCATCCTCCTCATTTCTTGATCCCACCACATCCTCAGTCATTGACAACTGTGTATCATCCTCCTCATCAAGGTCTTGAGACAGTAATTGTGGTAGCTTTGATGGCAACTGTGTCTCATCATCATCATCCACTTCCTTTGACCTTAAATGCCGTTCCCCTTTGTCATCTTCTTGTGATTGGGTACCCTCTAGAGGTTGTGAATCAGGGCACAAGAACTCATGTTCCTCTGCAAGCTTGCTTGGAGAGAGGTTCAAATCAAGGATTGGTGATGAGAAGAGCTCCTCACTATATCCCAGTGTGGGATCACTTCTTTGGCCAGACCCTCTATGGTGGGAGGAAGGATGATCAGGGTGAGGATTATGTTGACCAGACTCTTGGCTAGTGAGAGTGGACTTGGTGGAAGACAGGGTGGTGCTTAACCGACTGGAAGCAGTATCAGCTGAAATGCAACCGACCACCTGTTCGCAGTGGTCTGACCTCGAGAGTGATGTCCTGCGACGCCCTGTAAACTGAGACATGAAGCTATGTATGGTGGATGTCTTTCTTTCTTGTGCTCTGGCACCAGGCACAGTTTCTACGCGTCCTGACCCGCGCCCTGAACTATCAGGATCACGTCCACTTCCCCGTCCCTTTTTACCCGCCTTCTTCATATTAAACGAAATATATGCCGGTAATCTGTGGCTAGGCACACGAAACAGAATGTGACGCTAATCTGCGGCTAGGCACACTAAACAATATGTGACGCTAATCTGCGGCTAGGCACACTAAACAATATGTGACGTTAATCTGCGGCTAGGCACACTAAACAATATGTGACGCTAATCTGCGGCTAGGCACACGAAACAGAATGTGACGCTAATCTGCGGCTAGGCACACGAAACAGAATGTGACGCTAATCTGCGGCTAGGCACAGTGAACGGAATATGTGACGTTAATTTGTGAATTTGCACACTAAACAGAATGTGACAATAATCTATGGCTAGTCACACGTTTAAAATGGCCCTTTTTGTCGCTGCGTTGTAAAATCATTGGCCCTGTGCACCTGACAGAATATGTCAGCTTGTCACTGCACTGTGAAATATTTGTCCCTGTGCACCTAGTACAATGTCACCTTAGAACATGTCCCCCCCCCACAAAAAAATGAAATTCTGCCACCCCCAAAAAAAATTAAATGCTGCCCCCACACACAACAGTCATAAAAAGGACTTTTGGGTCTTGAAAGAGTTTCAACAATTTTATTCTCCCTACACTGACTTCCTGTGCATCTAGTATTATATGTCACCTTACAAATATCCCCCCCACAAAAAAAAGGAAATTGTGCCCCCCCAAACAAAATATAAATGCTGCCCCCACACAGAACAGTCCTAAAAAGGACTTTTGGGTCTTGAAAGAGTTTCAACAATTTTATTCTCCCTACACTGACTTTCCCTGCCTAAGCGCATCTCTCCCTGGCTAAGAATGAGCCGAACTCGCGCGTCGGGTGCTATACAACACCCGATCACGGGTTCTGGCCAGCCAATCAGTGTAATGCCAGCAGCCAACATGGCTGCTGGCATTACGCTGATGTCAGAGCCTCCCCGCACGTTTATTGGCTGCGCCGAGCATGCTCGCTCATCACTAATCATTACATATCACCAGCAGGACCATACACCATTACATATCACCAGCAGAACAATACATCATTACATATAACCAGCACGACTGTACACCATTACATATCACCAGCAGGACAATACATCATTACATATCACCAGCAGGACTATACACCATTACATATCACCAGCAGGACAATACATCATTACATATCACCAGCAGGACTATATACCATTACATACCACCAGCAGGACTATACATCATTACATATCACCAGCAGGACAATACACCATTACATATCACCAGCAGGACTATATACCATTACATATCACCAGCAGGACAATACACCATTACATATCACCAGCAGGACAATACATCATTACATATCACCAGCAGGTCTATACACCATTACATATCACCAGCAGGACTATACATCATTACATATCACCAGCAGGACAATACACCATTACATATCACCAGCAGGACTATACACCATTACATATCACCAGCAGGACTATACATTATTACATATCACCAGCAGAACAATACATCATTACATATCACCAGCAGGGCAATACACCATTACATATCACCAGCAGGACTATACATCATTACATATCACCAGCAGGACTATACACCATTACATATCACCAGCAGAACAATATACCATTACATACCACCAGCAGGACAATACACCATTACATACCACCAGCAGGACTATACACCATTACATATCACCAGCAGGAGTATACATCATTACATACAACCAGCAGGACTATACACCATTACATATCCCCAGCAGGACTATACATCATTACTTATCACCAGCAGGACAATACATCATTACATATCACCAGCAGGACAATACATCATTACATATCACCAGCAGGACTATACATCATTACATATCACCAGCAGGACAATACATCATTACATATCACCAGCAGGGACTATACATCATTACATATCACCAGCAGGACAATACACCATTACATATCACCTGCAGGACTATACACCATTACATATCACCAGCAGGAGTATATACCATTACATATCACCAGCAGGACTATACATCATTACATATCACCAGCAGGACTATACACCATTACATATCACCAGCAGAACAATATACCATTACATACCACCAGCAGGACAATACACCATTACATACCACCAGCAGGACTATACACCATTACATACCACCAGCAGGACAATACACCATTACATATCACCAGCAGGACTATACACCATTACATACCACCAGCAGGACAATACACCATTATAAGGCATCAGAGAGCACAACATCATTATAGATTGAGATAAACTGGTACTTTCTTTTTAATTAAATTTACTCCCTGCCCATGAGGGTGAAATAAAAATTCCCAAATTTATATTTATTTAAATTGTGATTTTAACCCCTTGAATGCTAGAGACATTTTCAGAGTATTGAGAAGCAATGAAATGAAGAAATCTATAGCACTCAAGGGGTTAAAATTCCCATTCAGATTAAAGGCAATTTTTATTTCTCCCCTGAATCACAAAAGATTTGTCCCAAAATGTCACACTTTTTAGTGCAAATAGTCCAAAGAGTTGAAACTATATATATATATATATATACATATATGCGGGGCTCAGAATTTCCACTCGCCACCAGCCAATGGCGAGTGAAAATTTAGCCCTGGTTGATATGTTATGTATTGCAGTGGTGAGTAACTTTTCAGGTCTGGCTAGTAGCAAAGGACTTCCAATTTTAAAGGGATAGTAATACTTCGTTTTAACTTTATTTTGTTTTGTAGGCATTAAAAAAACATGAAGAATGATATAAGTCTTATCTCTCAAACCTTTATGGTTTATGAGATATTCACAAGCAAAGTTTCCCCCTCCGCCCCTTTTACTGATGTAACACTGCTCAGCCAGGGCAGAAGGGAGGTGCCCAGGTAGACTGCAGAGAGGGACAATCTTCAATTAAGATAAGGGAAAAACCTTAAAAACTTGTCAAGGGGGGCAGGGCTTTCATTGTTCTCATAGGAAGAAGATTGTCCCATTCTGTTATCTGTCTGGTCTATGGATTCCACATCTGAGAAGAGATGGCTTACACTAGGTAAAAGGGGCAGGAGGGGAAACTTTGCTTGTGACAAAGATCCCTGGTCGGGATCGAAACGTTGATCAAATAAAGAATATTAGCACTTTACTAATAGTCCTGAGCGTGCTGGTTTGTTGGGAAGAGTGTTACAGTTATATCGGCACCCAGGCATTCGTGAGAAATTGTTGAGAGTGCCTCCTGTATGGAACTTTATATATATATATATATATATATATATATTCTTTATTAATAAAAAAATGTGCAGTTCTTGAGGGTTTTTGTACATTTTTGCATGTAGAACCTCTGAGCCTGTTCTGTTACTGATGCGTGCTTCCACAGAGAAGAGGTTCATTTATGAGAAGATTCACATTGTAACCTCCAAGTTTTATCAAAAAATGACAAAAAACCCCAGCTTATTGGCCGTACATTCAAAAGAAAAGTGCAAGAATTCTGGGTCAACCCATTTCCACTGTGGGTGAGAACTAAAAATCCTCTTTGATTTCAATGGAATTTTAACACTTTGAATGCTAGAGAGGTCTCAACTGAAATCAATGGGTGTTTGGGGATTTTTTCCCTTGTAGTGCAAATGGTTTGACCAAGAATTCCTCCACTCTTTCTGTGAACATAAGACCCTTTGAGTGCTGGGGTATTTCACGCAGAATTCCCCTGTTTTTATACCGAGCAGCCAACAGATGGCGCCAGTTTGGTAATAAAAGAATAAGGATATATATATACGCCGCATTTTGGCGCCTGAGGTGCGCGAGGCAAGATCGGGAGGAAGCTGTAAGTTATTTTGTATCAATTATTTAGCAATTAACACGGTATTTATATGTGTAGTGTGTGAATTTCTTGCCATTTGCCCTGAGGAAGGTCCCTGTGAGGACCGAAAGCGCTTGGCATGAATGCAATAAAGTAACAGTTTTATTTGCTACATAAAGCTTCTTGAGTGCTGTCTCATATGAAGCCAGGATCATCAACCCAGGCTGCGTATATTTGAATGCTTCTTTATATATATATATATATATATATATATATATATATATATATATATCCTTATCCTTTTATCACCAAACTGGCGCCATCTGTTGGCTGCGCTTCTATGAAAACAGGGGAATATTGCTTTAAAAAGCATGAAATACCCTAACACTCAAAGTATAGTATTTTCAAAAAAGAAAGCACTCACTGGACTTGATTAAGGTGAACGCTGTGCTGGTTTATTCCAAGGCATCTTGACAAAGGCTTAAACAGAGGCAGAAACATTGATGTAATGAACCAGCACAGAGTTCACCTTAATCAAGTCCTATGAGTGCTTTCTTTTTTTGCAAATACTATTATAGATATTTTAAGGAAATGACACCCATGCAGTCATATGAACACTAAGAGAGTGCACATCTTGGGACTATATATATATATATATATATATATATATATATATATATATATATTTTTTTTTTTTTATTGTTAATTTAATTCTGATGCTTAACCCTTTGAACGTCAGAGGGGCGTCCACACTGGACACCCCCTCTGGTGCTCAAAGGGTTAATTAAACAGGTGTTTCTCAGCTCTAGTCCTCAGGTCACACCAACAAGTTTGAGGATACCCCTAATTAAGCGCAGGCAGATTAGTAATAATGACTGAACCACTGACTACCCACCTGTGTTTAAACTGGGGTATCCTGAAAACCTGCAGTGTCGGTTTGTCTCCAGGATTACCACTGCAAAACACCTCCCTAAATATAGAGAAAAAGAAGAGCATTTCTGGAGCACGTCAAAGGCACCAGTAGAGTTAAACACTAATTCCCAAATTGTGATTATTGGTTTATTTATTTTAAAGGGATAGTAATGTTTCATAATAAAAGCAGCTCTAATTAATCATCATAGTATTTGGACTTTGGAGAGTGTTATTTCAATTCTGTCAGAGTTGTAGTTCAAGAGTAATTCAATGATAAATTATCCCCCTCCCACCCCTTTTACTGATGTAACACTGCTCAGCCAGATCAGAAGGGAGGTGCCCAGGTAGACTGCAGAGAGGGACAATCTTCAATTAAGATAAGGGAAAAACCTGAAAAACTTGTCAAGGGGGGCAGGGCTTTCATTGTTCTCATAGGAAGAAGATTGTCCCCTTCTGTTATCTGTCTGGTCTATGGACTGGATTCCACATCTGAGAAGAGATGGCTTACACTAGGTAAAAGGGGCGGGAGGGGAAACTTTGCTTGTGAATATCTCTCAAACCATAAAGGTTTGAGAGATAAGGCTTTTATCGTTCTTCATGTTTTTTTAATGCCTACAAAATAAAATAAAGATAAAACGAAGTATTACTATCCCTTCAAGGACAAATGATTAGTGAGACACAAGGCTTTTTCAGGTATAAAGATGTAACGATGACAGTTCAACCTTCACTAAATAGTAACTATTATATTTTATTATTAGTTCTCGATACATACTGATAAACAGTACCTACTGTCCATGATTTTCCACTCTCATCTGTAACGTTCTGTGTTTATAAAGGAAAGATCCACATGTAAATAACTTAGTTGTTTATTAGATCAAGATGGCTTAACGCAGGAGGGCAGCAGTTACTAAGAACTTCTACGTCTGTACGGACATATCACATTGACTAATAAGAGAAGACAAGAAACACATTAGTGAACATTGAACGACTCGTTGATTCATGTGCCCCAGTGATACCTACTATGTTTTCTGGTCATTGATATCGTACAGACAATGTGACCATGTGAACCTGGCTGTAATGATGGCAACAGTCTTTCCAAGCCTTTTTCTACATTGTACACCCTCACTCACCTTAAAGTGGAACTATGACCCTAAACAAAGTTCCCCCCAATAATTATTCATATAAGCTTAGAAATAATAGCATTATCCAGCATAAGGACACTGTTATTAAGAAATACTACTTCATCTGAGACTGACGGGCAGGCTCCTTATGTTAGAGGTATCTATGCACCTGCACTGTCAGTTACTTCCTGTTACGTTACAGTACAATGCAGCGCCTCCTAGTGGAGATCGGGACGAACAGCGCAGGAGCCCAGATGTCTCTAAGCCAAGATGTTTGCTCTGATGCCTGCCCATCAGTCTCAGAAGAAGTAGGATTTCTTAACCCTTTGAGTGCCAGAGGGGTACGGAATGCATTGCTTTGCAATGCATTCCGTATCCCTCTGGCACTCAAAGGGTTAATAATGCTGTACTTATGCTGGATACTAGTACTACTTCTATGTTTATCATTGCTACATGAATAATTTTGGTGGGGGACTTTATTTGGGTCACAGTTCCTTTTTAACCCCCTATGATCTCCAGTGATTTATTGCATCTGAGGTGTTAACCCTTGGAGTGCCAGAGAGGTATGTATCGCATTGCTTTACAATGCGTTGGATACCCCTCTGGCATTCCAAGGGTTAAATGTACCTACCTTTAGTGGGCCTGTTTACTGACAGCATGCAGATTTGTTGGTGCTTGAAGTTGCTTAACCCCTTGGAATCCACAAATGTCTCACAGCATTCCTTTAGAGCAGAGACAGGAAGTGGACCACATCTACCACACTCACTGGTGTGGAATGATGGAAGCTGTAGTCAGGAAGCAGCTGGAGAGCCTCATGTTGCCCATCACCACGTTACAGACTGTTACAGCAGCACATAAAACAGCCTTTTAAACCTTTCACCCCAATGTGGGTGCCAAAATTGGCGTCCCCTAATTAGTGGCGTCATGAAATTACATGTGAATGCAGAGAACATTCATAAAAAGTGAAAAATACAAATAAGTGCAAGAAATTAAAACTATGGTGATTGTATATCAGTATCCTGTCACGCCATAACATGCGCTAAATGGATAACTTGGAATAAAACAGTTACAGTACATTCCGTGTTTTATAATAATAAGGATAAGAATTTCCATTGGTCATCTGTATGGGAAGATGAGTCCTAGTCTGATAGTTATGTGTGTAGGTGAACAAACAGAAGCAAACATTCGGAATGTCAGCAATCTCAGATAAATGCTTAGTGGCAGATTTTATATATATATATATATATATATATATATATATATATATATATATATAGGGCCAATGGCGAGTGAAAATTTAGCCCTGGCGAGTAGAAATTCAGCCCTGGTGGGTATGTTATGACTTGCAGTGGCAAGTAACTTTTCAGGTCTGTCTAGCAGCAAAGGACTTCATATTTTAAGCCCTGTATATATATATATATACTAACAATGTGGGACGGCGTTGCCCGTCATATTATTTACACAGAGAGACATTGTGTGAAACAGAAATATGCAGTGTTACAGACACGCACTTAAAGAGACAGAGTGTGTCACACACTGTGAAACGCATACATACAGAGAGACACACACATACATGACGTATGTCACATATGTAGACAGTGTGTGACAGACGCAGTAGTGATGTAGATATGCTGATAAGAGTTGTAAAAAATGTTTTAATTGCAGCTCTTCAGCTTGATGAATAAGGCCCTGTATCCTTACAGTTGAAGTGAGTGTCCTGTGTTACTTGATGAATAAGACCCTGTATCCTTACAGTTGAAGTGAGTGCGCTGTGTTACATGATGAATAAGACCCTGTATCCTTACAGTTGAAGTTAGGGTTGCCACCTTTTCCTAAAAAAAATACCGACCATAGCTGTGTGAGGGCGGAGTCACAAAAGGGAGGAGCCAAAAAAGGGGCAGAACCACTCAATGTTGCATGACCACTCTCAGACTAAGCACTCTCACTCAGACTAAGCACTCACTCTCTCTCAGACTAAGCACTCACTCTCTCTGACTAAGCACTCTCTCTCTCTCAGACTAAGCACTCACTCTCTCTCAGACTAAGCACTCTCTCTCTCTCAGACTAAGCGCTCTCTCTCTCTCTCAGACTAAGCGCTCTCTGTCTCTCTCAGACTAAGCACTCTCTCTCTCAGACTAAGCACTCTGTCTCTCTCTATCAGACTAAACACTCTGTCTCTCTCAGACTAAGCACTCTCTGTCTTTCTCAGACTAAGCACTCTCTCTCTCTGACTAAGCACTCTCTCTGTCTCTCTGACTAACCACTCACTCTCTCTAAGACTAAGCACTCACTCTCTCTCTCAGACTAATCACTCACTCTCTCAGACTAAGCTCTCTCTGTCTCTCTCAGACTAAGTGCTCTCTGTCTCTCTCAGACTAAGCACTCTCTCTCTCTCAGACTAAGCGCTCTCTGTCTCTCTCTATCAGACTAAACACTCTGTCTCTCTCAGACTAAGCACTCACTCTCTCTCTCAAACTAAGCTCTCCCAGGCCAGAGTGGTGAAGGATCCCCTACACACAAAGGTGATCAGACCTCCCAAGTAAGCCTTTGAGGCCTAGTCAAGTTGCTTGAATACTGGAATACATTGTGCTGCATTGAAGGCCCTATTTGTCCTCTATAGTGCAGATGGTTTGCCCAGAACGGATCTACTTTGCCTGTATATATAAGGCCCAGTGTTTGTACACGGACAGGACACAACATTTAATTACTTTTCTCGCTTCTTCTGGCCTTCTACCGACCACTGTCACGTCATACCTGGAAGTGTGTGCGTGCTGAGGGCGGTGCTGTTTACTTCCAAGTTCTGCCAGGGCTGGAACCGGGAAGCAGGAGAGACCGAGGATGAGCTGAACCGTGTAGGCCGCACACATGGAGTGGTCCAGTGGTTTCCGACCAGACTGCCTCCTGTGCACAGTGGACCACAGTCTCTGAGCACTGACACTCTCACAGTGCATGCATACTGCCGCAATCCCTGACTCCCCGTTGTCAGTCACAAGACTCAGACACATACATCAGGCAAGCGTGACACACCAGCCAGCCAATGACGACCATTGATGTCCAAATACTCTTCACTCATTGGCTGGTGATGGCACGTGGATGCTGACGACTTTAAGCGAGCCACATGAGCAGCTGGCATATAGGGCTGAGTGGAGGAGACTGACTCTGGACACGTTGCACAAACAAATATCAGTAGATATACCGGCACCGGCTCTAAGGTCCTAATTACTGGCTGTGCCGGTAAAATACCGGCTGGGTGGCAAGCCTAGTTGAAGTGAGTGTGCTGTGTTACTTGATAATAAGGTTCTGTATCCTTACAGTTGAAGTGAGTGTGCTGTGTTACTTGATAATAAGGTCCTGTATCCTTACAGCTGAAGTGAGTGTGCTGTGTTACTTAATGAATAAGGCCCTGTATCCTTACAGTTGAAGTGAGTGTGCTGTGTTACTTGGTGAATAAGAGCCTGTATCCTTACAGTTGAAGTGAGTGTGCTGTGTTACTTGATGAATAAGGCCCTGTATCTTACAGTTGAAGTGAGTGTGCTGTGTTTCTTGATGAATAAGGTCTTGTATCCTTACAGTTGAAGTGAGTGTGCTATGTACTTGGTGAAGGTCACAGTGAGAAGATGTTTGTGAGTAAAGGAATAATTTAGATTACAGCAGTGGATACTGCAGTACATTTAAAGAAATAGGATGTCAGACAGAGGGTTAAGTGACAGATGCAGTGATAGATAATGTAATAGTGATGTGGGAGTAAAATGGCGAGATTGGGACTATGGATGAATGGCTAGGGGATAGGTGAGTGGGGGTGACAAGGGAGGAGGAGATGAGAGATTGAGGAGAAGAGGGACAGTGAAGTGTTACAGTAAAGTAATGGGTGAGGGGGAGAAATGACAGTGAAGTAGACATGAAATACAGGGCTGTAGGGTTACTGCATTATACAGACATAGTGTAGCAGTTGGTTGGAGTGAAGCACTTTAACTCTGAGTGTGAGAGAGGTATGCAACACATTGCTGTGTAATGAGTTGTATAGTCCTCTGGCAGTGAAAGGGTTAAGTGACACATGTTGGGCACTTATACACTATGTGGGACGGCGTTGGCCGTCATGTTATGACCGTTGAGCGCACGTGTGTGTGTGTGAAATGTAGACACACTGATATACACAGATATATGCAACGCACAGGCAGACACATACACACAGTGAGCGGCAGAGAATGCAAAAGACATGCACACACACACCGGAGATACACACATGCACGCAAATATGTAGCAGAGATGTACACACACACACACACAACATATATGCGCAGAAACACATGCACGCATGAGTTGTGCACCCCTCTGGCACTCAAATGGTTAAGTTATAGAGAGGCATGTCAGAGTTAAATAGCACTGGGAAGTGTGTTCATACCTGGGAACTTTGATTTGTGTTGTCTCTGGAGGGGACTGATGTGGTGCTGATGTGGAGAGACAAATGGGGCAATCTGGGTTAAAAGTGGGTGGGGCTTAATTGTGAGTAGGTGGCGGGGCTTAAGAGAAATGTGGAAACGTGCTAGTAATAGGCTGGGGAAGGAGGAAAAGTGGGAGGGAAATGCAAGTTTACAGTGTGAGGCGGTTGAACACACTCCCTGAGGGGTAAATCTTGACACACAACCCTGTGTCAGTCAGTGGGTTAAGTGTGTACCTGATGGCTGTCTGTCCTGTGTCTTGCATGGCAAATGATGACAGTGAAGAAATAATTTAGCAATGAGGACCTACTTTAACCCTTTGAGTGCCATTTTCTTCCCCTGGTGATGCAGCAACCTTCAGTGGCTATACTATAGGTCCTGCTGAGGCCACTGGGAGTCAGGGTGAGTGACTGTGTGTGTCAGCCTTATTTCTTTCTGGCTTTGTGTGTGTGTATGGGTGTTTGGTGCTGTGTGAGTGGGGCATGAGTGTGTACTACCTGGGAACTTTTACTTGTGGAGTCCCTCATGTGGTGCTGATGTGGAGAGAGCAATGGGGCAATTTGGGTTAAAGGGGGCGGGGCTTAAGAGAAATGTGGAGAAGTGTTAGTAATAGGCTGGGGGAGGAGGAGAAGTGGGAGGAAAATGCAAGGTTACAGTGTGAGGGGTTTGAACACACTCACTGAGAGCTAAAACTTGATACACAACCCTGTGGCAGTCAGTGGGTTAAGTGTGTACCTGATGCCTGCCTGTCCTCTGTGTTGTATGGCAAATGATGACAGTGAAGAAATAAGTGAGCAATGAGGACCTACCTTAACCCTTTGAGTGCCATTTTGTTCCTCAGTGGCTGTAGTACAGGTCCTGCTGAGGCCACTGGGAGTCAGGGTGAGTGACTGTGTGTCAGCCATATTTCTTTCTGGCTTTTGTGTGTGTGTGATTGGGGCATTTGTGTGTGTGAGTGGGGCATGTGTGTGTGTGAGTGGGGCATGTGTGTGAGTTTAGCGCTGTGTGAGTGGGGCATGTGTGTGTTTGTCTGTGGTGTAGGAGCAAGTGGCGGCCATATTGTTTTTTTCTGACTTTGATAGTGGTGGGCGGGCTGCATAGTGGGGGTGAGCCAACTCCCTTCGGCCACTGCAATTGGTGTGAAAATCACACCCCCATTGAATCACCCAATGGGAACAGTAACCCCTCCTTATTGCCACCCCTGGGTGTGTGTGTCTCCTGAGGAGACATAAATTATGCAATGAGCCTTTCTCTTTTATATATATATATATATATATATATATATATATATATATATATAGTTATGATTGTAGCTGTATTAGTCCAGTGATGTAGATGTAAAATAACAAACAAAATTAATATCTTGTAATATCTTTTTTATTGGACTAACAGAACTATGGATTGAAAAGCTTTCGGGATAAACTCCCTTTCTCAAGTCTAAAGCATTTCTGAGCACTAACCCCAGCAAACAACACAGCTTTGAATTCAATGTATTAAAACTGTATTAACTGTGAATCCTGTGTCCTTGTGGTCAGAAATGCTTTAGACTTGAGAAAGGGGGTTTATCCCGAAAGCTTGTCAATCCAAAATTCTGTTAGTCCAATAAAAAAGGTATTACAAGATATTCATTTGGTTTGTTATTTAATATATCCCCTTAAAGTGTTAGTAATGTCTAAAAAAACTTTTTTTGCATTTAGAAGAGCTTAAAAAGCTGATCTAGATGCAAAAAACCATATCTCTCAAACCGCTATGGTTTAAGAGATACGGGCGTTTAAAGTTTGATTTCTCCGACTGACCGCTGTAAAGCTATCAGCAGGAGATCCGTGTCGGTCGACACGGTTGCGCTTGAGAAGTGCCGGGATCTCGTTACTTACCACGAATCCCTTCATTGGAATGGTCTGAAATGTGTGCCTGAACACTAGGCCTGAACATTAGGCACACATTTTAGACCATTACAATGAAGGGATTCCGTGTAAGTAATGAGATTGCGGCACTTCTCAAGCGCCAGCGTGTCGACCGACACAAATCTCCTGCTGACAGCTTTACAGCTGTCAGTAGGAGAAATCAAACTTTAAACGCCCGTATCTCTTAAACCATAGCGGTTTGACAGATGTTTTTTTGCATTTACATCAGCTTTTTAAGCTCTTCTAAATGCAAAAAAGTTTTTTTTAGACATTACTAACACTTTAAGGACCAGCCGCGCGCACACGGGTCCGGCTCTTAAGGACCACGGACCATTTTTTTTTGTTAATCTATTTCCAGACACCCCGAGCAGCATGCACCCACATGGGGAGCCCGGAATTTCATCATGGTCCTGGCACATTATGGATCGTTAACACAAAACAACCCATGCCATGCCATGACTGTCAAGGGTTGTTAAGAGGATATATATATATATATATATATATATATATGTTTAATTTATTAAATTATTCTAACATGTTCTCTTTTCCACCCCTATGGCATACCCCCATCTCCTAATGTAGAAACGTCTGAAATTTCTTCAATGGTTTGCTTGATACAGTGCTTGCTATCAGCTGGCGGTGCTCATACGTGTCTTTCTGTTGAACCCGTTGCAGAGCAATGAACCTCGCGCAGCAGGTGACGTCACCGGCCGATGTGAAACCCAGGAACTCAGAATTTTGCTTTTCACAGTGAGAGCAGCGTAATTGGTGAGTCCCCTAATGCCTTGTGTGTTAAATACTTGTATTGTTTGACCCTATCCCCAGTTGCCCTGATGACGATCCCTGTGAGGATCGAAACCGTTTGGTCAGCTTTGATGATGATGATGGAATAAACTTCTCTTTCTGGTACTTTATCCAGATGTGTGCTGTCTCAACTCAACAACCGGGCATGTCCCAGGCTGAGTACGTTTATATACTCATTCTTAAGAGACGCGCCCTATGAAATTTGTGCTTGTACATTCGTTAGAGATAACACCTTCATTCAGTCCTGCGTGCCATGTCCATCGAAGTGATCATTCCTGACTATTTGTAGGTGGACCACAGGACCTCAATCTATGCTCACAGCTCATAGTATTTCTAACCCTTTAAAGACCAGATGGGCATCCAGATTATTGCTTTACCATGCGTTATGCACCCCTCTGGTCCTTAGATTGTTTAGTACGTGCTCTGCCTGTTTCAGAAAAAAACTTCTACCAACCATAACGTTTGTCTCCGTGGACCTGGCATTCAGGACTGATTGCAGATGTTATCTCTCTTGAAAAACGGCATGAGGGCAATTAGGATTTTCTAGGCTTAGTAATACGATGTGGTAATGGCAGATACAATAGATACATTTAAGAGAAAATTAGATACATTTCTTTCAAAAAGGAACATACAGAATTATACTGTGTATTAGTACCATATAGGGATATACTGTATATCAGTAACATACAGGGATATACTGTATATCAGTAACATACAGGGATATACTGTATATCAGTAACATACAGGGATATACTGTGTATTAGTAACATACAGGGATATACTGTGTATTAGTAACATATAGGGATATACTGTATATCAGTAACATACAGGGATATACTGTATATCAGTAACATACAGGGATATACTGTGTATTAGTAACATACAGGGATATACTGTGTATTAGTAACATACAGGGATATACTGTGTATTAGTAACATACAGGGTTATACTGTGTATTAGTAACATACAGGGTTATACTGTGTATCAGTAACATACAGGTGTATACTGTGTATTAGTAACATACAGGGTTATACTGTGTATCAGTAACATACAGGGATATACTGTGTATTAGTAATATACAGGGATATACTGTGTATTAGTAACATACAGGGTTATACTGTATATCAGTAACATACAGGGATATACTGTGTATTAGTAACATACAGGGTTATACTGTGTATTAGTAACATACAGGGATATACTGTGTATTAGTAACATACAGGTGTATACTGTGTATTAGTAACATACAGGGCTGTACTGTGTATTAGTAATATACAGGGATATACTGTGTATTAGTAATATACAGGGTCATACTGTGTATTAGTAACATACAGGGATATACTGTGTATTAGTAACATACAAGGATATACTGTGTATTAGTAATATACAGGGTCATACTGGGTATTAGTAACATACAGGGATATAGTGTGTATTAGTAACATACAGGGTTATACTGTATATTAGTAGGTAAAACAGGAAGGTCTGATAAACAGTAACTTGTTTGGTAGCAGGAAAGCTATAACATTCTCAGTCACTGGGGTACGAGGCAAAGGTTTGACTTGATGGACTTGTGTCTTTTTTCAGATAATTTACTATGTTACTATGTTTTAGTTGTACTTTAACCCTTTGAGTGCCACTCTTATGCTCAATGTGTTAATTGTACCATACGAAGTTGTCACATAAAATTAAACCAAAAAGATGGACGCCCTTCAGTAGAAATATATGGTAGGAGGGATACAGGGGAATTCAGTCTGCAGGCTCTTCACATCAGAGACGTCTGTTGGCCTTTCTGATCTTGAAGCTCATTGATGGTTTATATCTTGTGGTTAACGCTCTGTTTTCTCTTTATTCCTCTCTCCTACACCTCCTACACTTCTCTGCCTACATCCAGGAGAGTGTTCTTTATCTGTTGAACAGTTAATAAAGGTTTTTTTTCACAATTGCAAGCAGTCTTTGGCCATCACCTACAGTAGTCTTCCATGGTCTACCAGGTGGTGTTCTACTGCATGCCCAGCTCTCCTGTGTGTCTTTGCATCTTATCATGGTACCACACAGTTGACAAATCTAATATTTTGGTTATGTCCAGGATCAATGTATTTCTATTTTCCAGCCTCACGGTGCCCTGCTTTACATGCATTAACACTTGTCTGTCCCTCATGTTGAGAGACAACAACAGAATGTGAATGTAAACGTCACACCTATAATCACCTCTGGAGCATTTTAAAGGGATTGTAATGTCCCAAAAAAGTATCTACTAAATCAGTGTTTCTCAACTCCTGCCCTCAGGACCCACTAACAGGCCAGGACTTAGGGATTTCTCTGCTAGAGCACAGGTGTGGTGATCAGAGGCTCATTCACATTGATTAACTCATCTGTGTTCTAACAAGGAAATCATGTGATCAGAGGCTCATTCACATTGATTAACTCACCTGTGCTCTAACAAGGAAATCATGTGATCAGAGGCTCATTCACATTGATTAACTCACCTGTGCTCTAACAAGGAAATCATGTGATCAGAGGCTCATTCACATTGATTAACTCACCTGTGTTCTAACAAGGAAACCATGTGATCAGAGGCTCATTCACATTTATTAACTCACCTGTGTTCTAACAAGGAAATCATATGATCAGAGGCTCATTCACACTGATTAACTCACCTGTGCGCTAACAAGGAAATCATGTGATCAGAGGCTCAGTCACATTGATTAACTCACCTGTGCTCTAACAAGGAAATCATGTGATCAGAGGTTGATTCACATTGATTAACTCACCTTCATTCTAACAAGGAAATCATGTGATCAAAGGCTCATTCACATTGATTAACTCACCTGTGCTCTAACAAGGAAATCATGTGATCAGAGGCTCAGTCACATTGATTAACTCACCTGTGCTCTAACAAGGAAATCATGTGATCAGAAGCTCATTCACATTAATTCACCTGTGCACTAACAAGGAAATCATGTGATCAGAGGCTCATTCACATTGATTAACTCACCTGTGCTCTAACAAGGAAATCATGTGATCAGAAGCTCATTCACATTAATTCACCTGTGCTCTAACAAGGAAATCATCAAATTCTGGCCTATTAGTGGGTCCTGAGGATGGGAGCTGAGAACCACTGTTCTAAATGGTAGCTGCAATAAAAAAAAACATTTAATGTGCTTAATCCTTTCTCTCAAACCGTTATGGTTTGAGAGATGTAAGAAAATAAATACCTCCGCTCCCTCTCACTTCTCATGCTGTATAGCGAACGTCATGAGATCCTGCTTCCGGGACCAGACGGCGGCTCTTCAGGAGCGCTGTCATCTAGATATCTAAGTATAATTACTTCATCGGAATGGTCTACAACGTGTGCTTGCAAGCCAGGCACACGTAGACCATACCGATAAAGTAATTATAGTTAGATATATAGATGACAGCGCTCCTGAAGAGCCACCTACAGTCGGGCGACCGAATTCTGCCTCTGACAGCTTTACAACTCATCAGACAGAAAGGTGAGGGAACGGAGGACTTTATTTTATTATATCTCTCAAACCATAACGGTTTGAGAGAAAGGATTAAAGGGGTAGTAATGTTTCATAATAAAAGCAGCTCTAATTAATCATCATAGTATTTGTACTTTGGAGAGTGTTATTTCAATTCTGTCAGAGTTGTAGTACAAGTGTAATTCAATGACAAAGTATCCCCCTCCCGCCCCTTTTACTGATGTAACACTGTTCATCCAGATCAGAAGGGAGGTGCCCAGGTAGACTGCAGAGAGGGACAATCTTCAATTAATATAAGGGAAAAACCTGAAAAACTTGTCAAGGGGGGCAGGGCTTTCATTGTTCTCATAGGAAGAAGATTGTCCCCTGCTGTTATCTGTCTGGTCTATGGACTGGATTCCACATCTGAGAAGAGATGGCTTACACTAGGTAAAAGGGGCGGGAGGGGAAACTTTGCTTGTGAATATCTCTCAAACCATAAAGGTTTGAGAGATAAGACTTATATCGTTCTTCATGTTTTTTTAATGCCTACAAAATAAAATAAATATTAAATGAAGTATTACTATCCCTTTAAGCGCAATACGTGTTTTTTTATTGCAGCTACAATTTACAGGATACTTTTTTTGGTACTTTACTATCCCTTTAACTCTCTTGTGCCTGAAATATTAATACAACAAATGTCTGGCCAAGAAACAGCTGAACAACCAATTGTCCAATGACTTTTGGTCCCTAAAATGGAGTTACAGTGTATAAAAGGGCTGAAATTCTTACACGGGTCACTGTTTATGAATTCAAATACCCTCAAATTAAAGCTGACAATCTGCACCTTATCCTCTTACTTATTATTTCATTACAAATCCAATATGCTGGAGTACAGAGCCAAAACAAGAATACCCTTGTCACTGTCCAGATACTTATGGATTGCACTGTGTATGTATATCATGTTTACTTGGTAATACAATCCCGGGGACAATTATTAACTTGACTTGGACATGTTCCTTAGTTCAACCAGATGACAAATCTGAACTCGAAATAAAAAAAAAAAACACTTGTTTACAAAATCGTTTCATAAAACAAAATTAAAAGAAAGACATTTACTTGTCCAACAAATTAAATTAATCCAATTCAGCAAAAACAGACAATTATTTCCTTGGATATAAATTTTAACATTTAGCGATTTCACAGTTTGTTTAGCTGTTTCCCGTCCAATTTTTGATACGTTTTGGAGATAAGACTGTTTGTCAGCCCTCCAAGCACTGATCTCAGTTTGCCAAGTTATTATGAGATTAATCTACCAGATAAACAGAAGTAGCTGATATGCATTAATCCTGTGACTAAAGGAAACATTTTCTGTTTTTCCGAAGACACAAAGACACTGATGTACTAAGCCAAGGCTGGACAACATAAGGCTCTTCAGCTGCTATCAGCCTACAACTCCCATCACTCCCCACAAGCTGTCATGTCTCTCCTTCCACTCGTTCTCTGACTGCGCTCTCTACCTGCCACTCCGTCTACTGCCTCGTCTGGCTGGTCTGAAGTCAGGCAGCAACGCGTCTAGCAACGGTTCACATGACCCGCGTTGCCAGATACGCCGCTTCCCCTCTTCCAGGTTGCGGCTATTTCAGGCCAGTCTCATTTGTATAGCATCCTGTATTCTGCAGGTGTTGGTGTCCACATATTATTACTGTCTACTGTGTTTGACCTGGCCTCTGTTTTGACCTAGCCCCAGCCTGCTCCCTTGTACCTCTGCGTGATTCCTGGTGTCCAGTACTGACCTTGCTCCTGCCTACTCCTGTGCTGGATTTCCTGTGTATGAACTGGCTTGTTCTGGACTGTCCTTCTATACCAACTTACTCTGCGTTCCAGTGTTACCTGCTACTTCCTCCTATACTGGTCTGAGCGAGCACTCAGTTCCTGCTGGGGTTTGTTTTCTCCCTGGGGATAGGGGGTAGTACAGTTTGCCTATTGGGGGTCATCCGTGGTCTCCTTTGGCTCAACTGGGGGTACCAATCTAGCTAGCAACTTTATACGGCTAGGACACAGCATGATTCCCTGTAGGTAACCACCGATCCCGAGCTGCGTACCCCAATGTCGCTCTCTAACATCTAGCACCTATGTCTCTTGTTGATGGACTCTGACCTTCTTCCTCCATTGTCACTCTCTCAGTCCGTTACTTACCATTTCCGGTAAGTATCTTGAGGTAGCCTAGTTAGAAGGGTTAATAACAAATTTTTGCCTTCTGAAGGCCCAAATACATTCAAAAGATGTGCTTTGTAATACCCCATCCAAGTAATAGACAGTAATTTCACGAGCTTTATACTTCCATATTACAAATCCACAGGAAATCCCACTGATAACAACCTTCCCACATGCATTCCCATGTCCTAATATGTCCTTATTTCAGGGCACGTGATCTCGTAGATACAATTATTTATTGGAATGTAATCACCAGCATTTTAGTCACTGGACTGAGGAAAGCTGCTAGGCTGTATGTATATTATAACTAGCAGGCACGTGACAGGACTTCACTCCTATGCTGTGAAACACTCTGGCACTCAAAGAGTTAAAATGTATTAAAAGTCAGACCTCATGGTGGGGCATAAGGAAAGCCCTCCCGATGCAGTCCAGCTACTGATCTCCAAGCAGAATCAATAGGCAATGCAGGGGAGCAAGAGAGCGCCCTGCTTCCATTCTATTCAGAGTCTGGTAGGAATGTGCGTGATTGACAAACCCTCTCATGTCAATAAGGTAGGCTTCCCTCATTGACTTGAGAGGATTTGCTGATCCCACCTCTGCCTTCTCCTGCTCAGCCAACTCAAACCCGCCCCGCACATCCCATTGGCTGGTTACTGTCAGCAACCCCACCCTAGGGTGTGGCTGCCATCAATCCAGAAACCCAAAACAGGGCTAGCTTTATATATACATATATAATGGGCAGCACAGTGGCTCAGTGGTTAGCACTGTTACCTTGCAGTGCTGGGGTCCTGGGTTCAAATCCCATCAAGGACAACATCTGCAATGAGTTTGTATGTTCTCACCATGTTTGCGTGGGTTTCCTCCCACACTCCAAAAACATACCTGCTAGGTGAATTTAGATTGTGAGACCCAATGGGGACAGTGACCAATATGAGTGTAAATAAAGGATTATTATTGTATATATATACATATATATATATCGTGAATTTAAAAAAGAACAATCTGGACACTGCCCTTCTACGTGTTTCGTGTCAAATATGACACTTCATCAGGAAGAAAAATTATGGTGATCAAGACACCTGGAGAATATACCATAATTTTTCTTCTTCCCTATATTACATTTTCTTTTTACATTTTTCTGCTCATTTTCACATTATTGGGGATTGAAGCGAGAATTCTTTGAGCTATTTATACTCTAGCCTTTTAGTTTTAACAGTTCATTGGGGCCTTTTTTCCTGTATACATTTGTGTTTTCTGGGTTTGTAATATATATAGAACTTGATAGTATTGTAACGCCACAGAATTGTTAGAATTGTTAGAATTGGGGTGTGTCCCTCTTCAATCCTATAATATAAAAGGCTAGAATGTTTGTCCGATACAGTCATGTGCAGTAGAGGCTGACCGAATGCACAGAATGCTCGGAGGTGTAGGAATGCTGGGAGTTCTGTGCTGGGAGCATTCTGTGCGGAATACTGGGAGTTCTGTGCTGGGAGCATTCTGTGAGGAATGCTGGGAGTTCTGTGCTGGGAGCATTCTGTGTGGAATGCTGGGAGTTCTGTGCTGGGAGCATTCTGTGCAGAATGCTGGGAGTTCTGTGCTGGGAGCATTCTGTGAGGAATGCTGGGAGTTCTGTGCTGGGAGCATTCTGTGCGGAATACTGGGAGTTCTGTGCTGGGAGCATTCTGTGTGGAATGCTGGGAGTTCTGTGCTGGGAGCATTCCGTTCGGAATGCTGGTAGTTCTGTGCTGGGAGCATTCTGTGTGGGAATGCTGGGAGTTCTGTGCTGGGAGCATTCTGTGAGGAATGCTGGGGGTTCTATGCTGGGAGCATTCTGTGTGGAATGCTGGGAGTTCTGTGCTGGGAGCATTCTGTGTGGAATGCTGGGAGTTCTGTGCTGGGAGCATTCTGTGTGGAATGCTGGGAGTTCTGTGCAGGGGGCATTCTGTGTGGGAATGTTGGGAGTTCTGTGCTGGGAGCATTCTGTGTGAAATGCTGGGAGTTCTGTGCTGGGAGCATTCTGTGTGGAATGCTGGGAGTTCTGTGCTGGGAGCATTCTGTGTGGAATGCTGGGAGTTCTGTGCTGGGAGCATTCTGTGTGGAATGCTGGGAGTTCTGTGCTGGGGCATTCTGTATGGGAATGTTGGGAGTTCTGTGCTGGGAGCATTCTGTGTGGAAATACTGGGAGTCCTGTGCTGGGAGCATTCTGTGCGGAATGCTGGGAGTTCTGTGCTGGGAGCATTCTGTGCGGAATGCTGGGAGTTCTGTGCTGGGAGCATTCTGTGAGGAATGCTGGGGGTTCTATGCTGGCAGCATTCTGTGTGGAATGCTGGGAGTTCTTTGCTGGGAGCATTCTGTGTGGAATGCTGGGAGTTCTGTGCTGGGGCATTCTGTGTGGGAATGTTGGGAGTTCTGTGCTGGGAGCATTCTGTGTGGGAATACTGGGAGTTCTGTGCTGGGAGCATTCTGTGTGGAATGCTGGGAGTTCTGTGCTGGGAGCATTCTGTGCGGAATGCTGGGAGTTCTGTGCTGGGAGCATTCTGTGTGGAATGCTGGGAGTTCTGTGCTGGGAGCATTCTGTGTGGAATGCTGGGAGTTCTGTGCTGGGAGCATTCTGTGTGGAATGCTGGGAGTTCTGTGCTGGGAGCATTCTGTGCGGAATGCTGGGAGTTCTGTGCTGGGAGCATTCTGTGTGGAATGCTGGGAGTTCTGTGCTGGGAGCATTCTGTGAGGAATGCTGGGAGTTCTGTGCCGGGAGCGTTCTGTGCGGAATGCTGGGAGTTCTGTGCTGGGAGCGTTCTGTGTGGAATGCTGGGAGTTCTGTGCTGGGAGCATTCTGTGAGGAATGCTGGGAGTTCTGTGCCGGGAGCGTTCTGTGCGGAATGCTGGGAGTTCTGTGCTGGGAGCGTTCTGTGTGGAATGCTGGGAGTTCTGTGCCGGGAGCGTTCTGTGCGGAATGCTGGGAGTTCTGTGCTGGGAGCATTCTGTGTGGAATGCTGGGGGTTCTATGCTGGGAGCATTCTGTGCTGGGAGCATTCTGTGTGGAATGCTGGGAGTTCTGTGCTGGAGCATTCTGTGTGGAATGCTGGGAGTTCTGTGCTGGGAGCGTTCTGTGCGGAATGCTGGGAGTTCTGTGCTGGGAGCATTCTGTGTGGAATGCTGGGAGTTCTGTGCTGGGAGCATTCTGTGAGGAATGCTGGGAGTTCTGTGCCGGGAGCATTCTGTGCGGAATGCTGGGAGTTCTGTGCTGGGAGCGTTCTGTGTGGAATGCTGGGAGTTCTGTGCCGGGAGCGTTCTGTGCGGAATGCTGGGAGTTCTGTGCTGGGGGAATTCAGTGCATTCGGGCAGTCTCTACTGTGCATGACTGCATCGCATGCACAGCCAGTGAGGTAGCAGCAGTACGCAGAGTAGGACCAGCCTCTTTACCTCAACGGACCTTGGCCTGAGTACACAGGCTTTTACACTAGTAAGAAATAAAAGTATACAAGCAAAAAAGAAAATAGGAAGTTCTAGTAGGTGGAGTTTAAGGTCCAGTAGACCTACTAGCAATTGTCATGTCTACATCCATTGACATGAATTCCAGGATGAATTAAAGATGTTAACTCGTGATCCAGGAAGCAAGAACAAAATTCTTAGAGGTCATTAGAATTTTGTGTCCACAGTCAGGTAAGTGTAATATTAGTATAAAGAAATATTAGTTTTGCTTTAACCCTTTGAGTGCCAGAGTGGTACGCAACGCATTGCTTTGCAATGCGTTGCGTACCACTCTGGCACTCAAAGGGTTAAGCATCAAAGAATAATACAGCTGAACAATAAATATAAAACAATTTGTTGCAAAACTATTTTCCCCAAAACAAAATTAATCAGGATGTTAAAATAAACTGATTCAGCAAAAGCAGACAATAAATTTGAAAAATATGTACTTAAACACATGACTGTGTCGTAGTTTATTTAGCTGAATATATTTTGGAGATAAGGGTTGTGAAATGTCCAAGGACTAACCTCAGACTGTACCATAGTAACATAGTTACACAGTAATATTGTAACATAGTAACATAGTTACACAGTAATATTGTAACATAGTAACATAGTTACATAGTAATTTAGTAACATAGTAATAGTCATATAGTAACATAGTAACATAGTACCACAATTGATGAGACTGAAAAAAGACATGCGTCCATCATGTCCAGCCCATGCCAAATCACCCCTATTGATCCAGAGGAAGGCAAAAATAATAAAAAGAACCCTCTGGAGCAATTTCTCATTTAGCCCCAAGTGGATAAAAAAAATTCCTTCCTGACTCCAATTGAAAGTCACATATTTCCCTGGATCAACATCCTATCTGCTGTAAAGCCAGCTGTCATAATTCTCAATATAGTTCTGTGATAGATAGGCATCCATTGCTTTTTTAAAAGTAGTTGCATTATCTGCAAGCACAACATGCCAAGGCAAATAATTCCATAGCTTTACCACCCTTACTGTAAAGAATCCCTGACTTTGTTTTATTTGAAAACGCCTTTCCTTTAGTCTTAATGGATGACCTCTCCTTCTTAACTCAGCTCTTTGAGTAAATAATTCATTGGTAGATCTTTGTATCACCCTTGTATATATATATGTAAATGGTAATCATATCACCCCTTAGATGTCCCTTCTCTAATGTAAACAAACCCAGTTTGGTTAGTCTCTCTTTATAACTCAGATCCTCCAATCCCTTTATCAGTTTTGTTGCACGTCTCTGCACCTTTTCCAGTTCAACAATGTCTTCTTTAAGAACTGGCACCCAAAATTGTACTCCATATTCTAGATGAGACCTAACCAAGGATTTATACAGAGGTAGGATAATATTCCCATCCCTTGCTTCTACACCTCTTTTTATGCAGGCTAGTACTCTGTTTGCTCTTGCAGCAGCTGAGTGACTCTGCACACTGCTGTGAAGTCTATTGTCTATCAGTTCTCCTAAATCTTTCTCTAATGAGGATTCCCCAAGTTGTCTCCCATTTAGTGTATATGTATATATTTGTTTTTACAGCCCAAATGCATAACCTTACATTTGTTTGCCCAATCTGCCATTTTATATAAATCCCTCTGTAGAGAGCAATTATCCTGTTCTGAATTAATTACCCTGCATAATTTAGTGTCATCTGTAAATATTGATAATTTGCTTTCTATATCTATTTCCAGGTCATTTATAAACATGTTAAATAGCAGTGGACCTAATACTGAATCCTGATGTACTCCACACTCCACTTTAACTGTATTGGAGAATTGTCCATTTACAACCACACACTGTTCCCTATCCTTCAACTGGTTTTGTATCCAGTTATGGTGTTAACTTCTGTATCATTTAATCCCTTAACAACCAGGGATGTGTGAGGACTGTCACCGTTTTTATCTTACCCGAAGGACTGATGATGGTCCTGGAATGGTGTGAATTTTGTGCATTAGTGGGTTCTGAAACTGACAGCTCCAACACCAAAGTGGTCTCTATCAGAACCCCGTTTGGCGTGCTGCTACACATCATGCTACACATCATCAGTCAGTGTGCCTCCGGCCCAACAATGATCAAAGTGGTCGTTAAAGGGATAGTAATACTTAAGCATTACTAATACCTATAGTAAAGCCCCATAAAAAAATAAATGCATTGCCCCCAGTGTCATCTCTCAAACCTTTATGGTTTGAGAGATAATCAATCCTAAAGTTGCCTTTTACCTCCCCCTTCCCCGAAGTCAGCATTGTAGCTGACTGAAGGGAAATCCGTTCATAGATCATCAGGCGGCTCTGCAGCAGGGCCGCGATCACGTTAACTAAAAAAAAACTTTCACTAAAACGGTCTTCTACATGTTGTTGCAAACCAAGCACAAACCAAGCACAAACCAATCACAAACCAAACACAAACCAAGCACAAACCAATCACAAACCAAGCACAAACCAAGCACAAACCAAGCACAAACCAATCACAAATCAAACACAAACCAATCACAAACCAAGCACAAACCAAGCACAAACCAATCACAAATCAAACACAAACCAATCACAAACCAAGCACAAACCAATCACAAATCAAACACAAACCAATCACAAACGAAGCACAAACCAATCACAAACCAAGCACAAACCAAGCACAAACCAAGCACACGTAGAAGACCATTTCAGTGAAAGTTTTCTTTTTTATTAACGGGATCGCAGCTGTGCTGGAGAGCCACCTGAAAGTTGTACGACTCTCTTCCCTGCAGTCAGCTAGAACGCTTACTACGGGGAAGGGGGAGGGAGGGGGCAACTTTAGGTGCCATTATCTCTCAATCCATAAAGGTTTGAGAGATGACACCGGGGACAATACGTTTATTTTTAATATGACTTTAATATAGGGATTAGTAATTCTTAAGTATTACTATCCCTTTAAGGACAGTTCTTTAAACAGTAAGAAGAAAGGCTTTTATAAATCTCCCTCAAAGTCACTTTTATAAAAATGTCTATCTGAGGATATTATAAGAATATTCTGAAAAAAATCGTACCTGTGAATATATTTTTGCCCTCATAGTGATTAGTATATATTTCCATTAAGAACAGGTTTTGTCTGCCGTTAAGATTTAATCCCTGAAAGTACCTTTATTTGCAATTAGCGAATTTCTTTATAAATACATTGGGACACAAATCTTCTTTATAACTCCAGTTTTATACATCTCCCCATAGCTACATAGTCGATGAGGCTGAAAAAAGACATGCGTCCATCAAGTCCAACCTATGCCAAATCACCACTGTTGAGCCAGAGGAAAAAAAAACAAAAAAACAAAAGCCATTTCCTTTTAAGCCTCAAGTGGAGAAAAAAATTCCTTCCTGACTCCAAATAGCAGCCAGATATTTCTCTAGATCGACATCCTATCTGCAATGAAGCCAACTGTCATAATTCTCTATTTTGATCTGTTCTAGATAAGTATCCTATACTTTTTGAAAGCAGTTAACAGTTACAGTATCTGCAAACACAGCATCCCGAGGGAAAGAATTCGATAGTTTTACTACCCTTACTGTAAAAAAATCCCTGCGTTTGTTTTAATCCTGTTTTTAGTTCTTTAAGACAAATTTTCAGAAGTGATGGATTTAATTCTGAAAATATTGTTCCAGTTTTACCACCAATTCACACTCTTTTTTTGCTTTTCTTTATGACTTTTTGAACATTGTGTTCCATTAAAACGGAAGTACCCCAGGCGGGGAACCAATTTCTTATCTTTACTCATACATAACACCAGTTTACTATCTTTCTTATACCTACAATTCTCCATTTAATTCTGCTTGCACCAAGGGGGAGGGTATTGAGGTATTATGGGAGCCCAGCATAGTTTTAAAGAGAGAGTAACACTTAATATGTAAATAAATAAGGTAGGACTTATTCTCCTAAGTAAAATAAGGGCACACCCACTGTTGCGGGGTCTTTTATTAAAAAGTTATTGCATCTCTGCAATCCCAAAATGCAACAGTGAAGTAAAAAAAAAGTGCCTTGGTCCTGTAGTCTGCCCACCCCCGGATTTCATGATCCTTGAGAGGTTAAGTATTTCAGTGCTGGTTGTTCACCTTAGAGGGAAAATGAGTTTTAACTCTTTCAAGGCCAGATGGGTATGCAGTGGGCTGCAAGCAATTGTTCAGTAATGTTTTGATCACTTTGCTGCACTTGCAGTTGCTGAGCTGCTCCCTGTTAGGAGAGAATCCTGTATTCTGTATGTCAAAGACCATTGTCAGGGCCGGATTTACCGTTAGGCAGAGTAAGCATCTGCCTACAGGCGCACCCCACAGAGGGGCGCCTGTCATTGGCACCCTTTAAAAAAAAAAAAAGTTGCCTCGCCGCCCGCACTAACCCCCCACCGCCCAGTCAGGTCTGTGCCTCCTTCAGGACAGACCTGTAGATGCTGCGCTCCCTCGTCGGCTCTTTAGTATTACAGAGCGCTGGAAGATGACATCATCTCCCAGCGCTCTGCATGAAGAGAAGACCACATGGGAGCTCCAGCAGCTACAGGTCTGTGACAAAGGAGGCACATACAGACCTCTCCTGCCGCTGGACCACCAGGGAAGAGGTAGGAAACGGACACTGGGGGGCAATGTGGAAATGATGGAGCAATATGGATCTGATGGGGGGCAAGATGGAGATGATGGCAATGTAGAGATGATGGGGCAATGTATGTGAGGGTAATTTGCAGCTGATGGCAATATGGAGCTGATGGGGGCAATATGGAGATGAAGGGGGCAATGTGACGGTAAGTTTGAGCTGATGGGGGGCAATATGGAGATGATGGGGGCAATGTGAGGGTAAGTTTTAGCTGATGGGGGGCAATATGGAGCTGACAGAGGACAATGTAAGGGCAATATGGAGATGATGGGGGCAATGTGGAGCTGATGGGGGCAATATGGAGCTGACAGGGGACAATGTAAGGGCAATATGGAGATGATGGGGGGCAATGTGGAGATTACAAGCATTGTGGAGGTGTCCAGTGGATATGGTCAGTGGTGGGGCGCTTCAGATTTCTGTGCCTACAGGCTACTGAGATGTAAATCCGGCCCTGACCATTGTTATTTTTACAGGGCTAAATTCAAATTACCACTTTGAATGCCAGAGGGGGTGTACAACTCATTATGAAGAAATGCGTTGGACACCACTCTGGCAGTCAAAGGGTTAATCCTTTAGGGACCAGAACACAGATCTACATTAACGAGTTAAGCGAGATGACATTAAAGAAACTTTTTATAATAAAAAAAAAGCTGTATCCCTATAGATATGTATATCATATGTCAGAGAGATTTCCCTGCTGAGTAAAACCAACACCCTCACACCGCTGGCAGGGTTTTCATTAACCCGTTGAGTGCCAGAGGGGTACGAAACGCATTGGGCAGCAATGCATTCCGTACCCCTCTGGCACTCAAAGGTTTAAAAGTCATAATTTCTAAGACAACATGTCTGCAACAGCGCCAGCTACTTCCAAAAGACATTTTTTTATAATGCAGTACATGAGAGAGCATGGGGGGGATTCACTAAGCGGTGATAAACAGGTGATAAAGTGGAGATGACTTCTCCAGTGATATCTCTTCTCCAGTTCCTATGTTATTCTATGGAGCCTATATACTAAAATTTCTCCGACTTTGGAGATCTTAGGGCTCGAGCCAAATGTTGGCGTTAAAACCAACGTGAAGAAAAAAACTGCCTTTGCTCGTTAAGCAAGACCAGGTAAAGTGAGATTCAAATCTTCCTTACCTAGAAAGCCTAACGAGCGATAACCAACAAAATACACGTTAATCTTAAACCTGCGTCGCATAGAAAATCTTACCTAAAAACACACGATAAAAATGTTACCTAGCACCACAGCCAATCACAGCACTGCAAAGTATCAAGTTCAGTCAGAAAATCCAAAACCCACGTCTCCAGTTCTGAACAGCTTTCTCTGTGCTTCCCTACCCAGCCACTAGGGGAACACAGAGAAGGCTTTCAGCACCATGGACAGCTTTGAATGCCATAGGGATGTGCACTTCTCACCCCTGTGGCATTCAAAGGGTTAAAATTAGTGATGAGCGAGCACCCCAATGCTCGGGTGTTCGGGTGCTCTGACCGAGCACCCCCGGAGGCTCGAGTGCTCGGCCGAGCACCCGAGCCCCATTGAAGTCAATGGGAGGACTCGAGCATTACACCAGGCACCCCCTGCTCTGATGAGGGGAGGGTGCCTGGTCCATAGGAAAAGGGAAGAAAATGATGGAAACACCACAGAAATGGTTCAGGGACAGCATAGGGAGGATGTCTGGATGCATCTTGGACTCCAACATTGCTGCTGGGAACGATCTTTCGCCCGTAGTACGCCATTTTTACAGACTGACCGTAAAACACACAAAAAGGAAAATAAAAACGACTTTAGGCGAAAAATTGTTACCAAACAATATTTGCTGTATATTTACTTGTATATCATCTGCAAATTCTCCCAAAAATTTCCTTTATTTTTCTGAACTGAGGCCATGATTAAGAGGGAAACGTGCGCAGAGGCAAATTCTCCCAAAAATTTCCTTGATTTTATTGAACTGAGGCCATGATTAAGAGGGAAACGTGCGCAAAGGCAAATTCTCCCAAAAATTTCCTCGATTTTTCTGAACTGGGGCCATGATTAAGAGGGAAACGTGCGCTGAGCCGACCATCTAAAACATTATGGGTGAGGGTCTGCTGCGGAGCTGACCATCCTAAACATTATATGCGAAGGCCCGCTAGTGAGCTGACGCTATAAAACATTATATGAGAGGGCCCGCTAGAGAGCTGACCCAATAAAACATTATATAAGAAGGCCCGCTGGTGAGCTGACCTATACCAAAAGTTGTCAAACAGGGCCCGCTGGTGAGCTGGCCCTATATAAAAATTATATCACAGGGCCCGCTGGTGAGCTGGCCCTATATAAAAATTATAGCACAGGGCATATGGAAGAGGAGGAGGAGGATGAGAAGATTAAGAGTCAACCATATACCCGTTTTTTGGGTGGAAGGGGTGAATGGGAATACAGAGTATTCCCATCATTGTAAATAACATATATAAAGTGAGTTTATGTTCCCCCAGGGCTTTCCTCCAGTGGAGTGGAGAAGTCAGGGGAAATCCAGGCCTTGTTCATTTTTATAAGTGTCAACCTATCAGCATTGTCGGTGGAAAGGCGGATACGCTTATCTGTTATGATGCCACCAGCAGCACTAAATACCCACTCAGACAGAACGCTGGCGGCAGGGCAGGCCAGCACCTCCAAGGCGTAGAGTGCCAGTTCATACCACGTGTCCAGCTTGGACACCCAGTAGTTGTAAGGCACAGAGGGATCATTGAGGACGCTGACACAGTCTGCTACGTACTCCTTCACCATCTTCCAAAACTTTTCCCTCCTTGTGACACTAGGCTGCGCATCAGGGTGAGGGTGCTGGCGGGGTGTCATGAAGGTGTCCCACGCCTTGGAGAGTGTTGCCCTGCCTTTGTCGGAACTGCTGTGTGCTCCCCTTTTCTCCCCTTCTCTGTTGGCCAAGGTAGCACGTACTCTGCCGCCAGCGTTGTCAGATGGAAAATTTTGGAGCAATTTTTCAACAAGAACCTTCTGGTATTGCACCATTTTGCTTGTCCTCTCCACCGGAGGAATGAGAGATGAGAAATTCTCTTTGTAGCGGGGGTCCAGAAGGGTGAACACCCAGTAATCCGTGTTGTCTAAAATGCGTATAACGCGTGGGTCACGGGAAAGGCAGCCTAACATAAAGTCAGCCATGTGTGCCAGAGTACCAACAGTCAAGATTTCGCTGTCCTCACCAGGAGGATGACTCTCAATCTCCTCATCCTCTTCCTCCTCTTCTGCCCACCCACGCTGAAGAGATGGAACTAAAGTTCCATGGCTACCCTCTGTAGCGGAGGCAACCGTGTCTTCCTCCTCCTCCTCCTCCGCCTCCTCCAATTGTCGCTAAGAAGACGAAGTGAGGGTGCTCTGGCTATCACCTTGTGTAAGCTCTTCCTCCCGCATTTCCACCTCTTCCACATGCAAAGCGTCGGTTTTAATTGTGAGCAGCGAGCGTTTCAGTAGACACAGAAGTGGGATGGTTACACTGATAATAGCGTTATCGCCGCTCACCATCTGTGTCGATTCCTCAAAATTGCGTAAAACCTCACAGAGGTCTGACATCCATTCCCACTCCTCACTTCTGATTACAGGAAGTTGAACGGAGAGGCGACGACCGTGTAACAGCTAGTACTCCACTACTGCCCTCTGCTGCTCACAAAGCCGGGCAAACATGTGGAAGGTGGAGTTCCAGCGCGTGCTCACGTCACACAGCAGCCGGTGAGCTGGCAATTGTAAGCGCTGCTGCAGCTTCAACAGGCCGGCTGAAGCTGTAGATGACTTACGGAAATGTGCACACACGCGGCGCACCTTGGTCAAGAGATCATGCACATTGGGGTAGGTTTTTAGAAATCGCTGAACCACTAAATTAAATACATGCGCTAGGCATGGTACGTGTGTGAGCTTGCCGAGCTCCAAAGCCGCCACCAAGTTACGCCCATTATCACACACAACCATGCCTGGTTGCAGGTTGAGTGGCGAGAGCCACTGCTCGGTCTGGTGACTAATCCCCTGCAACAGCTCTGAGGCCGTGTGCTGTTTGTCCCCAAGGCAGATCAGCTTCAGCACGGCCTGTTGACGCTTCCCCACTGCAGTGCTACACTGCTTCCAGCTACTGGCTGATGGGGGAGTGGCGCTGCGTGTAGAGAATTCGGAGGTGGAAACGGAGGAGGAGGAGCCAATAACGTAGGTGCTGGCGGAAACCCTGATGGAGGTAGGGCCCGCAATCCTCGGCGTGGGTAGCACCCGTGCCATCCCAGGGTCTGAGTCGCTCCCAGCCTCCACGACATTCACCCAGTGTGCCGTCAGGGAAATGTAGCGTCCCTGGCCACAAACACTTGTCCATGTGTCAGTCGTTAAGTGGACCTTCCCAGTAACTGCGTTGGTCAGGGCACGGGTGATGTTACGGGACACATGGTGGTGTAATGCGGGGATGGCACACCGAGAAAAGTAGTGGCGGCTGGGGACCGCGTACCGAGGGACAGCTGCTGCCATCAGGCTGCGGAAGGACTCAGTGTCCACAAGCCTAAATGGCAGCATTTCGATGGCCAGTAATTTGGAAAGGTGTGAGGTTAGTGCTATGGCCTGTGGGTGGGTGGCTGGGTATTTTCGCTTGCGCTCAAATGCCTGGGGTAACGACATTTGGACGCTGTGCTGGGACAGGGAAGTGGATGTGGTCGCTGATGGTGCTTCAGATGGTACAGGTGCAGGGCGGGAGGTATGCGGGCCTGCGCCTTCGACAGTCGATTGGCCGGCACCGAAAACAGGGGAAGAGGAGGCAGTGGTGTGGCCTGCAGACACAGATGGGCGATCCAGGCGTTCCTCCCACTTATTACGGTGCTTGGATGCCATGTGTCGGATCATGCTGGTGGTGGTGAGGTTTCTAGTGTTCATGCCTCGGCTCATTCTGGTGTGGCACAGGTTGCAAACTACAATTCTTTTGTCGTCCGCACTTTCCTTAAAAAAACGCCATACCGCGGAACACCTACCCCTTGGCAAGGGAGATTTACGCAGGGGGGTGCTCCGTGGAACATTTGCGGGCCGGTTTGGTGCGGTCCGCCTTCTTTCTGTAGCCACACCACTGCCTCTTCCAGCCTGTTGCGGTGCTGCAGATGGCTCACCCTCAGGACTGCTGTCATCGCTCGGCTCTACACCTTCCCAGGTGGGGTCAGTCACCTCATCGTCCACCAAGTCCTCCTCCACTTCCTCACTCTGATCATCCTCCTCATGTCTTGATCCCACCACATACTCAGTCATTGACAACTGTATAACATTCTCCTCAACAAGGTCTTGAGACAGTAATAGTGGTTGATTTAATGGCAACTGTGTCTCATCATCATCATCATCATCCACTACTTCCTTTGACCTTAAATGCCGTTCACATCTGTCATCTTCTTGTGATTGGGTACCCTCTAGAGGTTGTGAATCAGGGCACAAGATGTCATGTTCCTCTGCAAGCGTGCTTGGAGAGAGGGTCAAATGAAGGATTGGTGATGAGACAAGCTCCTCACTATATCCCAGTGTGGGATCACTTCTTTGACCAGACCGTGTATGGTGGGAGGAAGGATGATCAGAGTGAGGATTATGTTGACCAGACTCTTGGCTACTGAGAGTGGACTTGGTGGAAGACAGGGTGGTGCTTAACCGACTGGAAGCAGTATCAGCTGACATCCAACCGACCACCTGTTCGCAGTGGTCGGACCTCGAGAGTGATGTCCTGCGACGCCCTGTAAAATTAGACATGAAGCTAGGTATGGTGGATGTCTTTCTTTCTTGTGCTCTGGCACCAGGCACAGTTTCTCCGCGTCCTGACCCGCGCCCTGAACTATCAGGATCACGTCCACTTCCCCGTCCCTTTTCACCCACCTTCTTCATCTTACACGGAATATGTGACTTTGATATTTTAGTTTGAAGACTTAACAGTATTTCTTCCTATTCTGCAACTGTGCAGAGTACACAGAATAGGCTGCTAAACTGCGGCGACGCACACTGAATGGAATATGTGACTTTGATATTTTAGTTTGAAGACTTAACAGTATTTCTTCCTATTCTGCAACTGTGCAGAGTACACAGAATAGGCTGCTAAACTGCGGCGAAGCACACTGAATGGAATATGTGACTTTGATATTTTAGTTTGAAGACTTAACAGTATTTCTTCCTATTCTGCAACTGTGCAGAGTACACAGAATAGGCTGCTAAACTGCGGCGAAGCACACTGAATGGAATATGTGACTTTGATATTTTAGTTTGAAGACTTAACAGTATTTCTTCCTATTCTGCAACTGTGCAGAGTACACAGAATAGGCTGCTAAACTGCGGCGAAGCACACTGAATGGAATATGTGACTTTGATATTTTAGTTTGAAGACTTAACAGTATTTCTTCCTATTCTGCAACTGTGCAGAGTACACAGAATAGGCTGCTAAACTGCGGCGACGCACACTGAATGGAATATGTGACTTTGATATTTTAGTTTGAAGACTTAACAGTATTTCTTCCTATTCTGCAACTGTGCAGAGTACACAGAATAGGCTGCTAAACTGCGGTGACGCACACTGAATGGAATATGTGACTTTGATATTTGAGTTTGAAGACTTAACAGTATTTCTTCCTATTCTGCAACTGTGCAGAGTACACAGAATAGGCTGCTAAACTGCGGTGACGCACACTGAATGGAATATGTGACTTTGATATTTGAGTTTGAAGACTTAACAGTATTTCTTCCTATTCTGCAACTGTGCAGAGTACACAGAATAGGCTGCTAAACTGCGGTGACGCACACTGAATGGAATATGTGACTTTGATATTTGAGTTTGAAGACTTAACAGTATTTCTTCCTATTCTGCAACTGTGCAGAGTACACAGAATAGGCTGCTAAACTGCGGCGAAGCACACTGAATGGAATATGTGACTTTGATATTTTAGTTTGAAGACTTAACAGTATTTCTTCCTATTCTGCAACTGTGCAGAGTACACAGAATAGGCTGCTAAACTGCGGCGAAGCACACTGAATGGAATATGTGACTTTGATATTTTAGTTTGAAGACTTAACAGTATTTCTTCCTATTCTGCAACTGTGCAGAGTACACAGAATAGGCTGCTAAACTGCGGTGACGCACACTGAATGGAATATGTGACTTTGATATTTTAGTTTGAAGACTTAACAGTATTTCTTCCTATTCTGCAACTGTGCAGAGTACACAGAATAGGCTGCTAAACTGCGGCGAAGCACACTGAATGGAATATGTGACTTTGATATTTTAGTTTGAAGACTTAACAGTATTTCTTCCTATTCTACAACTGTGCAGAGTACACAGAATAGGCTGCTAAACTGCGGCGAAGCACACTTAATGGAATATGTGACTTTGATATTTTAGTTTGAAGACTTAACAGTATTTCTTCCTATTCTGCAACTGTGCAGAGTACACAGAATAGGCTGCTAAACTGCGGTGACGCACACTGAATGGAATATGTGACTTTGATATTTTAGTTTGAAGGCTTAACAGTATTTCTTCCTATTCTGCAACTGTGCAGAGTACACAGAATAGGCTGCTAAACTGCGGCGACGCACACTGAATGGAATATGTGACTTGGATATTTTAGTTTGAAGACTTAACAGTATTTCTTCCTATTCTGCAACTGTGCACAGTACACAGAATAGGCTGCTAAACTGCGGTGACGCACACTGAATGGAATATGTGACTTTGATATTTTAGTTTGAAGACTTAACAGTATTTCTTCCTATTCTGCAACTGTGCAGAGTACACAGAATAGGCTGCTAAACTGCGGTGACGCACACTGAATGGAATATGTGACTTTGATGTTTTAGTTTGAAGAATTAACAGTATTTCTTCCTATTCTGCAACTGTGCAGAGTACACAGAATAGGCTGCTAAACTGCGGTGACGCACACTGAATGGAATATGTGACTTTGATGTTTTAGTTTGAAGACTTAACAGTATTTCTTCCTATTCTGCAACTGTGCAGAGTACACAGAATAGGCTGCTAAACTGCGGTGACGCACACTGAATGGAATATGTGACTTTGATATTTGAGTTTGAAGACTTAACAGTATTTCTTCCTATTCTGCAACTGTGCAGAGTACACAGAATAGGCTGCTAAACTGCGGCGAAGCACACTGAATGGAATAGGTGACTTTGATATTTGAGTTTGAAGACTTAACAGTATTTCTTCCTATTCTGCAACTGTGCAGAGTACACAGAATAGGCTGCTAAACTGCGGCGAAGCACACTGAATGGAATATGTGACTTTGATATTTTAGTTTGAAGACTTAACAGTATTTCTTCCTATTCTGCAACTGTGCAGAGTACACAGAATAGGCTGCTAAACTGCGGTGACGCACACTGAATGGAATATGTGACTTTGATATTTTAGTTTGAAGACTTAACAGTATTTCTTCCTATTCTGCAACTGTGCAGAGTACACAGAATAGGCTGCTAAACTGCGGCGAAGCACACTGAATGGAATATGTGACTTTGATATTTTAGTTTGAAGACTTAACAGTATTTCTTCCTATTCTGCAACTGTGCAGAGTACACAGAATAGGCTGCTAAACTGCGGCGAAGCACACTGAATGGAATATGTGACTTTGATATTTTAGTTTGAAGACTTAACAGTATTTCTTCCTATTCTGCAACTGTGCAGAGTACACAGAATAGGCTGCTAAACTGCGGCGACGCACACTGAATGGAATACGTGACTTTGATATTTTAGTTTGAAGACTTAACAGTATTTCTTCCTATTCTGCAACTGTGCAGAGTACACAGAATAGGCTGCTAAACTGCGGCGAAGCACACTGAATGGAATATGTGACTTTGATATTTTAGTTTGAAGACTTAACAGTATTTCTTCCTATTCTGCAACTGTGCAGAGTACACAGAATAGGCTGCTAAACTGCGGTGACGCACACTGAATGGAATATGTGATTTTGATATTTTAGATTAAAGACTTAACAGTATTTCTTCCTATTCTGCAACTGTGCAGAGTACACAGAATAGGCTGCTAAACTGCGGTGACGCACACTGAATGGAATATGTGACTTTGATATTTTAGTTTGAAGACTTAACAGTATTTCTTCCTATTCTGCAACTGTGCAGAGTACACAGAATAGGCTGCTAAACTGCGGTGACGCACACTGAATGGAATATGTGACTTTGATATTTTAGTTTGAAGACTTAACAGTATTTCTTCCTATTCTGCAACTGTGCAGAGTACACAGAATAGGCTGCTAAACTGCGGTGACGCACACTGAATGGAATATGTGACTTTGATATTTGAGTTTGAAGACTTAACAGTATTTCTTCCTATTCTGCAACTGTGCAGAGTACACAGAATAGGCTGCTAAACTGCGGTGACGCACACTGAATGGAATATGTGACTTTGATATTTGAGTTTGAAGACTTAACAGTATTTCTTCCTATTCTGCAACTGTGCAGAGTACACAGAATAGGCTGCTAAACTGCGGTGACGCACACTGAATGGAATATGTGACTTTGATATTTGAGTTTGAAGACTTAACAGTATTTCTTCCTATTCTGCAACTGTGCAGAGTACACAGAATAGGCTGCTAAACTGCGGCGAAGCACACTGAATGGAATATGTGACTTTGATATTTTAGTTTGAAGACTTAACAGTATTTCTTCCTATTCTGCAACTGTGCAGAGTACACAGAATAGGCTGCTAAACTGCGGCGAAGCACACTGAATGGAATATGTGACTTTGATATTTTAGTTTGAAGACTTAACAGTATTTCTTCCTATTCTGCAACTGTGCAGAGTACACAGAATAGGCTGCTAAACTGCGGTGACGCACACTGAATGGAATATGTGACTTTGATATTTTAGTTTGAAGACTTAACAGTATTTCTTCCTATTCTGCAACTGTGCAGAGTACACAGAATAGGCTGCTAAACTGCGGCGAAGCACACTGAATGGAATATGTGACTTTGATATTTTAGTTTGAAGACTTAACAGTATTTCTTCCTATTCTGCAACTGTGCAGAGTACACAGAATAGGCTGCTAAACTGCGGCGAAGCACACTGAATGGAATATGTGACTTTGATATTTTAGTTTGAAGACTTAACAGTATTTCTTCCTATTCTGCAACTGTGCAGAGTACACAGAATAGGCTGCTAAACTGCGGCGAAGCACACTTAATGGAATATGTGACTTTGATATTTTAGTTTGAAGACTTAACAGTATTTCTTCCTATTCTGCAACTGTGCAGAGTACACAGAATAGGCTGCTAAACTGCGGTGACGCACACTGAATGGAATATGTGACTTTGATATTTGAGTTTGAAGACTTAACAGTATTTCTTCCTATTCTGCAACTGTGCAGAGTACACAGAATAGGCTGCTAAACTGCGGCGACGCACACTGAATGGAATATGTGACTTTGATATTTTAGTTTGAAGACTTAACAGTATTTCTTCCTATTCTGCAACTGTGCACAGTACACAGAATAGGCTGCTAAACTGCGGTGACGCACACTGAATGGAATATGTGACTTTGATATTTTAGTTTGAAGACTTAACAGTATTTCTTCCTATTCTGCAACTGTGCAGAGTACACAGAATAGGCTGCTAAACTGCGGTGACGCACACTGAATGGAATATGTGACTTTGATGTTTTAGTTTGTAGACTTAACAGTATTTCTTCCTATTCTGCAACTGTGCAGAGTACACAGAATAGGCTGCTAAACTGCGGTGACGCACACTGAATGGAATATGTGACTTTGATATTTGAGTTTGAAGACTTAACAGTATTTCTTCCTATTCTGCAACTGTGCAGAGTACACAGAATAGGCTGCTAAACTGCGGCGAAGCACACTGAATGGAATAGGTGACTTTGATATTTTAGTTTGAAGACTTAACAGTATTTCTTCCTATTCTCCAACTGTGCAGAGTACACAGAATAGGCTGCTAAACTGCGGCGAAGCACACTGAATGGAATATGTGACTTTGATATTTTAGTTTGAAGACTTAACAGTATTTCTTCCTATTCTGCAACTGTGCAGAGTACACAGAATAGGCTGCTAAACTGCGGTGACGCACACTGAATGGAATATGTGACTTTGATATTTTAGTTTGAAGACTTAACAGTATTTCTTCCTATTCTGCAACTGTGCAGAGTACACAGAATAGGCTGCTAAACTGCGGCGAAGCACACTGAATGGAATATGTGACTTTGATATTTTAGTTTGAAGACTTAACAGTATTTCTTCCTATTCTGCAACTGTGCAGAGTACACAGAATAGGCTGCTAAACTGCGGCGAAGCACACTGAATGGAATATGTGACTTTGATATTTTAGTTTGAAGACTTAACAGTATTTCTTCCTATTCTGCAACTGTGCAGAGTACACAGAATAGGCTGCTAAACTGCGGCGAAGCACACTGAATGGAATATGTGATTTTGATATTTTAGATTAAAGACTTAACAGTATTTCTTCCTATTCTGCAACTGTGCAGAGTACACAGAATAGGCTGCTAAACTGCGGTGACGCACACTGAATGGAATATGTGACTTTGATATTTTAGTTTGAAGACTTAACAGTATTTCTTCCTATTCTGCAACTGTGCAGAGTACACAGAATAGGCTGCTAAACTGCGGCAAAGCACACTGAATGGAATATGTGACTTTGATATTTTAGTTTGAAGACTTAACAGTATTTCTTCCTATTCTGCAACTGTGCAGAGTACACAGAATAGGCTGCTAAACTGCGGTGACGCACAGTGAATGGAATATGTGACTTTGATATTTTAGTTTGAAGACTTAACAGTATTTCTTCCTATTCTGCAACTGTGCAGAGTACACAGAATAGGCTGCTAAACTGCGGTGACGCACACTGAATGGAATATGTGACTTTGATATTTGAGTTTGAAGACTTAACAGTATTTCTTCCTATTCTGCAACTGTGCAGAGTACACAGAATAGGCTGCTAAACTGCGGTGACGCACACTGAATGGAATATGTGACTTTGATATTTGAGTTTGAAGACTTAACAGTATTTCTTCCTATTCTGCAACTGTGCAGAGTACACAGAATAGGCTGCTAAACTGCGGTGACGCACACTGAATGGAATATGTGACTTTGATATTTGAGTTTGAAGACTTAACAGTATTTCTTGCTATTCTGCAACTGTGCAGAGTACACAGAATAGGCTGCTAAACTGCGGTGACGCACACTGAATGGAATATGTGACTTTGATATTTTAGTTTGAAGACTTAACAGTATTTCTTCCTATTCTGCAACTGTGCACAGTACACAGAATAGGGTGCTAAACTGCGGTGACGCACACTGAATGGAATATGTGACTTTGATATTTGAGTTTGAAGACTTAACAGTATTTCTTCCTATTCTGCAACTGTGCAGAGTACACAGAATAGGCTGCTAAACTGCGGTGACGCACACTGAATGGAATATGTGACTTTGATATTTGAGTTTGAAGACTTAACAGTATTTCTTCCTATTCTGCAACTCTGCACAGTACACAGAATGTGCTGCTAAACTGCGGCGAAGCACACTGAATGGAATATGTGACTTTGATATTTGAGTTTGAAGACTTAACAGTATTTCTTCCTATTCTGCAACTCTGCACAGTACACAGAATGTGCTGCTAAACTGTGGCGAAGCACACTGAATGGAATATGTGACTTTGATATTTTAGTTTGAAGACTTAACAGAATGTGCTCTAATCTGCAACTTTGCACACTAAACAGAATGTGCTCTAATCTGCAACTTTGCACACTAAACAGAATGTGCTCTAATCTGCAACTTTGCACACTAAACAGAATGTGCTCTAATCTGCAACTTTGCACACTAAACAGAATGTGCTCTAATCTGCAACTTTGCACACTAAACAGAATATATGAAATTTTTTTTTTTTTGTTTTTTTCCCCCCACACAAAATAACCTGCTGCCCCCACACACAGTAGTCCTAAAAAGGACTTTTGGTTCTTTTTTTTTCACAAATTTGCTTTTTTTCTCCCTACACTGACTTTCCCTTCCTATCCTCATCTCTCCCTGGCTAAGACTGAGCCGAACTCGCTGGTCAGGTGCTATACAGCACCCGACCACGGGTTCTGGCCAGCCAATCAGTGTAATGCCAGCAGCCAACATGGCTGCTGGCATTACACCGATGTCAGAGCCTCCCTGCACGTTTATTGGCTGCGCAGCAGCCGCAAAACGTGCGGGGAGGAGACCCGAACATGGCGGGCGAGCACATGCGGTACTCGTACGAGTACCGCCATGTGCCGAGCAGAGCGATGCTCGAGCCGATCCGAGCATCGGCCGAGCATGCTCGCTCAACACTAGTTAAAATCAATAAAACTAGTACACCAAGCACTACACAATGCCCCCTTCCACATCCCCCCCCCCTTAGTATGTCACATATATTGTTGTACAACACCTTGTGAAAAGGGACGAATTGCACAAGGCGACCAGGCACAATGCCAACGCGAGAGGAGAGGTATTGGAGGAAGCGGGCAGCAAATACAAGCCTACCACCCGCTTCCTCCGATGTCTCTGTCCCCTCCTCCTGCTTTCTCCAATAGCTCTGTAGTACCCAGGCTTTTCTTATGCTGCCGCCCGCAGCAATGGAATAAAGAATAAATAAAGAAATTATAAATGAAGATGAGGGAAGCGCTGCAGTCACAGTGCAGCCTGCTCCCTCAGTTGTATTTTAACCCTTTGAGTGCCAGACTGGTACGCAACGCATTGCTTTGCAATGCGTTGCGTACTACTCTGACACTCAAAGGGTTAATTTAAATCTCATCTATTCATCATGCCCTACTTACTGCATCCCTTTGCTTTTAGTACTTTTGCTCCACTCTAAGTTTGAAGAAGAGTGGAGCAAAAGTACTAATAGCAATGGGACACAGGGGGTAGGGGGTTAAAAATGAATGAGATCTAAGTTAAACTAATGTGTAATAATAGTATTTTAATAAAAAAAGTGTAAAACACACACACATATATACAGGCAAGGTATGTAGTCCTATTAACCCTATTGGGTACCAGAGGGGTAGGAAACATGCTAAGCAATGCTTTCCTACCTCTCTGGTACTCAAAGGGTTAATTGTGGAATAAAAGACAGATTTGTCCACTACATGGAAGTCCATGAGGTGGATGTGGATGGGGTTAGTATGTCACATATATGCAGTATATGTGACATACTAAGGGGGGGGATGTGGAAGGGGCATTGTGTAGTGCTTGGTGTACTAGTTTTATTGATTTTAACCATTTGAATGCCACAGGGGTAAGCAGTGCACATCCCTATGGCATTCAAAGCTGTCCATGGTGCTGAAAGCCTTCTCTGTGTTCCCCTAGTGGCTGGGTAGGGAAGCACAGAGAATGCTGTTCAGAACTGGAGACGTTGGTTTTCTACTCTGACTTGTGTGCTGTTCTCAAAAAAAAATAGGCGTTAGATTTCTGGAGAGAAATGTTGCAATTTAACGCGAGTTAGCCCTAACTCCAACATTTGAATAGCTTTTGGCGTCGCTTGTACATTATCCTCTATGGGTGAGATCTTGCTGTTCTGGCGACCGGCGAAGTGTGTTTCAGAACTGGCGTCGCTTGTTACTAGTGGAACATTTGCATTGCTCAGTTGACGTTAAAACCAGCGTCTCCAGTTTTTTCTGGCGACGCCAACATTTAGATCGAGCCCTTAGTTCGTTGGCTCCATAGAATAACATAGGAACTGGAGAAGTGACATCACTGGAGAAGTTGTCTACACTTTATCACCTCTTTATCACCACTTAGGGCATAATCCCCCTTGAGTCATAGATATGCTCCATAGTAAGTGATAGGAACAGCACCATCTGTTGAGTAGAATGGTAAACTGCAGTTACATTTAAAAATAATTGCCTGATCTGTAATAACTTTTGAATGATAACTCTCCCTGTAGTTGGACTACTCAGTAGGAAATGGATTTTCCCATAAAGATGTTTACTGCTCTGTTATCCCCATTAGGTGACAGAGACAACCACAACACAAATGCATGCATTAATCACGTCTGACACATAAAGGGATAGTAATGTTTCATAATAAAAGCAGCTCTAATTAATCATCATAGTATTTGGACTTTGGAAAGTGTTATTTCAATTCTGTCAGAATTGTAGTTCAAGAGTAATTCAATGACAAAGTATCCCCCTCCCGCCCCTTTTACTGATGTAACACTGCTCAGCCAGATTAGAAGGGAGGTACCCAGGTAGACTGCAGAGAGGGACAATCTTCAATTAAGATAAGGGAAAAACCTGAAAAACTTGTCAAGGGGGGCAGGGCTTTCATTGTTCTCATAGGAAGAAGATTGTCCCCTTCTGTTATCTGTCTGGTCTATGGACTGGATTCCACATCTGAGAAGAGATGGCTTACACTAGGTAAAAGGGGCGGGAGGGGAAACTTTGCTTGTGAATATCTCTCAAACCATAAAGGTTTGAGAGATAAGACTTATATCTTTCTTTGTGTTTTTTTAATGCCTACAAAATAAAATAAAGATAAAACAAAGTATTACTATCCCTTTAATAACAATTTAGCCTATTAGTTAACATTGTATTGGTTACTTAACAGTTACTTTACATGTTTTTTTCCTGTTTCCTTTTTATTTAACACTTTGAGTGCCAGTGGGGTATGGAACAGGTGCTGTCTTCTTTCTAGTGTGTATCCTGCTCTTGTCATTGTGCACCTGGGCACTTTAAGACCCTGATGGACCAAGTCCTTCCAGTCTCCCTCACTTTTATGTATATACATTGCTTTTCAATGCATTGGAGATGTCTATAGTATGGAACGGGTTAATCCGCATTCAATTTCCAGAGTGAAACAATAGATTCGAGCTTCAGTTTCCGACCCAATGCTCAGGTAAGATTTACATAAACTGAATAGATGAAGTAAAGTCAAGAAATTAGATTTCCACGATTATCCGCTGCCATTCACAAGGCTGCTTCCAGAATGAAGAATTATTTCTCAAAGTAACAGTTATACATCCAAAGGGGAAGGTCACAGTGACCTTGGCGCCGGCCTCAGTTAAGTGCTAATCACTTTATTCCATGTTATGCAGAAAGCTTTTCTCTGGGGAGACATTGGCACACCTCGTAGTCTGTTTCTTTTACTGAAGAGGAATAGAGGCAAATGTATAATGAGGAATACTTGTCTACATGGTCATATTAGAGGTTCAGAAAAACTAAGGGGGGATCATCAACTTTCCAGAAAATCAGAGGCAATTAAAGTTGGCTAGTCAGCTAAGACAAGTGTAGTTTGTTTTATAAGGATTTAAAATCACTGCTTTTGAGAAATTAACCTTTACAGTTGTCGGCCGAGGGTTGGCAATTTTTACTAATTTCTTGCACGGTATCCTAAATCGGTTAGTTTGAGGCCAAACGTATCCATTGCTGTGTTATTAGTTATGATGCAGTGTGTGAATGCATCTAGATTCATAGGTCTTAATTCAACAACCTCTGATGCCAAAAAACAAAAAAAACAGCCGACGGCCTTTTCTTGAGCATGGAAATCGATTCAAGTACCTGCGCTATGAAAATGTTAGTGGTGTTTTGGCCCATTAAAGGGATAGTAATACTTCGTTTTATCTTTGTTTTATTTTGTAGGCATTAAAAAAACAGTATCCCCCCCCTGTTCAACCAGATCAGAAGGGAGGTGCCCAGGTAGACTGCAGAGAGGGACAATCTTCAATTAAGATAAGGGAAAAACCTGAAAAACTTGTCAAGGGGGGCAGGGCTTTCATTGTTCTCATAGGAAGAAGATTGTCCCCTTCTGTTATCTGTCTGGTCTATGGACTGGATTCCACATCTGAGAAGAGATGGCTTACACTAGGTAAAAGGGGTGGGAGGGGAAACTTTGCTTGTGAATATCTCATAAACCATAAAGGTTTGAGAGATGAGACTTATATCATTCTTCATGTTTTTTAATGCCTACAAAATAAAATAAAGTTAAAACTATCCCTTTAAGGACCCATGACGGGTTTTCACTTAAGGACCGATGATGGTCCTGGACTGACATGGAATTCCGGGCTCCCCGCGCGGCTGCACGCCATTCGGGGTGTCCGGAATCGGATTATGAAAAAAAAAAAAAGGTCCCTGTTCCTTAAGTTACCGCACCATGTGTGCTTGACCAGTCATTAAGGGGTTAAGATCCGATAGGAGACTCACTTTATCGCAGGAAATTTACGACCTGTTTTTTTTTTTGTATTAGAGTCCCTTATCAGATCTTAAAGGGACAGTAATATTCCATAAAAATAAAATTGTGTTTTGTAGTGTTTAAAAAAATAAATTATATGGCACAAATCCTATCTCTCAAACCTTTATGATTTGAGAGATATTCGCATGTAAAGTTTCCCTTCTCCCTTTCCCTTTCTCGGCTGTAAAGCTGATAGCAGGAGATCCATGTTGCCGACACGAGGAGGATCCTCAGCAGAGACGCATAAGAGATATTGAAAAATAATTACTTCATACAAAGTATGCTTGCAAACCAGACACACTTTGTAGACCTTTCCAATTAAGTAATTATTTTCCAATGTCGTGATTTTGGCTCTGCTGCAGAGCTGCCGGCTGTTCCCAGGACCGGGATCTCCCAATCAGTTTCGATCAGGGGATTGGAGGAATCTGCTTGAAGCTGATTGGCTGGGAGGTGCACAAGCACACATACCAGCCAATGGCTGTGAGGGAATTTGAACAGAGACCGCCATATATAAATTCTCTCACAATGGAACGGGTATCGGCCCATGTGGTACTAGGGGGTGCTCTTTCTCCATGTTGCGACCGCCAACAGTGGCGGAGAAAGGAAAAGTTACCTTTATTAATATTTGTGCAATATTTAGCAGTTATGCAATGTGATATATATCCTATATAATAATTCGCTAATATATTTGTCAGAAGATGTTATGCACAGTACAGACGGCTGAGCTTGCTGCGGTCATGTGGAGGGAGGGCTACAGTCTGAATTCGGAGCGCCCCGCGGCTCAGGCAGTCTCTACTGTGCATGACTGCAGCGCAGCCATTGCTTCCTGGCACTGTGGCCTTTGTACACGGGCTGTTCAACTACTACATAAACATATACATATATGCGTCCTATATAATAATTCGCTAGGATGTTTGTCAAGAAGCTGTCATGCTCAGTAGAGACTGCTCGCGTTTGGGCACTATATATATATATAATTGGTGCTGCTATTGGGAAATTTACATTATTGACCTGCACATGACTTTTCTGACATTATTGACCCGCACTGCCCTGCAATGCGTTTTGTGCCCCTCTGGCACTCAAGGGGTTAAACTATGCAGAGATGTGCTGGTTCATTTTAAGGAACATTTATTTATGGCTCTCTTTTTGATTTTACAGGTTTCATGAAAAGAAGATGGAAGAGAGAAGAAAGAAGAGAAGAAAAAAGAAGAACGATAGAAGAAGGACAGTGGATGACAGGTAAGTGTAACACAGATAACTTAATTATTGGTGCTTTGATGTTCCAATTTTTGACTCTATTTAGAGACATTTTGGGAATTTAAAGCACAAAAGGGACCTTTGGCCACAAGACCTTCCTAACGTCTGTTGTGCTTTTAGCCAGTAGGGCAATTGAATAACGACTTAGACAATTGTTTTGTTGACCGGTATTCATTTAGGCTAATTTAGACTGATTTAGGTCAGGTTATTGAATCGAGCCCATAATGTGGTAATACTGGCCTGGCACAGAAATGAATTAGCATAAAGTGCCAGAGTGTGCCATGAATAGATAAAAGTTAATTTCCCCAAAAATATTTACATTACACTCAAATGGCTAACACAACTTATAGTCAGTTTTAACTTCTCTTTAAGATAAAGAAAACACATTTAAAGTGATATGTCCACTTTAAATTATGTGGCGCCTTAGACATGGTGTTTACAGCCATCTTATTCAGAGGTATCCAATGCATTGCTTTGAGTTGGCTACCTCTCCATCACTCAAAGGGTTAAAACTACATTATTGAACAGGAAAAAGTGGAGCAAAACTGATAAATGGATTAGAAGATTCTAGCTACATAGATAGAGCAGACAAACTGGGTTTGTTTACATTAGAGAAAAAACATTTAAATGAGCAGTAAACTTTTTTTTTATGAAAACACATATTTTACAGAGCATTTCCTGCTGAATAAAACAAGGTCATTCCCATCGCTGTCAGATGTTTTATTAAAAATGTATAGCAGTTTAAATAACCAGGAAGTGAATTTACTGTGTTTACTTCCTGATAGTTCTGACAGGAAGTGAATTTACTGTGTTTACTTCCTGATGGTTCTAACAGACAGGAAGTGAATTTACTGCATTTACTTCCTGATGGTTCTGACAGGAAGTGAATTTACTGCGTTTACTTCCTGATAGTTCTAACTGACAGGAAGTGAATTTACTGTGTTTACTTCCTGATAGTTCTGACAGGAAGTGACGCAGCAGTTTCTATCACATTCTATGGAGAACTGCATGTCTCTGACTTTTCTGACTTTCCTCTCCATTAGAATCTAACAGGAAATCTAATTACAATTTGACCACTAGAGTGCACTGCTAATATAAAAAAACATGGGTTTAAACTGTAATAACTCTGGAAATATACATTTCTCGGCAGTGGGAGTACCCTTATTTTACTCAATAGGAAAATCCCTATCATAAAAAAAGTTTACTGCTCCATTAAGCAGTGACATGATTACAATTTACACATATATTCAAGGCCAATAAAAAGACATCACTAGGTAACATTTTATTCAAAGAGATGAGCAAAAACAAGTGTGCATTAATAAAGAATAGAGAAAAGGTGCTTTCCACTTAAGCATAGGCAGGGATTTTTTTTACAGTAAGGGCAGTAAGCATATAGCATTTCTTGAGCCAGAAGGCTGTAAATGCGATCAAAAAGTATTGGATACATTTTTTTAGCTCAAAACAATATAGGTCTTTATGACAGCAACACGGATACGATGTTGATAAATATCAGACTGTAATTTGGAGTCAGGAAGATATTCCATTTTATTTTTATTTTTATTTTACCCACTTGGGACTTAATTGGAAATGGGGCCGGTGTTTTTTTTTTTCCTTCCTCATCAAAAACAAGGGTGACACGGCAGAGGTTCAGCTTGATGGACAAATGTCTGTTTTTCAACATCATCTTTATGATTGGAAATGTTTTCAGTTGAAAAAAAAGTTAACCCTTTGTGTTATAATAAAAATTATGTTCAAAAGAAAACTGGGATCATTTTGGGCGAAATCAACTAAAAATTTGGGACAAATAAACATTTCCATTTGATTTAAATGTAGCTTTTAAATACTGGAATGCTAAAGTTTGTTAGCTTTCATTGGTTAGAATCCCTCAATTCAAATGAATGGGAATTTAGGAAATTTGCATTTTCCCCATGTGTTGCAATTGTTTTCAGACATAATTACTCCAGTTGCTTTGGAACATGAAATCCCTTGATTTTGTTATCTAATACATGAGGACATTGCGCCATCCATAGAGAAAGTAAAAGTGACAGACATGAGTTACTGAATAAGAAAGATCTGTGAGTTATATGTACAACAAAACCACTCTCTGAAGCGCTAAATACTACAGCTGTATATAAACAAACCAATCAACGTGAACAGTCCTTCAGTCCAATAAATCAATAGTGTGTCTTTGTAAATGTCCTTCACTTCCTCATTGTGTTGTTGCTGCCTTTTCTGTTACATCATCTGGCAAAATAGTTCCTCGTATAAATATAAAATATGGACGATTCCCTGACGAAGCAGCGTGAGCTAAGAAACGCGTAGGGCATTTGACTTTTGTTTTATTTGGTATTTGTGTTTCATGTTTTACATTAATTTATGCTTGACCAGCTTTTGAATATGTATTTTTAACTTTTTTTTATTATTAAATGTTTCTATATTATACGGATTCCCATCTTTAGTATATTTGACTATACCGTATATAGTAACAAGAGCATATTAATTCAATATTCTCTCCCTCCCTTATAAGAGGTCCACTTAGGAAGTCAGTGCTAGGGGAGGAGGGTAATGCATTGCTGAGCAGTGTCAGTGAGTATGGGAGGTAATGTAGGGATAAGACAGGAAGTCATTGCTAGGGGAGGTAGGTAATGCATTGCTGAGCAGTGTCAGTGAGTGGGGAGGTAATGTAGGGATAAGACAGGAAGTTAGTGCTAGGGGAGGTGGGTAATGCATTGCTGAGCAGTGTCAGTGAGTGTGGGAGGTAATGTAGGGATAAGACAGGAAGTCAGTGCTAGGGGAGGTGGGTAATGCATTGCTGAGCAGTGTCAGTGAGTGGGGAGGTAATGTAGGGATAAGACAGGAAGTCAGTGCTAGGGGAGGTGGGTAATGCATTGCTGAGCAGTGTCGGTGAGTGGGAAGGTAATGTAGGGATAAGACAGGAAGTCAGTGCTAGGGGAGGTGGGTAATGCATTGCTGAGCAGTGTCAGTGAGTGGGGAGGTAATGTAGGGATAAGACAGGAAGTCAGTGCTAGGGGAGGTGGGTAATGCATTGCTGAGCAGTGTCGGTGAGTGGGAAGGTAATGTAGGGATAAGACAGGAAGTCAGTGCTAGGGGAGGTGGGTAATGCATTGCTGAGCAGTGTCAGTGAGTGGGGAGGTAATGTAGGGATAAGACAGGAAGTCAGTGCTAGGGGAGGTAGGCAATGCATTGCTGAGCAGTGTCAGTGAGTGGGGGAGGTAATGTAGGGATAAGACAGGAAGTCAGTGCTAGGGGAGGTGGGTAATGCATTGCTGAGCAGTGTTGGTGAGTGGGGGAGGTAATGTAGGGATAAGACAGGAAGTCAGTGCTAGAGGAGGTGGCTAATACATTACTGAGCAGTGTCAGTGAGTGGGGAGGTAATGTAGGGATAAGACAGGAAGTCAGTACTAGGGGAGGTGGGTAATACATTACTGAGCAGTGTCAGTGAGTGGGGAGGTAATGTAGGGATAAGACAGGAAGTCAGTGCTAGGGGAGGTGGGTAATGCATTTCTGAGCAGTGTCAGTGAGTGGGGGAGGTAATGTAGGGATAAGACAGGAAGTCAGTGCTAGGGGAGGTGGGCAATGCATTGCTGAGCAGTGTAAGTGAGTTGGGGAGGTAATGTAGGGATAAGACAGGAAGTCAGTGCTAGGGGAGGTGGGCAATGTATTGCTGAGCAGTGTCAGTGAGTTGGGGAGGTAATGTAGGGATAAGACAGAAAGTCAGTGCTAGGGGAGGTGGGTAATGCATTGCTGAGCAGTGTCAGTGAGTTGGGGAGGTAATGTAGGGATAAGACAGAAAGTCAGTGCTAGGGGAGGTGGGTAATGCATTGCTGAGCAGTGTCAGTGAGTTGGGGAGGTAATGTAGGGATAAGACGGGAAGTCAGTGCTAGGGGAGGTGGTAATTGATTGCTGAGCAGTGTCAATGAGTGGAGGAGGTAATGTAGGGATAAGACGGGAAGTCAGTGCTAGGGGAGGTGGTAATTGATTGCTGAGCAGTGTCAGTGAGTGGGGGAGGTAATGTAGGGATAAGACAGGAAGTCAGTGCTAGGGGAGGTGGGTAATGCATTGCTGAGCAGTGTTAGTGAGTGGGGAGGTAATGTAGGGATAAGATAGGAAGTCAGTGCTAGGGGAGGTGGGTAATGCATTACTGAGCAGTGTCAGTGGGGAAGGTAATGTAGGGATAAGACAGGAAGTCAGTGCTAGGGGACGTGGGCAATGCATTGCTGAGCAGTGTCAGTGAGTGGGGGAGGTAATGTAGGGATAAGACAGGAAGTCTGTGCTAGGGGAGGTGGGTAATGCATTGCTGAGCAGTGTTGGTGAGTGAGGGAGGTAATGTATGGATAAGACAGGAAGTCAGTGCTAGAGGAGGTGGGTAATACATTACTGAGCAGTGTCAGTGAGTGGGGAGGTAATGTAGGGATAAGACAGGAAGTCAGTACTAGGGGAGGTGGGTAATACATTACTGAGCAGTGTCAGTGAGTGGGGAGGTAATGTAGGGATAAGACAGGAAGTCAGTGCTAGGGGAGGTGGGTAATGCATTGCTGAGCAGTGTCAGTGAGTGGGGGAGGTAATGTAGGGATAAGACAGGAAGTCAGTGCTAGGGGAGGTGGGCAATGCATTGCTGAGCAGTGTCAGTGAGTTGGGGAGGTAATGTAGGGATAAGACAGGAAGTCAGTGCTAGGGGAGGTGGGCAATGCATTGCTGAGCAGTGTCAGTGAGTTGGGGAACTAATGTAGGGATAAGACAGGAAGTCAGTGCTAGGGGAGGTGGGTAATGCATTGCTGAGCAGTGTCAGTGAGTGGGGGAGGTAATGTAGGGATAAGACAGGAAGTCAGTACTAGAGGAGGTGGGTAATGCATTGCTGAGCAGTGTCAGTTAGTGGGGAGGTAATGTAGGAATAATATAGGAAGTCAGTGCTAGGGGAGGTGGGTAATGCATTGCTGAGCAGTGTCAGTGAGTGGGGGGTAATGTAGGGATAAGACAGGATGTCAGTGCTAGGGGAGGTGGGTAATGCATTGCTGAGTAGTGTCAGTGAGTGGGGAGGTAATGTAGGGCTAAGACAGGAAGTCAGTGCTAGGGGAGGTGGGTAATGTATTACTGAGCAGTGTCAGTGAGTGGGGGAGGTAATGTAGGGATAAGACAGGAAGTCAGTGCTAGGGGAGGTAGGTAATGCATTGCTGAGCAGTGTCAGTGAGTGGGGGAAGTAATGTAAGGATAAGACAGGAAGTCAGTGCTAGGGGAGGTGGGTAATGCATTACTGAGCAGTATCGGTGAGTGGGGAGGTAATGTAGGGATAAGACAGGAAGTCAGTGCTAGGGGAGGTGGGTAATGCATTGCTGAGCAGTGTCGGTGAGTGGGAAGGTAATGTAGGGATAAGACAGGAAGTCAGTGCTAGGGGAGGTGGGTAATGCATTGCTGAGCAGTGTCAGTGAGTGGGGAGGTAATGTAGGGATAAGACAGGAAGTCAGTGCTAGGGGAGGTAGGTAATGCATTGCTGAGCAGTGTCGGTGAGTGGGGAGGTAATGTAGGGATAAGACAGGAAGTCAGTGCTAGGGGAGGTAGGTAATACATTGCTGAGCAGTGTCAGTGAGTGGGGGAGGTAATGTAGGGATAAGACAGGAAGTCAGTGCTAGGGGAGGTGGGTAATACATTACTGAGTAGTGTCAGTGAGTGGGAGAGGTAATGTAGGGATAAGACAGGAAGTCAGTGCTAGGGGAGGTGGGTAATGCATTGCTGAACAGTGTCAGTGAGTGGGGAGGTAATGTAGCGATAAGACAGGAAGTCAGTGCTAGGGGAGGTGGGTAATACATTACTGAGTAGTGTCAGTGAGTGGGAGAGGTAATGTAGGGATAAGACAGGAAGTCAGTGCTAGGGGAGGTGGGTAATGCATTGCTGAGCAGTGTCAGTGAGTGGGGAGGTAATGTAGGGATAAGACAGGAAGTCAGTGCTAGGGTAGGTGGCCTCTTATTCTAACTTTGTATCTTGTTCGCTAAAGTAGTCTATAAAGTTGTTTGAACTGAGTGCCCGACATGTTTTTTACTTGAGACAAAATATTTTTGAAAACGGGGATAAGGCAGGGAAGCTAATGGCTCATTTAGTTTCTCAGGGCATGGGGACTCCGTCGGTTTCTTCACTTCGTGATCTCGGGAGGTGAATTGATACTAGACCCACAGATGATTAACTCGCGATTTCAGCGCTTCTATTCTTATCTATATGATTGACCCACTCTGAGTCACAGATTTCTTGCTTTATTGGTCAATGTGACCTTCCGCAACTTTCCTTTGAACATAAACAAATGCTGGACGCTCCTATACTTCTCAGGGAGGTGGTGGTGGAGGCTATCAGTGGTTTGCCGGCGGGCAAGGCACCGGGTGTGGATGGTTTTCCTGCAGAATGGTATAACGAATTTGCGGATGTCTTGGCCCCCCATCTATTGAATACTTTTTATGCTGCTGTTGACGATGGACGCTTTCCGGATTCCATGAATAATGCTTCCATTATTGTATTGCCCAAATGAGGAAAGGATCCGGAGATCTGTGACTCTTATTGGCCCATTTCCTTGTTGACTACGGATGCTAAAATCGTGGCGAAAATTTTGGCCACCAGATTAAATATGGTGCTGGGAACCATAATACATGAAGACCAAACTGGTTTTATCCCAGGCAAATCAATGTCACATAATCTTAGACGGCTATTTATGCACCTGCAACTTCATCACAATACCATCGGGACTCGGGCGATAGCATCTCTTGATGCATCTAAGGCCTTCGACTCTGTTGAATGGCCATACATTTGGCATGTACTCTGGGGTTTTGGGTTTGGCCCATCCTTTATTAAATGGATACATATTTTATATAGCAATCCCAAGGCCTCTGTGGTGACGGGTGGACTGAGTTCACCATTCTTCTCCCTGCATTGTGGCACTAGGCAGGGCTGCCCACTCTCACCAGGCCTGTTTGCCTTGGCCCTGCAGCCCCTGGCTGTCCTGATTCGTGCAAATCATTGATTTGAGGACTCAGTATAGAGGGCAGAGAGGAAAAGCTTGCATTATATGCTGATGACATCCTGCTCTTCCTAGGGGATGATGGGAATTCCTTGCTGACCACATTACAATTAGTGGACGATTTTGGTTCATTCTCTGGATTTCAAATAAATTGGACTAAGTCCTCTTTGATTCCGATTGATAGGGGTCTACGGGACTCTCAGCCAACAGACATCCCGCTTTCATATGTGGCTGAATGTACATATTTGGGGATTCGGGTGGCGGCGACGACGGACTCCTTTTTGGTGCTGAATTTGATACCTACTATTCAATACTTTAGCGACAAAACAATAGCATGGCTGCATCTGCCCTTAATTGTTATTGGTAGATCAAACCTCATTAAAATTATTTTTTTATGTTTTGTATGTTTTCAAAATACACCGGTTCCTATTCCTAAAAAATATTTCCAACAAATAGACAAAATCATTTTGCATTTCATATGGCGAGGGGGTCGGGCTAGACTCAAGCTCACCACTCTCACGAGACCAAAACGTGAAGGGGGAATTGCCTTGCCCAATTTCTATAGATACTGTTTGGCAGCACAATGTCGGTATGCGTTAGATTTTGTTTCTCCCCAGCCTCGTTACCAGACTACTCAAATAGATACATTATTATTACAGCCTGCTTATAGGCTGCCCCAGTTTTTGCATGGTGGCTCCGCAGTTTTTAAAATTCGGATTCCATTAGCCACAACTCTACATGAGGCGTGGGTGGAATTAAAAAAGCTACTGGGATATATAGCCATGGATCCAGATACCCCCTTATGGGGCGCCGCGGGGATACACCATTTACTTGGTAGCAAGTTTGGTCCCTTGTGGGCTAGATTTGGGATTAATACAACTGGACAATTATACCAGGATAATCAACTGAAATCCTTTGCACAGTTACATGACGAGTACCATATACCACATAATCTTTTTTACTCATATTTGTGTCTTAGGCATGCTCTTAGAGCTCAGTGGGGCGATCGAGCCCTGATGATTTCTACGTTTCCGCTTCTTACTAGAATGATGATCCTTAAGTCTCCGAGACCTCTCTCTTTCATTTACCAGTGGCTAGAATCTCAAATGAGGTATCAGGAGCTTCCTTCACGGGCCAAATGGGAAATGGACATGGGTCCATTAGAGAATTGGGAATGGGATTTGGCTAAGGCGGGACCAGCACTGGTGGCGACGTTGACTAGACACCAGATGATACAGTTGAATATCTTACATAGAATTTATTATATGCTGGTCAGACTGTATAAAATGGGGAATTCTGGTACCGACTGTTGTATTCGGTGTGATAAAGTTCAGGGCACATACTTGCATATGATCTGGGAGTGTCCTGGAGTCAGGAGGTTCTGGAAAGAAATAATGCGTATTGTGGCCCTGGTTCCTGTGACTCCAAAGATTTGTTTACTGTCTGTTTTTCCTGACGAGATTGAGTATGTAACTGACAGATCTCTACTGAGTGAGCTCTTGGTGATGGCGAGAAAGGTGGTGGCCTTGAACTGGATGTCAAGGAGAGCTCCCAATTGTAGAGCGTGAATAAACCTGGTTTTACAGTGTATTTCACATATAAATTGGTTTATTTACACCAGGGTACCCCGACTAAGTTCGACAGGATCTGGGGACGATGGCAGACCTGGTGGACAGATAGAGCAGATAATACTGTGGCACCTGATGATGTGTAACTTACTAATGATGAATGATTGATTGAGGTCATATCTGCTTGCTGTGTGGATGATTGTGACGTATAACTGCTGCGTACCTTGTGTATGACCCCTGTACATACTGGGATCTTGTGTAGCTGCTGGCTGGTGGGCAGGGGGGGGTACTGCGGGCTCGGGAGAGAGAGGAATTGGGGGCGGGAGGTATAGTACTAGTTAAGATAGGTTAGACTTTAGGAGTTTGGGTTATTGAAGTTTGAAATAATAATGAAAAACCTCAGGTTGTCTCTGTACGCTCTACTGCTCTGCATATGTTCTTTTCACTGCTACTAATGTCTGCATCCTTTTGTTGTAATTGAACGATTTTGCATGTATCCCCTTCCTTTTGTATTTAAGATGTGTATGGAGCAATCTTATAATAAAATATACTGAAAAAAAATATATAACTGTAACATACCCAATGGCTTAGTTGCACAAATTGGTGCGTATCAGTTTCATACACTGGGACAGAACAGTATTACGATGATAGAACAATGACCTGTTTTTCCTGTACAGGACTCTGCACTCGTTTATCTCTTTACGAATAATAAATCACAGACTGACAAGAATGAACCTCTCCAATTTCTTACAATATTAAGATCTTGTGCAGAGAAGGATGAACCAGCCCACAGATGTTATGGACTAGACGTGAAGGCTGAAAAGTCCATTTCCACTCAGAAGTAAATGTGATTGGAAAACAGTGTGATATACGGCCTCAAGGGACGTCTTCTACAAAGTGACTTTCAGCTGCCCGAACACACACCTTTAGGGATTCTGAAAGGGTAATTTACATTCAAATAGCCTGAAACAAATCAGAAGTGACATGCAAATTGAAAATATCGTTGAAAGAATGTACCATGCAAACTGACATGAAATTAAGCGCAGGGATAATACTATCATTGCCCCGGAAAGGCAGATGTTTCTAAAGAAAAGGTCACTTTCAATCTTTAATGATGTGCCGGGTTGTGAAGTGAGAATCTACCCAAGGATTGATATATTTCTATTGGTTTAATGAGATGGGGATTGTGTAAGGAATAGATGAAGCTGTCAGAATCAGAATCACTAACACTAAGCTGGGTGATGGAAAAATGTAGTTCACAATCTCAATAATAAACTTGCTGCACTGTGAGGTTATGTCTGTGATTATTATTAAAGAAGCAGTAAACGTTTTTATGAAAAAATATATACTGTAGGGCTTTTCCTTTTAGTAAGGGTACTCCTACTTTTGGGAGATGCATATTTTCAACAGTATTACAGTTTAAACCTGTGTTTTTCTTTACATTACCAAAGTCCCGTAATGGTCAAATTCCAATGAGTTATCCTGTTACATACTAATGGACATAGAATGTGATAGAAACTGCTGAGCCACTTCCTGTCAGAACTATCAGGAAGTAAACACAGTATATTCACTTCCTGTCAGTTAGAACTATCAGGAAGTAAACACAGTTAATTCAGTTCCTGTCAGTTAGATCTATCAGGAAGCAAACACAGTAAATTCACTTCCTGTCAGTTAGAAATATCAGGAACCAAACACAGTAAAGTCACTTCCTGTCAGTTAGAACTATCAGGAAGCAAACACAGTAAATTCACTTCCTGTCAGTTAGAAATATCAGGAAGTAAACACAGTAAATTCACTTTCTGTCAGTTAGAACTATCAGGAAGTAAACACAGTAAATTCACTTCCTGTCAGTTAGAACTATCAGGAAGTAAACACAGTAAATTCACTTCCTGTCAGTTAGAAATATCAGGAAGTAAACACAGTAAATTCACTTTCTGTCAGTTAGAACTATCAGGAAGTAAACACAGTAAATTCACTTCCTGTCAGTTAGAAATATCAGGAAATAAACACAGTAAATTCACTTTCTGTCAGTTAGAACTATCAGGAAGTAAACACAGTAAATTCACTTCCTGTCAGTTAGAACTATCAGGAAGTAAACACAGTAAATTCACTTCCTGATTATTTGAACCATTATAAATATTAAATAAAACAACTGGCAGCAGTTAAAGTTCCCTTGTTTTACTCAGCAGGAAAAGCTCTATAACATAAATATTTTCATTAAAAAAGTTTACTGCTCCTTATAACATGGACCTGTCAAGTTTGCATATTTGAAAACTTCATTGAAAACTACCACTTTCCCATCCCAACCCGAGAACTCCTGCTTACCCCCTTCCCCCTGGCTCACATGTGGGTGTATGTCCTTCTATATTCTCTACTGTATCCCCCCCTTTTCCCCTCTCCTCCCTATATTCTTCCTTGCCCACTCCCTCTCCTTTAGGATCCTGAGTCACGTGCTTCATGTCAGATTCTTGTACCTCCCTTCACCCGGTTATTATGGGCTTGACATGACAGGTAGATACTCTCCAACTTAGGTGACACCCCTCATCTACTGTGTTACCTTCATTATCCCTACTTTATATCATACATCATGACTTCGTACTCCGTAACCCCCTAGAAGATATGTGCAGAGCTCCGCTATCTTTCTTAGGTTACCTGTATTCTTGCTAAGTATTGTTTTTATCTTGCTTTTACCATGATCTTAATGTCATGGGCTTCACTGTGCTTGCACTTCTCCTCCCTCCCCTCCGTGTGGACTCTGCCTAGATCCATTCATATCACAGTGTGTGGACTCTGCCTAGATCCATTCATATCACAGTGTGTGGACTCTGCCTAGATCCATTCATATCACAGTGTTTGGACTCTGCCTAGATCCATTCATATCACAGTGTGTGTGGACTCTGTCTAGATACATTCATATCACAGTGTGTGGACTCTGCCTAGATCCATTCATATCACAGTGTGTGGGCTCTGCCTAGATCCATTCATGTCAGAGTATGTGGACTCTGACTAGATCCATTCATATCACAGTGTGTGGACTCTGTCTTGATCCATTCATATCACAGTGTGTGGACTAGATTCATTCATATCACAGCGTGTGGACTCTGCCTAGATCCATTCGTATCACAATATGTGGACTAGATCCATTCATATCAGTGTGTGGACTAGATCCATTCATATCACAGTGTGTGGACTAGATCTATTTATATCACAGTTTGTGGACTCTGCCTAGATCCATTCATATCACAGTGTGTGGACTCTGCCTAGATTTATTCAAATCACAGTGTGTGGACTGTGCCTAGATCCATTCATATCATAGTGAATGGATTCTGCCTAGTTCCATTCATATCACAGTGTGTGGACTAGATCCATTCATATCACAGTGTGTGGATTCTGCCTAGATTCATTCGTATCACAGTGTGTGTGGACTCTGCCTAGATTAATTCATATCACAGTGTGTGGACTCTGCCTAGATACATTCATATCACAGTGTGTGGACTCTGCCTAGATACATTCATAGCGCAGTGTGTGGACTCTGTCTAGATCCATTCATATCACAGTGTGTGGACTCTGTCTAGATCGATTCATATCACACTGTGTGTGGACTCTGCCTAGATTCATTCGTATCACAGTGTGTGGACTCTGCCTAGATCCATTCATATCACAGTGTGTGGGCTAGATCCATTCATATCACAGTGTGTGGACTCTGTCTAGATCCATTCATATCACAGTGTGTGGACTAGATCCATTCATATCACAGTGTGTGGACTCTGTCTAGATCCATTCATATCACAGTGTGTGGACTCTGCCTAGATCCATTCATATTACAGTGTGTGGACTAGATCCATTCATATCACAGTGTGTAGATTCTGCCTAGATTCATTCATATCACAGTGTGTGGACTAGATCCATTCATATCACAGTGTGTAGATTCTGCCTAGATTCAGTCATATCACAGTGTGTGGTCTCTGCCTAGATCCATTTGTATCACAGTGTGTGGACTCTGCCTAGATCCATTCATATCACAGTGTGTGGACTAGATCCATTCATATCACAGTGTTTGGACTCTGCCTAGGGCTTTTGACAAAGCTGTTAAGTGGCTAAATGTCATGTCATATCAGACTGTATGGATAGGGATGGGCAAAAATTTTCGCCTCTAACTGAAATTGCCGAATAATGGCACTTTCCGCTTGCTGTTTTTTTTCACTTTTTTCTGCCTTTTCAGCCCATTGAAATTTATGGGAAGAAAAATATTTCTACACCACATAAAAGTTTTCTAAAGCCATATAAAAGAGTGTCAGGGTGTCACATCAGCTATTCTGTGTGCAGACATATAAAAGGGTGTCAGGGTGTCACATCAGCCATTCTGTGTACAGACATATAAAAGGGTGTCATGGTGTCACAGCAGCCATTCTGTGTACAGACACATAAAAGGCTGTCAGTGTCTCACAGCAGCCATTCTGTGTTTGTGAGAGGAGAGAGCAGCATGTTTTTTAGTTAGAGAAGATAGGGGAATTGAAGCTTAGTTTAGGGAGTCATTTAGGTAGGACATTTGATCTCTGTAGTAGGAGAGTCAGTGGGGCACTCTAGGGGATAAGAAGGGAGGAAGGAGGTTGACCCCAAATACTCCAAAATTCCATGTGACTGACAGGCAAGACACAGGAGCTAGGGACCTGTTTGCTGATATTGCTGTTATTGTCCCTGTGCTGGTGGGGAAGTCTGGGGAAAGACGTTGTTGATTTTCTTTTCCATTTATAATTTTTTTTGGATAGACTGTGATAAGACAACAGGGTGAACAACGTAAAAAAATAAAATAAATAAAGTAAAAAAAAATATAAAAAAAATAAAAAAGAATGAAAAACGAAATATCTTAGGTGACAATGACAGCTGACTGGGCTTAGGCAAGTCATCATACAGCTGCATCAGTTGTGTTGTGCACTGTACAGTAAAAGAACACAGTGTAGTTGTGTAATGTCCAGCAAACACACAAGGGTAAGGGGGAGGGGTGCAGCAGTGCAGGGACATGAGAGTAAAGTAGTAGTCCAAAAACCTACTGCAGCAATGGTTGCTGCAGCATGTGCAATCAATGATGATGATCCCTCTACTCCAAGGGAAGATGCAGTTTGTCAGGGTCCCAGCAAAACTAGGTCCAGCACCACTAGTGCCAGTAGAAATATAGAACCATATAAGAAGAACACTGAAGACGACAACAAGTCTCATTCAAGTGTTGATGATGCTATGATGCTGATGATGCTGGCAACAGCATAACAGAGGAAGGTGTAGCAGCTGAACAGCTATTTATACTAGTAGTTTTACAAAGGTTGGCCTGGTTTCCCTTACGGAATAGGATCCATAGAATAACAGACATATAAAAGTCTCACAGAAGCCGTTCTGTGTACAGGCATATAAAAGGGTGTCAGGGTGTCACAGCAGCCATTCTGTGTACAGACATATAAAAGGGTGTCAGGTCTCACAGCAGCCATTCTGTGTACAGACATATAAAAGGGTGTCAGGGTCTCACAGCAGTCGTTCTGTGTACAGGCATATACAAGGGTGTCAGGGTGTCACAGCAGCCATTCTGTGTGCAGACATATAAAAGGGTGTCAGGTCTCACAGCAGCCATTCTGTGTACAGACATATAAAAGGGTGTCAGGGTGTCACAGCAGCCATTCTGTGTACTGCCATATAAAAGGGTGTTAGGGTGTCACAGCAGCCAGTCTGTGTACAGACATATAAAAGGGTGTCACAGCAGCCATTCTGTGTACAGAAATATAAAAGGTTGTCAGGCTCTCACAGCAGCTATTCTGTGTACAGACATATAAAAGGCTGTCAGGGTGTCACAGCAGCCATTCTGTGTACAGACATATAAAAGGGTGTCAGGGTGTCACAGCAGCCATTCTGTGTACAGACATATAAAAGGATGTCAGGGTGTCACAGCAGCCACTCTGTGTACAGACATATAAAAGGGTGTTAGGGTGTCACAGCAGCCATTCTGTGTACAGACATATAAAAGGGTGTCAGGCTCTCACAGCAGCCATTCTGTGTACAGACATATAAAAGGGTGTCAGGGTGTCACAGCAGGCATTCTGTGTACAGACATATAAAAGGCTGTCAGGTTCTCACACCAGCCATTCTGTGTACAGACATATAAAAGGGTGTCAGGATGTCACAGCAGCCTTTCTGTGTACAGACATATAAAAGGGTGTCAGGGTGTCACAGCAGCCATTCTGTGTACAGACATATAAAAGGGTGTCAGGGTGTCACAGCAGCCATTCTGTGTACAGACATATAAAAGGGTGTCAGGATGTCACAGCAGCCTTTCTGTGTACAGACATATAAAAGGGTGTCAGGGTGTCACAGCAGCCATTCTGTGTACAGACATATAAAAGGCTGTCAGGTTCTCACATCAGCCATTATGTGTACAGACATATAAAAGGGTGTCAGGATGTCACAGCAGCCTTTCTGTGTACAGACATATAAAAGGGTGTCAGGGTGTCACAGCAGCCATTCTGTGTACAGATATATAAAACGGTGTCAGGCTCTCACAGCAGCCATTCTGTGTTTGTGAGAGGAGAGAACAGCATGTTTTTTAGCTAGAGGAGATAGGCAAATAAAGGTGAATTGAAGCTTAGTATAAGGAGTCATTTAGGTAGGACATTTGGTCTCTGTATTAGGGGAGTCTGGGGGCGCACTAGGGGATAAGAAGGGAGGAAGGAGGATGACCCCCAAATACTCCAAAATTCCATGTGACAGGCAAGACACAGGCAGCTGGGGATCTATTTACTTGCTGATCATGCTGTTACTGTCCCTGTGCTGGGTGGGTAAGTCTGGGGAAAGACGTTGTTAATTTTGTTTTTCAGTTATAATTTTTTTGGACACACTGTGATAAGACAACTGGGTGAACAACTTAAAAAAAAATAAAAAAAAAATAAATAAAAAAAATCTAAAAATAAATATCTTAGGTGACAGTGACATACAGTTGACTGGGCTTAGGCATGGCATCATACAGCTCCATCAGTTGTGTTGTGCACTGTCCAGTAAAAAAACACAGTGTAGTTGTGTAATGTCCAGCAAACGCACAAGGGGAAGGTGGAGATGTGGAGCAGTGTAGGAACGTGAGAGTAAAGTAGTAGTCCAAAAACCTACTGCAGCAATGGTTGTTGCAGCGTGTTCAATCAATGACGATGATCCCTCTACTCCAAGGGAAGATGCAGTTTGTCAAGGTCCCAGCAAAACTAGTTCCAGCACCACCAGTGCCAGTAGAAATATAGAACCATATAAGAAGAACCCTGATGACGACAACAAGTCACATTCAAGTGTTGATGATGCTGGCAACAGCATAACAGAGGAAGGTGTAGCAGCTAAACCGGCTGCTGCATCAGATAGTGAGACACACAAGTACCAAAAACACTCATCCTCAAAGTAGTAGTGAATTTTGTTACAGTAAAAGTAAAAAGAAATCGTTTGAGACCTCCAAAAGGTAAGAGGAATATAAGGATAGTAATGGACAAGAACTGTCAGGTGATGCTGATGCTGCTGAGGATGACCTAATGATGACTGATGATGATGCAGATCTAGAATATATCCCTCCAGCATCCTTCTCTTGTTCAGATACAGATGAAGTTGAGAGTGAGGATGATGACAGGGCTATAAAATTAGCAGAAAGTCAAAGGCTGAATCTTTCACCACTTTTAAGGAGCACTGTGCCTGTCTATAAAGTGTTTGAGAAAGCCATTGGAAAGTCTGACCCTGGACAAGTACAAAAAACACACAGTCACCCTATCAGTCATCATCATCATCATCGCCTCTTCAAAGTCCAAGTCCCACTCAGCCACACACACCTGTTTTGAGTACCCAGTAACAGCAACACAGGTTAACATCCACAGTGCTAGATATGACGAGTACCTCTGGTGCTGCTGCTGTAAGTGCTGCACATTTGACACCTAGTAGTAGTGGCAGTAGAATTACATCAACATCTAACTCCAGTAGTAGTAGTAACAGAAACCACACATGACAGACAAATCCAGGACAAATATATTACCAGCAGCACAGATGAGGAGGTGGAGGACAGATGTGACCACTGCTATGACCGCTAAGTAATGTGTGTCAATAATCTGAGAAGGAGGATAGAGTATGACAATGGTAAAAATACATACACAAATCACACCATGCCAGTCCCCCACCACCACCACTACAATACATATCTACCACATTGTAGGTTGTACTTTATTTTTTTTATTACTTGATATCATCATGAATATGTGCCAGTGTCACTTAAGCAAGAAAGTGTTGTGGGTAAAGGACAAATGCATTCTGTATGATAACACATTATTCAAGCCATATTTTGCTGTAGGACTCACAATTTTGACTTTCAGCCACTTATTTCTAAACTTCAGCCCTCAGAAGAAGTCATATTACAGTGGGAAATCTAGTCCCTATAGGAAATATAGGCAAAAAATGTTAAAATAGGCAAAAAATGTGTTAACATAGGTGGAAAATCTGTTAAAATAGGCGAAAAGGAGGACATTTTTGCATAGGAGGAAAGGCAAAATTTTTCACGGGAAAAGCGAAAAATCGGCATATTTTTGCAAAATTTTTGGTGGGAAATTTTTCATACTTTTCGCCCACCCCTAATAAACAGGACATTGCAAAAGTATATAAACTTGTAAATAATCTGGTTAAATAGGCTATAAACTGGTCACTACAGTAATATATAAAATGACAAATAAACTGGACAAATTAGTATATAAACTTTATATTATATGGGCATATAAACTAGTAAATGATCAGGTGAATTTAGTATATAAACTGGACATTACTGCAGTATCTTAACTGGTAAATAAACTAGTCAAATTAGTATATAAACTGGACATTACAGCAATTTATAAACTGATAAATAAACTAGCCAAATTAGTATATAAACTAGACATTACTGTAATGTATAAACTGATAAATAAACTAGCCAAATCAGTATATAAACTAGACATTACAGCAATATATAAACTGATAAATAAACTAGCCAAATTAGTATATAAACTAGACATTACTGTAATGTATAAACTGATAAATAAACTAGCCAAATCAGTATATAAAGTAGATATTACTGTAATGTATAAACTGATAAATAAAGTAGCCAAATTAGTATATAAACTGGACATTACTGCAGTATCTTAACTGGTAAATAAACTAGTCAAATTAGTATATAAACTGGACATTACTGCAGTATCTTAACTGGTAAATAAACTAGTCAAATTAGTATATAAACTGGACATTACTGCAATATATAAACTGATAAATAAACTAGCCAAATTAGTATATAAACTGGACATTACTGCAATATATAAACTGATAAATAAACTAGCCAAATTAGTATATAAACTGGACATTACTGTAATATATAAACTGGTAAATAAAGTAGCCAAATTAGTATATAAACGGGACATTACAGTAATATATAAACAGGTAAATAAACTGTCAATATTAGTATATAAACTGGACATTACTGCAATATATAAACTGGTAAATAGACTAGCCAAATTAGTATATAAACTGGACACAACAGCAATATATAATCTAGCAAATTGATTAGCCACATTGGTATATAAACTGAACGTTACTGCAATATATATACTAGTACATAAGATGAACAAGTTAGTATAGAAAATGAATATTACAGAATATGTTTACTGATAAATACAATAACCAATGTATTATATAAGCTGGATATTACAGCAATATATAATTTGTTAAACAGACTTGGCACCAGGAGATGGTGTCCAGTGGAAGGTAACTGGGGTTGTGCTAGCCTTGTCCATGTGTTGCCAGTGCCACCACAAGATGGCGCTCACGGTAAGGTGGCTTCCTACTGTATTCTGCTATAACTGCATCAGTTGTAATCAGAACAAAGTACAGACAAACAAGACCAGCAGCGTTCCCATGTTGTAAACCACAGCTCAAGTAATAGTAGAATAATAAATAAATCAATAATATCTAATATGTATTTTTCTTTAACCCCTTAATGGCAAATGATGTGCCAGGACCGTCACGGCTGTCCTGCACTTGAAGGAGCAGTAAACTTTTTTTATAAAAAAATATATATTGTAGGGATTTTCCTATTGAGTAAAATAAGGGTACTCCCACTGCCGAGAGATTTATATTTCCAGAGTTATTACAGTGTAAACCCATGTTTTTTTACATTAGCAGTGCCCTCTAGTGGTCAAATTCTAATTAGATTTCCTGTTGGATTCTAATGGAGAGGAAAGTCAGAAAAGTCAGAGATATACAGTTCTCCATAGAATGTGATAGAAACTGCTGAGTCACTTCCTGTCAGAACTATCAGGAAGTAAACACAGTGAATTCACTTCCTGTCAGTTAGATCTATCAGGAAGTAAACACAGTAAATTCACTTCCTGTCAGTTAGAACTATCAGGAAGTAAACACAGTAAATTCACTTCCTGATTATTTGAACTGCTATAAATTTTGAATAAAACATCTGACAGAGATGGGAGCGACCTTGTTTTATTCAGCAGGAAATGCCCTGTAAAATATGTGTTTTCACATATGTGAAATATGTGTTTTTCCGATGATGGTCCTGGCATGTGATGGAATTCAGGGGGCCCCATACCCCTCGGGGTTCACTTTTAAAAGGTAACATTGAAAAGTGTGTGATACGGAAGGGCGCATTCAACAGGTCACATTGTTTAAAAGGGCGACATGAGAATCTCACCATGCATAAAAAGAGTGAGATTCTCATGTCGCCTCCTTATATGTCACTGTATGTTTCAGGAGGTGGACATCGCTGGCCATGATCCTTTCCTGCATCTCAGCACAGGCTGGGTTAAAAGTAAAGGAATAGAGAGGCTGGGTTTATGTAGCTGGGGTATCTAATTTTGTGCACAACCGTCTCTCGCTCTGTAATAAGTGCCGTTTATGTGACAGCAGCAGTGATTTGTGGAGCGTCACTCTGTCAGTGTAATTATTTTTCTAACCCTTTTGGCTCCTGAGAGGTATTGCATTGAAATCTGACAAATCCAGTAATGGTGCCAGAGTTCAACGCAATACCTCTTCGATGATGGAAGGGTTAAAAAAATAATTACACGGACAGAGTGCAGCTCCAAAAATCACTGCTGCTGTCGCATAAATGGCACTTATTACAGAGAGAGAGAGAGAGACATCCCAGCAAAATAAACTCATCCTCCCTATTCCTTTACTTTTAACCCGGCCTGTCCTGAGACACAGGAAAGGATTGTGGCCAATGATATCCGTTTCCTGATACATACAGTGACATATAAGGAGGTGACATGAGAATCTCACGCTTTGTATGCATGGTGAGAGTCTCATATCGCCCTTTAAAACAATGCGACATGCTGAATGCACTCTTTCGTATCACTCACTTTTCCGTGCAGCCTTTTGAGGGGATCCCGCTGAATGCCCCATGGTTCTTAACTGCGGCGCGTGCTGCATAGCCGGTCCTTAAGAGGTAAAGTAGATCTCAAAAAATGTTGCAAAATAAATAAACAAATGTAATGTGTTGGATACCTTTCTGGCACTGAAATGGTTACAACACTCACAAAGAATAAAATGTAAAGAATCATATTGTTCAAGAAACTCTGCAGGAAGCCTGAAAATTGCCTTTGATTTAAATGGAGGTTTTACCCGCTGAATGGTAAGAAGGTCTCCAACGTGTTATAAAAACATGCACAGGAGACCTCTAGTACTGAAATGGTTAAAAGCCCCATTTAAATCAACTTGGAATTCTCAGTTATCCCTAGAGTGCAGTTGGTCTGATCTAGAATTGCACCACTTTAATTTGATGACTATGGCCAAAATTTTGAATATTTATTGGGACATGTACAAATCCACCAGTACAACTACTTTTGTATACTCAGATGTATATACAAGATGACAGTTGGTACCATGTTATCTGTAGAAAGGCCTGAACAGGGATAGGGAATTTCTGTCACATTATCACATTGTGAATTAGCCTTTACAACAGTCCCACTGGGACGGTAAATACTTTTGACTCCTCAGAGAAAGACTGCAATTTACATCACACTCCTTTACCATTGACTGATCAAAGAATCTGGGTCTGAGCTGTTCTTATCTGGCTTAGATTCTAAACAATGCAATGCGTACTTGTATTTAACCATGATGTTTTCATATTTATCTGTATAACATACCTGCGGTAGAGACCTGAGACGCCTTTAGTTAGCCAATAACGGTATCAACTTGACTATATCTGCATCCTTGATGTATATACTGGCACGTATGATTATCACGGTGCCCGTGATTGCTTGTTTTTCCTGTCAGTTAGCAATGGGTGCTTCCCATTTGTTCCCTGTGGTTAGCCCGCCCAGTATTGCCTATATAGACTGGGCTCCTGCACCCTTTCATTGCCCTTTCGTGGTGGTTCTATGCCAGTGCAATGCCTGTTTGTGGATTCCAGTGTACTTCCTTGGCCTGCCTGACTTCTCTCCTGTTTCTGCGCCTGTGTACTGACCCGGATAGCCTGACTACTCTCCTGTATTGTTCCTGTGTACCGTTCCGGCCTGGCTGACGTTCCTGCTCCCGTATCTGACCCGGTTTGGCTGACGTCCCTGCTCCGGTATCCTGACCCGGCCTGGCTGATGTTCCTGCTCCCATATCCGACCCGGTTTGGCTGACGTCCCTGCTCCCATATCTGACCCAGTTTGGCTGATGTCCCTGCTCCGGTATCCTGACCCGGCCTGGCTGACTTTCCTGTTCATGGATCCCAACTTGGCTGTGTTCCGCTTTGACTCAGGTCGCCTCGGCGACATTCTGACTTCCGGTGCCTTCCTGGTATGGCACCGCTGCCCACAGGCTTGTCTTGCCTCCGTGTTTGCACTGGTATCCAGTAGTTGGTTTACTCCACTCAGTCACCGGTTGCTAGTGCTGCCTCCATTATAGCACCAGTAGGGCCTTCGTGTTTGTCCAGTACGTGGTACTGGTTAGCTCCACTCTGACCTTCCAGTCGCAAGAGTTGCCTCCGTGATTGTACTGGTATTCAGTAGTTGGTTTGCTCCACTCAGTCACCGGTTGCTAGTGCTGCCTCCGTTATAGCACTGGTAGGGCCTCCGTATTTGTCCAGTACGTGGTACTGGTTTGCTCCACTCTGTCCTTCCAGTCGCATGTGTTGCCTCTGTGAGTGCGCTGGTATACAGTAATTGGTTTGCTCCACTCTGACACCGGTTGCTAGTGCTGCCTCCGATATAGCACCGGTAGGGCCTCCGTGTTGCTCAGTTTATGGCACTGGTTCGCTCCACTCTGAACTTCCAGTCGCATGTGTTGCCTCCGTGAATGCGCTGGTACACAGTAATTGGTTGCGCCACTCCATCTAACCAGCTGCTTTGCTACCTCTGTTATAGCACCGGTAGTGCCTCCACCACACTGTGTCGCAGCAGTCATAGGCTGCCTTACCCGGTATTTGATAAGGCCGGTAGAGCCTCCTCAGTTCCTTGCTGTACAAGTTTAGGCTGCCTTGCCTGGTATATTGGTAAGGCCGGTAGAGCCTCCTCAGTCCTATTGCACCATCTTTTAGGCTGCCTTACCCGGTATTTTGGTGAGGCCGGTAGAGTCTCCTCAGTCCTATTGCACCATCTTCTAGGCTGCCTTACCCGGTATTTTGGTGAGGCCGGTAGAGCCTATATATGTATACATTGTATGCTCTATTACTTGAACCTTTTGTGTGTCTGTAACATATATTGATGTTCAGGACCTGTGAGGGTTCTTTATTATTTTTTCAATAAAGCTGTGTTTTTATCTTAAAGGGATAGTAATACTTCGTTTTAACTTTATTTTATTTTGTAGGCATTAAAAAAACATGAAGAACGATATAAGTCTTATCTCTCAAACCTTTATGGTTTAAGAGATATTAACAAAGTATCCCCCCCCTGTTCAACCAGATCAGAAGGGAGATGCCCAGGTAGACTGCAGAGAGGGACAATCTTCAATTAAGATAAGGAAAAAAGCTGAAAAACTTGTCAAGGGGGGAAGGGCTTTCATTGTTTTCATACAAAGAAAATTGTACCCTTCTGTTATCTGTCTGGTCATACAACCAGACTCACATCTGAGAAGAGATGGCTTACACTAGGTAAAAGGGGCGGGAGGGGAACTTTGCTTGTGAATATCTCATAAACCATAAAGGTTTGAGAGATAAGACTTATATCATTCTTCATGTTTTTTTAATGCCTACAAAATAAAATAAAGTTAAAACGAAGTATTACTATCCCTTTAACTCTGTGTCTGTAAGTCAAACAAACCGTGACAATGATGTCTGTAGTACATATCGATTTAGTCTTTAATTCCAGCAAGTGTCATGTGACTGTCTCATAACTTGTGCATAGAAATTTGTCCTTTAAAATCTGTTGCCTCAGCACTTTTAGTATATCATATACAATTTTTGTTTAACATTGTATCTACCACCCACCAAATTCAGGTGTAAGGGGTTTTCATTCACTTTTTTTCCCCACCAAAACCTTTTCAGTTTGTGCTCCACATGTGCACCAAGCCTCAATTGCAAGCCAGTAAAACCAGCCTCATGCTGATGAGTTGCATTAACAACGAAACGGCCGTCCATGAGCGGTTCACTGGCTTTGCATCTCTTCCTGAGTTGTGTCTGAAAGCTGTTGCTCAGAATACACATACTCTAAGGAATCCATGTATAAAGGGGAATCTGAGGCAAAAATGTGATTCCTTGTTAAACTTATTTGCATATGCCTACCCAGAATCCCTTGCAGCAGTAACATCACTGCAAATATGAGATTTCTGTGGGAAAAGCAAGTCTTATGGCTTGACTGGTGTGTAAAATTTTTGTTTAACATTGTATCTACCACCCATATTAAAGAAGGCAAAGAAAAAAAATATACCACATCCGTCATAGTCTCACACTGTACCGTCCTCTTGACACAATAGAGTAAAGAAGGTCATTTTTAGCACTGATAACTTAGTATGCAGGAGTTATATTACTGGTTCTTATACAGGGTGCCGTGTCATTTTGGGGTGCGACAGGCACCAGCTCAGGATGCCCTACTTCTTCCATGAAGATTTTGAGAACAATTTTAAAGTTGAAGTTCTAATGTATGGTTGTGGGAATTATTATGTGCAATATGCTCGTTATTGTCATTCTAACAACTATATACAGATATAATATTCTCTGCATCAGGCCCTTGAAAAACGACCTATAAAATGTGGATCTGGATTCCGGATTGTATGTTAGGGGTTACGTGAGTGGAGTGAAAAAAAATTGAGAACCACTGCTTTAGACTGAAGCATGAACTGCTGTTTGGCTGCTGCACTTGCCTAAAGCTACTAGAATCGAATCATATCAAAACATCCTTCCTAACATCTTACAGGCGACTCTGAATGTCCCTTTGCTTAGATATTGATAAATGTTGGTTCTAATCCTGTGAACTATGTGGGTGTATGAATTCATCAGCGCTGATCCACTGCGGTTAGAATTTCATTCCTAAGGCTACAGTTCAGGGTATTTACTACATTGTATGATCACCTGTAATACATACAACTGACAGTCTCAACCAACGTTAGGACTTTAAAGGGATAGTAATGTTTCACAAAAAAGCAGCTCCAATTAATATTCATAGTATTTGGACCATGCAGAGTGTTATTTCAATACTGTCAGAGTTGTAGTTCAAGAGTAATTGAATGATAAAATATCCCCCTCCCGCCCCTTTTACTGATGTAACACTGCTCACCTCAGAGCACCAAGACTGTCCGGATGGATAACAGAGAGGGACAATCTTCAGTGACCATAAGGGAAAATCCTGAAAAACCTGTCAAGGGGGACAGGGTTTTCCTTATGATCACAGTAAGAAGATTGTCCCTTGCTGTGATCTGTCCGGTCAAGTGACCAGATTCCACATCTGAGGGGAGGTGTCTTACACTAGGTAAAAGGGGCAGGAGGGGGATACTTTATCATTCAATTACTCTTGTATTACAACTCTGACAGTATTGATATAACACTCTCCAAAGTCCAAATACTATGAAGATTAACTGGAGCTGCTTTTATTTTGAAACATTACTATTTCTTTACCTTTTATCTTTTTATCATTAATCAAAGGATAAGTGAAATTGTATTATGAAAAATAACATTTACTGTAATAGGGCTTTTGTCACTGTTGGAATATGTTTCATGCAGTAAAACACCTCAAACCGGCCCTAAGCTTTGGAGCGGTTACTTTCACGGTAGTAACTGGAAAACTGTAGCCAGAGACTTGCAACCCCCATAGAATGCAATGGAATAACGATGGTAACAGGTGATGCCGTTGCTTAAAAAAGTTTGAGCTATAAAAACTTTGAAAAAAAGCATCTTCCAGTAATCGGTGCATCACTGTTTTACTTAAAGGAAAAGCTCTTCAATATATTTTTAACCCTTTGATTGACAGAGGGGTACACAGCGCACTGTTCTACAATGCGTTGCATACCCCTCTGGCACTCAGACGGTTAATAGTGAACACTTACTGATCCTTTAACTCCTGGAATGTTACAAGTTTCTCCAATTCATGGCTCACCAATGTACTGGAGACATCTCTAGCATTAAAGGGGTTAATAGGCTTTTGTTAGGCGATGTTCTGGAGTGATGACCCTCTCTTGTTTCCGTGTTCAATTGTAACGTTGAATAACTGTGTTCTGCACTTAATAAAAAGGGTTGTCACTTATTTAATTCAGTCTGAGTGCTACCTTCTAATTTGATTCACATCTGTACGGGAACGTTCTGTCATATTAATTCATTTTCCTTACACCATGTGAACTCACCCAGCACACCGTCCTCTCTCGTCCATTCACTTATCTAAAGTGGAACCGAAGGGAGGTAATAAGATGTTCTATGACAGCTTCTTTTTATATCGCTAGGACTGACGCCCCATTGCAATAAAACTCACAAAATCCTGTAATCTCCAACATTGCTCGAATTTGTCCTTTTCTCACAAAAGTCACTGCTAAATTCCTCATACACTCACTCATCATCTGCCGGATTGACTACTGTAAACTGCTCCCTCTACAGGCCGTTTTCTGCTTCCAGGCTCATCGTTCACTCTCAGGGTTCCTACTCAGTTGCCCCGCTTGGCGTTACAACATGAGTGAAGAAGAGACCTAACTGGTCTTGAAAGCTATTCACTGAGCCAATAAAAGTATTAATTTTACTGTACTAGTCAGTCTCTTGCTTTATCAATGGCTAACACTGTACTGATCCTTATACTGGCTCCCTGTCACTTCCCGAACTGATATCATATGCCTTGTCCTTAGCCTCACTGTATTTCTTATCCCATATTTTCAAATAATCTCCATCTTGCTCCTTCTATTCCACCAATGACTTAAAGGGATAGTAATGTTTCACAAAAACGGCAGCTGCAATTAATCTTCATAGTATTTGAGCCATAGAAAATGTTATTTCAATACTGTCAGAGTTGTAGTTCAAGAGTAATTGAATGATAAAGTTTCCACCTCCTGCCCCTTTTACCTAGTGTAACACTGCTCACCTCAGATGTGGAATCTGGTCTCTTGATTGGACAGCTCACAGCAAGGGACAATCTCCTTACTGTGATCATAAGGAAATCCCTCGCCATTGACAGGTTTTTCCCTTTTGCTCACTGAAGATTGTCCCTCTCTGTGATCCATCCGGACAGTCTTGCTGCTTTGAGGTGAGCAGTGTTACATCAGTAAAAGGGGCCGGAGAGGGATATTTTATCATTCAATTACTCTTGAATTACAACTCTGACAGTATTGAAATAACACTCTCCATGACTCAAATACTATGCAGATTAAGCGGAGCTGCTTTTATTGTGAAACATTACTATCACTTTAAGACACAACTGTCCTCTTTAAACATCCTCTCGCTCATGCCTAAAAGACTTTAATCGTGTTGTGTCCTCCCTACGCAACTCATTTCCATGCTTCATTGGATTTTTTTCAACTCTTCAACTACTGCTTAACCCTTTGAGTGCCAGAGGGGTACGCAACGCATTGCTATGCAATGTGTTGCGTACACCTCTGACGCTCAAAGGGTTAAAAACTCACCTATCCAGGTCTTCATATGCTCTAACCTGAATGAATCAGCCAGTAGAGGCAACTTTGTGACTGCTTCCACCATATAACTTTCTCAGTGGACACACGAGTCCTCCTGTGTTCAGATGAATCCTATATCTGTACATAGCTGTTCAATGCGTTGCATACCCCTCTGGCATTCAAAGGATTAATTGTACAATTTAGGCTTTTGTCTGTCACAAAACTGTTACTAATGATACTTTATTGTTTGTCACCCCATTGTAATGTTCTACTGAATATGCTGGAACTCAATAAATAAGACACAATAGTAAATAATGATAACACTAATTCATCCTAATAATAAACTCTAATTGATTTACCTATACCTTGTGCTCTTTCTTTTTTAGTCAGTTTAATGGTTTTAGAGATTGTGGTTTGGTAACAGCAACATAACAATAACATAGTATCATAGGAAATTAGGCTGAAAAACACAAGTCCATCAAGTTCAACCTTCTCCTGATACCCCAGAGACATGAGAATTATATAGCTTTCCTGCTGCCAAATAAGTTACTCTTTATCAGACTATCCTGTTGTTGCCTACTAACACACAGTACAACCCTGTATGTTCCCTCTTGAAAGAAATGTATCTAATCTTCTCTTAAATTTATCTATTGCATAAGCCATCACCACATCTGTGGGCAATGAATTCCATACTTTAACAGACCTTACTGTAAAAAAACCCTTCCTCTGCTGAAGTCAAAGCCTCCTTTCCTCTAATCTCAAGGGGTGTCCCCTGGTTATGAATAGCTCACCACAGAGATCATTGTATTGACCTCTCATAGACTTGTACATTGTGATAAGATCTTCTCCTTTCTCTAGAGTAAATAAAACAAGTTTGTCTAGTCATTCCTCATACGTCAAGTCCTCCATTCTGTTAATTAGTTTTGTTGTTCTTCGCTGTACCCTCTCCAGTTAAATAGTATATCCTTTTTCACAACTGGTACCCAACACTGTACTGCATATTCGAGGTGAGTTCTTACCAACAATTTGTACAATGGTAAATGATGTTATCTACTCTTGCCTCAATACCTCTTTTTATACAAGACAGGACTTTGTTTGCTTTACCTATTGCTATTTGACACTGACCACTGTTTCGAAGTTTGCAACTTACATGGATCCTCTGGTCTTTCTCTAGCAGCGAGTCCCCTAAAATGATTTGTGATTTTTTTCTTCCCAAATGCATTATTTTATACTTTCCAAAATGTAACTTCATATTCCATTTGTTTGCCCAATCTGCCATTCAGTGTAAATCCATCTGTAGAGAACAAATATCCTGTTCTGAATTTATTTCCCTGCATAATTTAGTGTCATCTGCAAATATTGATATATTGATCGTAGTTAGGGAATCTAATCTCAGCAGAGCTCTGTTGACTGACTTGGATAGATAAAACTGCATAATTACATATTCACAGGACAAGAAATTCTCCTCTCATCACCTCCCTAGACTGGCCCTTTTAAAGAGCTATTTAGAACTTATGAGAGTTGGTACCGTGTTAGCCGTAGAAATACAGGAGGTGAATATAGTCGTTAGCTGTTAGAGTAGACGTACTACATGGAGGAACCGTGGAATACCTAGCGCAGCGGTGGGAACATTTTGTCAATGGCGAACCGTGCATGATGGGAATTGTAAGGGATGGTTTTTGGTGTTCTCCTCACGGTCAGTTGGGGGTTAATGCTCTGCATGAGGTTTCGCAACAGCAGAGGGGCAGGCACTGTAAGACGTAGTGTTGACGGGTATCAGTTAGAGATGTCTCGATACTCAGTGTTATATAACCAAGCACATACGCATGCGTAGTTTTAGACATCTTAGGGCGTAGCCTGTATTTTAACCTGTAATCAAGACAACAGTGGTCAGAGCTATTTGTGGAGAGGTACAGTGTTGCTGTCTAGCCATTTGGGACGTCTGGTCTGTCGGGCTATTCACCTCTGTTGACTGTACCTCATCCGAACTTGTGTGTTGCTGTGTAGCCATTTGGGACGTCTGGTCTGTCGGGCTATTCACCTGTATGTGATCCTAGGAGTTAGTGTGTACGGCTCTCCCACACTGCTGTTTTGCTCCAGGGGATTAGAGATAAGTAACTTGTTTACTTATTGTATGTTTGTTTTGTATGTCTCCCATAAGTAACTTGTTTACTTATTGAATGTTTGTTTTGTATGTCTCCCATAAGTAACTTGTTTACTTACTGAATGTTTGTTTTGTATGTCTCCCATAAGTAACTTGTTTACTTATTGTATGTTTGTTTTGTATGTCTCCCATAAGTAACTTGTTTACTTACTGAATGTTTGTTTTGTATGTCTCCCATAAGTAACTTGTTTACTTATTGAATGTTTGTTTTGTATGTCTCCTGTAAGTAACTTGTTTACTTATTGTATGTTTGTTTTGTATGTCTCTCATAAGTAACTTGTTTACTTATTGTATGTTTGTTTTGTATGTCTCCCATAAGTAACTTGTTTACTTATTGTATGTTTGTTTTGTATGTCACTCATAAGTAACTTGTTTACTTATTGTATGTTTGTTTTGTATGTCTCCCATAAGTAACTTGTTTACTTATTGTATGTTTGTTTTGTATGTCTCCCATAAGTAACTTGTTTACTTATTGTATATTTGTTTAGTATGTCACCTATAAGTATCTTGTTTACTTCTTGAATGTTTGTTTTGTATGTCTCTCATAAGTAACTTGTTTACTTATTGTATGTTTATTTTGTATTGTCGCTGGCCATAACCTTTTTTAATTATTGCATGTTTAAATAAACTGCATTTCACTTCAGTGTTTGTCTTTATTCTGAAATTCCAAACTTCTAATTGAAACAGGAATTGTAGAGAGGTGTGGGAGGGGAATCCTTCTATATTTAATAAGTTGAGAACTACGCGACGCGAGCAGTCTCTACTGCCAATGACTGCCCCGTGACAGCTGGCACTGTATCAGCTGCAGCGTGGGCAGTCTCGACTGTGCATGACTGCCCCGCGACCGGCTGGTGGTGGCACTGTGGCCTGTGTAACGGGCTCTTCAACTAGTTCATAATAAAAAAGACTAAGTGATATACTTAATTTAAAACATTACTATCCCTTTAAAGCGATAGTAATGTCTGTATTAAATTGCACCTCTGAGTCTACTATAGGTTTTTTTAAAAACATGTAGCGCTATGTTTAATGATTTAAAGTTCTGTAGTTCAAAAGATATTCAATCTGAAAGAATCCCCTCCCGTCCCCACTGAATCTGTGATCCGGTTGTGGGACCAGACGGATGCAGTGAGGGACAATCTTCATTCAGTAAGTATAAGGGAAACACTGCCCCCTTGAGGAAGGATGGAAGATTTGCCATTTGATTACTGAAGATTGTCCCTCGCCGCATCCGTCCAGACCAGAGAGAGCTGCAGCAGTGAGGTGGTGAGAAGGGGCGGGCGGGGGATCTTTTTACATTTAATAACTTGAGAACTACGTAAAAATAAGTTACTAATTATAGTGCAAACTGTTACATCTACAATAAAGAAGACTTGGCGATATATACTTAAATTAAACCATTACTATCCCTTTAACCCCTTAGTGACCAGCGGCGCGCACACGCAGCCAGCACTTAACTTCCGCTGAACATTTATTTATTTTTTTTAAAGAATCTGGAGTCCCCGAACGTGGTGCGGCCGCGAGGGGACCCAGATTTCCAGGACGTACACGTACGTCCTCTGTCCACAAGGGACATCCGCTCGGAAAGGTAAGGGGTTAAGTGTATTCAGGAGATTCTGAGCAACACAACTAAATTGGCCAATTGTCACAAGCAAGGGATTTTGGTTTTCTTTCTCTGTTTGAAGGATCCTCAACTATTTGCTTAGACATATTCTTCATACTTTATGCTCCTTGATAACGTCTTGAATTCTAGAGATGTTGAGTTGCTCCACAAGGACACGGAGACCTCACAAGCACTGCAAGATTTAACCCTTTGAGTGCCAAAAAGGTATCCGCGTTGGATACCTCTTTGGCACTCAAACGGTTACAATTGATCTGTCACCCTAATACAAGTTCAGTTTGTTCAACAGAGAATTAAAATCTGCCTATAAGATGCAGTATCTATTTTATTGCACAATAAATACTTTTCGAGAATTTAACCTGTATGTGTCGGTGGCACCGTGTATTACATTATGTTAAATGTGTAACAGGGGCGAGCGGGGGGATCCTATTACATTAAATAACTTAGAACTATGTAAAAGTAATTTATTATATTTAATGAAAACTCTTATATTTACAAAAAGAAGACTCGGCGATATACTTAAAGGAATAGTAATGTTTCATAATAAAAGCAGCTCTAATTAATCATCATAGTATTTGAACTATGGAGAGTGTTATATCAATTCTGTCAGAGTTGTACTACAAGAGTAATCGAATGATAAAGTATCCCCCTCCCGCCCCTTTTACTGATGTAACACTGTTCAGCCAGATCAGAAGGGAGGTGCCCTGGTAGACTGCAGAGAGGGACGATCTTCAATTAAGATAAGGGAAAAACCTGAAAAGCTTGTCAAGGGGGGCAGGGATTTCATTGTTCTCATAGGAAGAAGATTGTCCCCTTCTGTTATCTGTCTGGTCTATGGACTGCATTCCACATCTGAGAAGAGATGGCTTACACTAGGTAAAAGGGGAGGGAGGGGAAACTTTGATTGTGAATATCTCTCAAACCATAAAGGTTTGAGAGATAAGACTTATATTGTTCTTCATGTTTTTTTAATGCCTACAAAAAAAAAATGAAGATAAAACGAACTATTACTATCCCTTTGAATGAAACCATAACTATCCCTTTAAAGGGATAGTAATGTTTAATGTTAAGTTTCTCTAATATTGTAGTCATTTAAAAAAAAAGAATTACATTGATTTAAGTCTTATCTCTCAAACCTTTATGGTACCCCACTCCAGACTGTTTCAGAGAAGTCTGCCCTCTAGCTGACAGCAGGAGATTCCGGCCCGGGAAACGGCCGGCGGCTCTTCAGCAGAACCAAAATTGCACTATTTAGAAATAAATTCTTAATTGGAATGGATTACAAAGTGTGTCTGGTTTGCAAGCACACTTTGTAGACCGTTCCAATGAAGTATTTATTTCTAAATAGTGTGATTTTGGCTCTGCTGAAGAGCCGCTATCCGGTCAGATGACCGGAAACTGCTGCTGTCAGTTAGAGTGCTGACGTCTCTGAAACATCCTGGAGGAGGGAACCTTAGGTAGTTATATCTCTCAAACCACAAAGGTTAGAGAGAAGACTTACTTTGATGTAATTCTTTTTTTTAATGAATACAATATTAACCTCTTAACGACCGGCTGATCGGCGCGGCAACGTGACTTAAGGACCACGGAGCATTTTTTTTTCTTTTTACGGTTCCGGACTCCACGAACGGCGTGCAGCCACGGGGGGAGCCCGGAACTCCATGACGGTCATTCAGTCAGATCGCCCCTTGACGTACTATGACCGTCAAGGGTCGTTAATGGGGTTAAAGAAACTTAAAATTAAACATGACTATCCCTTTAAAGGGATAGTAATACTTCGTTTTAACTTTATTTTATTTTGTAGGTATTAAAAAAACATGAAGAACGATATAAGTCTTATCTCTCAGACCTTTATGGTTTAAGAGATATTCACAAACAAAGTATCCCCCTCCCGCCCCTTTTACTGATGTAACACTGCTCAGCCAGATCAGAAGGGAGGTGCCCAGGTAGACGGCAGAGAGGGACAATCTTCAATTAAGATAAGGGAAAAACCTGAAAAACTTGTCAAGGGGGGCAGGGCTTTCATTGTTCTCATAGGAAGAAGATTGTCCCCTTCTGTTATCTGTCTGGTCTATGGACTGGATTCCACATCTGAGAAGAGATGGCTTACGCTAGGTAAAAGGGAAGGAGGGGAAACTTTGCTTGTGAATATCTCTCAAACCATAAAGGTTTGAGAGATAAGACTTATATCGTTCTTCATGTTTTTTTTAATGCCTACAAAATAAAATAAAGTTAAAATTAAGTATTACTATCCCTTTAAAGTTCTTCCTATGAATTATTATTTCAGAATGTGATATTTTAGTCATTTGTACAATTAACCCTTTGAGTACCAGAGGTATCCAACGCATTGGGTAAAGTTTAGCAGAAACATCGCTCTCAATGAGAAAGACATATTTGCATTATCTTGGCAGCAATACAAAATACTTTTTTGCTGTTTTCGTGGCCCTAAACTTTATGCCTTTGAAAGATGTTACTTTGAGTCTGACACTGTGGATAAGGACAGCTGATTTTAATGGCTACCACCCAGCTGACACCTTTATATTATGTTCATAAAATAGGCTGGCTCGGAACTGCTTGTCTAAAAGTAATCTACCTGTTATTTACACTTGTAACAATCACAGAGAAAACAAACAACACATATATCAGCGACGTGCAGACAAGAGCTGGGACAAAGGATTCTGCATTTGCATTGTTAACTATTTGTTATGTGAGAGAGCTGCGGAAAACTGGGAGCTGTGGGTAAAATCTAGTGTGGAGTAGACTGAGACATATTGCGGTGGAGGTGTTCTGTGCTAAATTACAACTACAGGGGAGATGTACTAAGGTGTGATAAAGAGGAGATAACTTCTCCAGTGAGATAAACTCTCCAGTCCCTATGTTATTCTGTGGGAGAGATTTAGTTATAGACTACAGGGGAGATGTACTAAGGTGTGATAAAGAGGAGATAACTTCTCCAGTGAGATAAACTCTCCAGTTCCTATGTTATTCTATGGGAGAGATTTAGTTATAGACTACAGGGGAGATGTACTAAGGTGTGATAAAGAGGAGATAACTTCTCCAGTGAGATAAACTCTCCAGTCCCTATGTTATTCTGTGGGAGAGATTTAGTTATAGACTACAGGGGAGATGTACTAAGGTGTGATAAAGAGGAGATAACTTCTCCAGTGAGATAAACTCTCCAGTTCCTATGTTATTCTATGGGAGAGATTTAGTTATAGACTACAGGGGAGATGTACTGAGGTGTGATAAAGAGGAGATAACTTCTCCAGTGAGATAAACTCTCCAGTCCCTATGTTATTCTGTGGGAGAGATTTAGTTATAGACTACAGGGGAGATGTACTAAGGTGTGATAAAGAGGAGATAACTTCTCCAGTGAGATAAACTCTCCAGTTCCTATGTTATACTATGGGAGATCTTTAGTTATAGACTACAGGAGAGATGTACTAAGGTGTGATAAAGAGGAGATAACTTCTCCAGTGTGATAAACTCTCCAGTTCCTATGTTATTCTATGTGAGATATTTAGTTATAGACTACAGGGGGAGATGTACTAAGGTGTGATAAAGAGGAGATAACTTCTCCAGTGAGATAAGCTCTCCAGTTCCTATGTTATTCTATGGGAGAGATTTAGTTATAGACTACAGGGGAGATGTACTAAGGTGTGATAAAGAGGAGATAACTTCTCCAGTGAGATAAACTCTCCAGTACCTATGTTATTCTATGGGAGACCTTTAGTTATAGACTACAGGGGAGATGTACTAAGGTGTGATAAAGAGGAGATAACTTCTCCAGTGTAATAAACTCTCCAGTTCCTATGTTATTCTATGGGAGAGATTTAGTTATAGATTACAGGGGAGATGTACTGAGGTGTGATAAAGAGGAGATAACTTCTCCAGTGTGATAAACTCTCCAGTTCCTGTGTTATTCTATGGGAGATCTTTAGTTATAGACTACAGGGGAGATGTACTAAGGTGTGATAAAGAGGAGATAACTTCTCCAGTGAGATAAACTCTCCAGTTCCTATGTTATTCTATGGGAGAGATTTAGTTATAGACTACAGGGGAGATGTACTAAGGTGTGATAAAGAGGAGATAACATCTCCAGTGAGAGAAACTCTCCAGTTCCTATGTTATTCTATGGGAGAGATTTAGTTATAGACTACAGGGGAGATGTACTAAGGTGTGATAAAGAGGAGATAACTTCTCCAGTGAGATAAACTCTCTAGTTCCTATGTTATTCTATGGGAGAGATTTAGTTATAGACTACAGGGGAGATGTACTAACGTGTGATAAAGAGGAGATAACTTCTCCAGTGTGATAAACTCTCCAGTTCCTAAGTTATTCTATGGAAGATCTTTAGTTATAGACTACAGGGGAGATGTACTAAGGTGTGATAAAGAGGAGATAACTTCTCCAGTGAGATAAACTCTCCAGTTCCTATGTTATTCTATGGGAGAGATTTAGTTATAGACTACAGGGGAGATGTACTAAGGTGTGATAAAGAGGAGATAACTTCTCCAGTGAGATAAACTCTCCAGTCCCTATGTTATTCTATGGGAGATCTTTAGTTATAGACTACAGGGGAGATGTACTAAGGTGTGATAAAGAGGAGATAACTCCTGCAGTGAGATAAACTCTCCAGTTCCTATGTTATTCTATGGGAGATCTTTAGTTATAGACTACAGGGAGAGATGTACTAAGGTGTGATAAAGAGGAGATAACTTCTCCAGTGTGATAAACTCTCCAGTTCCTATGTTATTCTATGGAAGATCTTTAGTTATAGACTACAAGGGAAATGTACTAAGGTGTGATAAAGAGGAGATAACTTCTCCAGTGAGATAAACTCTCCAGTACCTATGTTATTCTATGGGAGACCTTTAGTTATAGACTACAGGGGAGATGTACTAAGGTGTGATAAAGAGGAGATAACTTCTCCAGTGAGATAAACTCTCCAGTTCCTATGTTATTCTATGGGAGAGATTTAGTTATAGACTACAGGGGAGATGTACTAAGGTGTGATAAAGAGGAGATAACTTCTCCAGTGTGATAAACTCTCCAGTTCCTGTGTTATTCTATGGGAGATCTTTAGTTATAGACTACAGGGGAGATGTACTAACGTGTGATAAAGAGGAGATAACTTCTCCAGTGTGATAAACTCTCCAGTTCCTATGTTATTCTATGGGAGATCTTTAGTTATAGACTACAGGGAAGATGTACTAAGGTGTGATAAAGAGGAGATAACTTCTCAAGTGAGATAAACTCTCCAGTTCCTATGTTATTCTATGGGAGAGATTTAGTTATAGACTACAGGGGAGATGTACTAAGGTGTGATAAAGAGGTGATAACTTCTCCAGTGAGATAAACTCCCCAGTTCCTATGTTATTCTATGGGAGAGATTTAGTTATAGACTACAGGGGAGATGTACTAAGGTGTGATAAAGAAGAGTTTCTTCATTGACATAAACACTCCATCTCAAGTTCCTATCTTATTCTATGGAGTATTTAGACTAAGGTCTTTCAGTTCCCCAATAACTCTCTAAATTTGGTACAAAACCATGTGCTAATAAAATAAAAAATCTGCAGGTCCAGAAAAAATTAGTAGTTTCAAATTATAGAGTTGCATGCCGCCACAAAAATGTATTAAGTGATGCAAACAAATTTACTGAATGGATAAACAACATAGCACCACACTTTTATGGGATGTTATTAAAAGTACATGTAAAAATCTAGTTTCTGTTATGAACCAATTCTGTGACAGGTCTAGAGCTTGGTATTCCTGGGGGAGCAAGCTTGATTAAAATTATATTCCTTCCCAAATTCCTATATATATTTAGTAACTCTCTGGTCCACCTCCCTAAAAAATACTTTACTGAAATTGATAGACTAAAGACTGGTAGAAAAGAAAACATAGAATTTAAGTTTGAAACCCTTACAAGACCATGGAACAAGAGACATTGTTTTGCCAGATTTTTACTGTTATTATCTAGCTGCACAGAGTCAATGCGTGTGGGAGTTGATAAATCTTATTAATAATAATAATAATAATAATCCTTTATTTATACAGCGCACACAGATTCGCAGCGCTTTACACTCATATTGGTCACTGTCCCCATTGGGGCTCACAATCTAAATTCACCTATCAGTATGTTTTTTGGAGTGTGGGAGGAAACCGGAGTACCCGGAGGAAACCCACGCAAACACAGTGAGAACATACAAACTCATTATCACACATACCTTTTTCAAGATTGAAAGGAACTTTTCCATTCGGACTTTGACATCTCCCAGGTGCTGATGGTGGGGCCATCTATTTGTTTGCAGGGAACAAACGCGATTGACATGATCTACAGGGAATGGGAAGCTCTGAAGCATCTATCACATCATACTGCTCTTAAAGGAACAGTAAACTTTTTTATGAAAACACATATTTTACAGAGCATTACTTGCTGAATAAAACAAGGTCACTCCCATCGTTGTCAGATGTTTTATTCAAAAATTATAGCAGTTTAAATAATCAGGAAGTGAATTTACTGTATTTACTTCCTGATAGATCTAACTGACAGGAAGTGAATTTACTGTGTTTACTTCCTGATAGTTCTAACTGACAGGAAGTGACTCAGCAGTTCACATTCTAAGGAGAACTGTATGTCTCTGACTTTTCTAACTTTCCTCTCCTTTAGAATTTAACAGAAAATCTAATTAGAATTTGACCACTAGAGGGCACTGCTAATGTAAAAAAACATGGGTTTAAACTGTAATAACTCTGGAAATATAAATCTCTCGGCAGTGGGAGTATCCTTATTTTACTCAATAGGAAAATTCCTACAATATATATTTTTTCATAAAAAAAGTTTACTGCTCCTTTAACCCCAGTAGTCCGATCTAGAATAACACAGCCTTAAAGGGATAGTAGTACTTAAAATGTAAAAAAAAATATGTTGTAGGGTTTATCCCCCTGAGTAAAACAAGAGTACTCCCACTGCTGAAAGGTGTTTCATTCAAAAGTTATTAATTTTCAAAGTTGAATTTTTTAGGTTCAATATCACAGTGGCCTGAAATTGTACAGTGGCGCTGTTGCTACACCATCCTATGGAGATTTATGGTCAATTGACCAGAGCTGTCCATAGGATCGTGTAGCAACAGCGCCACTGTACAATTTCAGGCCACTGTGATATTGCACCTAAAAAATTCAACTTTGAAAATAAATAACTTTTGAATGAAACACCTTTCAGCAGTGGGAGTACTCTTGTTTTACTCAGGGGGATAAACCCTACAACATATTTTTTTTTACATTTTAAGTATTACTATCCCTTTAAATCATCTTAAGCTCTTGGATGTCAGCCCCACCTGGGCTACACATGACATCATCACTGTCCTGTTTTTCGAGAGGACTTCCTCAAGTCCTTTGATGCTCTCATTGGAAAATCTGGTATTCCCAATACATGATTCTATACATACCTCCATTTACATCATGCACTTCAGGCGGGGGGGGGGGGGGTGAGGCCTCTGTACATTGTTAAAGGGGAACTACCATCCCACAAAAACTTTACTTTAATTAAGTCTTCATCTTGCGACTAGCTGCTTAGTAGCGCTAGTCACCAGAAATATTACCTGGTTTAAAAGATTTTCTATTTACTCTGAGGCGGACAATAGCAGGAAGCGCGGACATCTTGCCATAGTGTCGTCCGTGCGCCTGCGCTGTCAGTCCCTTTTGGAGCCGGCCGGCTCCTAGCAACGCCTCCTAGACCCGGCTGGGACTGACAGCGCAGGCGCACGGACGTCACTATGACAAGATGTCCGTGCTTCCTGCTACTGTCAGCCTTCGAAAAACTTGAAAATCTTTGAAACCAGGTAATATTTCTGGCGTCTAGTGCTACTAAGCAACTATCTCCAGATGAAGACTTAATGTAAAGTTTTTGCGGGGTGGTAGTTCCCCTTTAAATTTATCGATTTTGCAAGTTGAGGTCTCTGCAACATGCAGAGTCTCCATAATGCATGTGGTTAGTGTGTGTGTGTGTGTGTGTGTGTCGGGCGGACGGACTGGCAGCCAGGATGGGACAGTTAGGGTTTTGGGAGTTTTGATGTTCCAGTCTCCTTACACTTCGATTTTTATCTCTTTCTTTGTTTTTGTTCACCCTATGAGCATTGGTTAGTTGATCTATTTATTTCCAGATGGATTGACACCTAGTTAAGGTCTTCTTTAGGGCCAAGGTTAAACAAATAAAATAAGGGGATGGTGGCATCAATGTATAATGCCAAATAGTATCCAAGTGTCTGTGCCGATTATTGTTTTATTACCTAATCTGTCTGATATGTACTCATTGTGATGACATCTACCATAAAAAAATTCTTAAAAAAATACGTATAAAGTTAAAAAATATAATAAAATAAATTATGGAAATTGAAAAGGTAAATAATTAGCGTTATTTGTTATTAACACTGAACATCTCACTCATGTGAGCAAAAGCATGGAATTCTCGTGACCCTGAACTCATTATGAGGTCATTAACAAATCACGTGATACGTAGTGGTCTATGGGAACAGCTCAGGCACCCACGAGTTTGTGGGTAATACCTCCTAAGAATTTAAATGACCAAAGATTGACACTTTTGTTTTGGGGGTGTTGCATAGGTGTGACTAGTAGGTGGGCCATTACCAATAATTTTTAGGTTATTTCATGACAGCTAATGTTATGTACTAGCTTTGTGGACCCATGTTGTGAGTGATATCTATCTATCTATATATCAATGGTGGTTATGCGCAACATTTACCCAGCGTATTGGGTTTCTATATTGGATAAATGATGAATATGTTTATTTATATAGAGCCACAAGTGTACACAGCGCTTAACCATTTAAAGGGATAGTAATGTTTCATAATAAAAGCAGCTCTAATTAATCATCATAATATTTGGATTTTGGAGAGTGTTATTTCAATTCTGTCAGAGTTGTAGTTCAAGAGTAATTCAATGACAAAGTATCCCCCTCCTGCCCCTTTTACTGATGTAACACTGCTCATCCAGATCAGAAGGGAGGTGCCCAGGTAGACTGCAGAGAGGGACATTCTTCAATTAAGATAAGGGAAAAACCTGAAAAACTTGTCAAGTGGGGCAGGGATTTCATTGTTCTCATAGGAAGAAGATTGTCCCCTGCTGTTATCTGTCTGGTCTATGGACTGGATTCCACATCTGAGAAGAGATGGATTACACTAGGTAAAAGGGGCGGGAGGGGAACTTTGCTTGTGACTATCTCTTATACCATAAAGGTTTGAGAGAAAAGACTTATATCGTTCTTCATGTTTTTTTAATGCCTACAAAATAAAATAAAGATAAAACAAAGTATTACTTTCCCTTCAAGATTGTATACAATACAGGATTACAAGTGCTTTGCAAAGTGTAGTGAGGTCTAAAAAATATTGATATGTTGTACTTATTTAATTCCAGAAAACTTTCGGGCTTGGTGGCACTGGTGATTGCCATCATCTTTATTATATTTGTATTTTATATACCTGTTTAATTTATTTTTGACCATGGGCCAATGTACATATATATGTGTACTTATGACCTTGTGTTAATTTGTGCACAACACCATCTTTCCTTGACACCACATCATGTGATTATCAGAGCTGCTCCTCATTGGTTAGCATCTCTTTATTAAGATCCCCTGACAAGGCCACTTGAAAGCGATACTCATTGGGTTCCGGTATAGAGTTGAGGTCCCTTTTTATCTCTGACGTATTATTCTGTTTGACAATGTGTAGATTTACAGATGAGTATTTTGCTACTTTTTCGCTTTCATTATTAGCACCAAATTATAATTGTTTTTTGCTTATTTTATAATAAGTTTAGGATTTCACATGTAACATTTTACTATTCTGGTTTATCTCACAGAGTTTCTTCCTAGGAGAATCTTAATGTATATTTTTGCCAATATATTATATTCTTAGTCATCCTTTGTGGGGCTGTAATAAGATCCCATTACTTTTTTTACTGGTCTAGAAGTCCTTATTTTGTCTGGGACATTAGCTGTCTCTTACTCTGTCTTATGTGTCATTTTTTATTTGTTTTTAATGGAGTGTATACCGTAAAATCTCGGGTACAATACGCACAATTTTACCCCTCTTCACCTTATGTGAAGTGGGGGTGCGTATTATACCCGAGAGTTTTTTTTCAGAATTAAAAAAAAAATGTTAGAGCTTCCAGCTCCCTCCCTCTCTTTCTCAGCACGATCCGGCGACAAAATAAAATTACTTCTTGAGGCTGAATTCAATATTGTTATGGTTTATCTGAAAAAGACCCCTCTCTCCCATCTTCCCTGGGGGCGGAACGCATGCGTCTGCCGCCCGCTTCCTTCAGTCGGTTTTCAGGACCTTCCTCCTATGGTATTGCCCTGTGAGGATCTCAAGGTCCTGAAAGCCGACTGAAGGAAGCGGGCGGCAGATGCAAGCGTGCCGCCCGCAGGGAAGATGGGAGAGAGGGGTCTTTTTCAGATAAACCATAACAATATTGAATTCAGCCTCAAGAAGTAAGTTTTACTTGTCACCAGATCACACTGGGAGAGGGCGGGAGCTGGAAACACTAACTTTTTTTTTTAGTAAGGGGGAAAACAAGGGTGTGTATTATACATAGGCACTCTTGTTTTCCCTTAAATCTTGGGCATAATATACACCGGCGTATTATACACAGGTGCGTATTATACCTGAGATTTTACAGCAATTATATTTCGGCAGCACATATAAATCTGTTGTCAACATAGAATAAAGAATGTGTCTTTTTGGCATATCTATTTGAGTGCCTCTACTTATGGGTTTGCTATAGGAGTTTTTTAGACCTTTCCCCTTCTTGGGAGGTCTTTTAGTCCATCCTATTTCATGACTAATTGACACCTCTTTGTGTGCCGGAATAAAGAATTTTAAGTAAGACCAAAGCATTTTTATTTGCACAGACTGATTTATAAACACATTTACTGAAGTTAATCCCTTTGCGTCCAATGACATGGCTGGACCGTCATGCTGGTCCTAGATTTAAGGACCAGTGATGATCCTGGCACGTCAAGAGTTAACTCTCCCATCGCCGTCGCTGTGCAGGGTGGGAGAGACGTGCGCTGGCTGTTACTAGGCGCTCCGGTATTTGAGCACCTAGTTTAAGCAATTGCCTGCATTGTTGATACATGTGATTCACTAAAATAGCGACTCACATGTATTAACCCCTTAACGACCCTTGACGGTCATAGTACGTCATGGGTAGATCTGACTGAACGACCCATGACGTACTATGACCGTCATGGAATTTCGCGCTTCCCCTGTGGCTGTACGTCGTTTGGTGAGTCCGGAAGCGGAAGGAAAAAAAAAAAGCTCCGTGGTCCTTAACTGACCGCGCCGCGCCGATCGGCCGAGTTAAAATGCATATGACAGAAGCAGTGTTTTGTCACATCTCTGTCTCCCTCCTCCTCAGACACAAATCTGAGGAGAAGTAGTCATAGAGATCATTACTGAAGTGTTCCAGTGTAACAGGCTTGCAACAAAGTAAAAAAAAAAGAAAAAATAGCTTTTTTTTTTCATTTCATCCTTGTAATAAAGCGATCAATTGATTTCCCCCCTGTTGTCACTTTAGTGATCCATTGCTGCAGATCAGATTCTGCTGGTCTGTGGTATTTTTTTGCCCCCTCCATTGAAATTCCCCTTTTTTCTTTTTTAATAAAAATTGATTTTTGTTTATTTGTAGGTAGTTTAGATAAGTAGTTTTACTGGGGCTAGGTAGGTGTAGAGGGTACATGAGTTAGGTAAGTTTTAGTGTTGAATTTAGGTCAGATTTAGGTTTAGGGAATTAATTTCTTTTTTTTTTAATAAAAATTTAATTTATTAAAATATTTAGGCTTTTTAGGTAGTTAGATAGGTACTTTTAGTAGGGCTAGGTAGGTTTAGCGTGTCCGTGGATTAGGGTAAGATTTAGTATTGAATTTAGGTTTAAAGATTAGGATTTTGTTAAAAAAAATATAGATATAGTTTTATTGTAGGAATAGTGACTGTTTGGGTTAAGTTAGGTAGGATTAGGGCTGACATGGGTTAGGGTAAGGTTTAGGGTTAGAGTTAGGCACATAAAAAAAACAAAAAAAACAAAAAATATATATTGTTTTATTGTAGGAAAAGTGACTGTTTGGGTTAAGTTAGGTAGGATTAGGGTTGACGTGGGTTAGGGTAAGGTTTAGGGTTAGAGTTAGGCACAGAAAAAAAAAAAAAAAAAAAAAAAAAAAAAAATATATATATATATATATATATATATATATATATATATATATTGTTTTATTGTAGGAATAGTGACTGTTTGGGTTAGGTTAGGTAGGATTAGGGTTGACGTGGGTTAGGGTAAGGTTTAGGGTTAGAGTTAGGCACAGAAAAAAAAAAAAAAAAAAAAAAAATATATATATATATATATATATATATATATATATTGTTTTATTGTAGGAATAGTGACTGTTTGGGTTAGGTTAGGTAGGATTAGGGTTGACGTGGGTTAGGGTATGGTTTAGGGTTAGTTAGTAGTGTTGAGCGAGCATGCTCGGCCGATGCTCGGATCGGCTCGAGCATCGCTCTGCTCGGCACATGGCGATACTCGTACGAGTACCGCATGTGCTCGCCCGCCATGTTCGGGTCTCCTCCCCGCACGTTTTGCGGCTGCTGCGCAGCCAATAAACGTGCAGGGAGGCTCTGACATCAGTGTAATGCCAGCAGCCATGTTGGCTGCTGGCATTACACTGATTGGCTGGCCAGAACCCGTGGTCGGGTGCTGTATAGCACCTGACCAGCGAGTTCGGCTCAGTCTTAGCCAGGGAGAGATGAGGATAGGAAGGGAAAGTCAGTGTAGGGAGAAAAAAAGCAAATTTGTGGAAAAAAAGAACCAAAAGTCCTTTTTAGGACTACTGTGTGTGGGGGCAGCAGTTTATTTTGTGTGGGGGGAAAAAAACAAAACAAAAAAAATTTCATATATTCTGTTTAGTGTGCAAAGTTGCAGATTAGAGCACATTCTGTTTAGTGTGCAAAGTTGCAGATTAGAGCACATTCTGTTTAGTGTGCAAAGTTGCAGATTAGAGCACATTCTGTTAAGTCTTCAAACTAAAATATCAAAGTCACATATTCCATTCAGTGTGCTTCGCCGCAGTTTAGCAGCACATTCTGTGTACTGTGCAGAGTTGCAGAATAGGAAGAAATACTGTTAAGTCTTCAAACTAAAATATCAAAGTCACATATTCCATTCAGTGTGCGTCACCGCAGTTTAGCAGCATATTCTGTGTACTCTGCACAGTTGCAGAATAGGAAGAAATACTGTTAAGTCTTCAAACTCAAATATCAAAGTCACATATTCCATTCAGTGTGCATCACCGCAGTTTAGCAGCATATTCTGTGTACTCTGCACAGTTGCAGAATAGGAAGAAATACTGTTAAGTCTTCAAACTCAAATATCAAAGTCACATATTCCATTCAGTGTGCGTCACCGCAGTTTAGCAGCACATTCTGTGTACTGTGCAGAGTTGCAGAATAGGAAGAAATACTGTTAAGTCTTCAAACTAAAATATCAAAGTCACATATTCCATTCAGTGTGCTTCGCCGCAGTTTAGCAGCACATTCTGTGTACTGTGCAGAGTTGCAGAATAGGAAGAAATACTGTTAAGTCTTCAAACTAAAATATCAAAGTCACATATTTCATTCAGTGTGCGTCACCGCAGTTTAGCAGCATATTCTGTGTACTCTGCACAGTTGCAGAATAGGAAGAAATACTGTTAAGTCTTCAAACTAAAATATCAAAGTCACATATTCCATTCAGTGTGCGTCACCGCAGTTTAGCAGCATATTCTGTGTACTCTGCACAGTTGCAGAATAGGAAGAAATACTGTTAAGTCTTCAAACTCAAATATCAAAGTCACATATTCCGTGTAAGATGAAGAAGGCGGGTAAAAAGGGACGGGGAAGTGGACGTGATCCTGATAGTTCAGGGCGCGGGTCGGGACGCGGAGAAACTGTGCCTGGTGCCAGAGCACAAGAAAGAAAGACATCCACCATACCTAGCTTCATGTCTCATTTTACAGGGCGTCGCAGGACATCACTCTCGAGGTCCGGCCACTGCGAACAGGTGGTCGGTTGGATGTCAGCTGATACTGCTTCCAGTCGGTTAAGCACCACCCTGTCTTCCACCAAGTCCACTCTCAGTAGCCAAGAGTCTGGTCAACATAATCCTCACTCTGATCATCCTTCCTCCCACCATAGACGGTCTGGTCAAAGAAGTGATCCCACACTGGGATATAGTGAGGAGCTCGTCTCATCACCAATCCTTCATTTGACCCTCTCTCCAAGCACGCTTGCAGAGGAACATGACATCTTATGCCCTGATTCACAACCTCTAGAGGGTACCCAATCACAAGAAGATGACAGATGTGAACGGCATTTAAGGTCAAAGGAAGTAGTGGATGATGATGATGATGATGATGAGACACAGTTGCCATTAAATCAACCACTATTACTGTCTCAAGACCTTGTTGAGGAGGATGTTATACAGTTGTCAATGACTGAGTATGTGGTGGGATCAAGACATGAGGAGGATGATCAGAGTGAGGAAGTGGAGGAGGACTTGGTGGACGATGAGGTGACTGACCCCACCTGGGAAGGTGTAGAGCCGACCGATGACAGCAGTCCTGAGGGTGAGCCATCTGCAGCACCGCAACAGGCTGGAAGAGGCAGTGGTGTGGCTACAGAAAGAAGGCGGACCGCACCAAACCGGCCCGCAAATGTTCCACGGAGCACCCCCTTGCGTAAATCTCCCTTGCCAAGGGGTAGGTGTTCCGCGGTATGGCGTTTTTTTAAGGAAAGTGCGGACGACAAAAGAATTGTAGTTTGCAACATGTGCCACACCAGAATGAGCCGAGGCATGAACACTAGAAACCTCACCACCACCAGCATGATCCGACACATGGCATCCAAGCACCGTAATAAGTGGATCGCCTGGATGCCTGGATCGCCCATCTGTGTCTGCAGGCCACACCACTGCCTCCTCTTCCCCTGTTTTCGGTGCCGGCCAATCGCCTGTCGAAGGCGCAGGCCCGCATACCTCCCGCCCTGCACCTGTACCATCTGAAGCACCATCAGCGACCACATCCACTTCCCTGTCCCAGCACAGCGTCCAAATGTCGTTACCCCAGGCATTTGAGCGCAAGCGAAAATACCCAGCCACCCACCCACAGGCCATAGCACTAACCTCACACCTTTCCAAATTACTGGCCATCGAAATGCTGCCATTTAGGCTTGTGGAGACTGAGTCCTTCCGCAGCCTGATGGCAGCAGCTGTCCCTCGGTACGCGGTCCCCAGCCGTCACTACTTTTCCCGGTGTGCCGTCCCCGCATTACACCACCATGTGTCCCGTAACATCACCCGTGCCTTGACCAATGCAGTTACTGGGAAGGTCCACTTAACGACTGACACATGGACAAGTGCTTGTGGCCAGGGACGCTACATTTCCCTGACGGCACACTGGGTGAATGTCGTGGAGGCTGGGAGCGACTCGGACCCTGGGATGGCACGGGTGCTACCCACGCCGAGGATTGCGGGCCCTACCTCCATCAGGGTTTCCGCCAGCACCTACGTTATTGGCTCCTCCTCCTCCGTTTCCACCTCCGAATTCTCTACATGCAGCGCCACTCCCCCATCAGCCGGTAGCTGGAAGCAGTGTAGCACTGCAGTGGGGAAGCGTCAACAGGCCGTGCTGAAGCTGATCTGCCTTGGGGACAAACAGCACACGGCCTCAGAGCTGTTGCAGGGGATTAGTCACCAGACCGAGCAGTGGCTCTCGCCACTCAACCTGCAACCAGGCATGGTTGTGTGTGATAATGGGCGTAACTTGGTGGCGGCTTTGGAGCTCGGCAAGGTCACACACGTACCATGCCTAGCGCATGTATTTAATTTAGTGGTTCAGCGATTTCTAAAAACCTACCCCAATGTGCATGATCTCTTGACCAAGGTGCGCCGCGTGTGTGCACATTTCCGTAAGTCATCTACAGATTCGGCCGGCCTGTTGAAGCTGCAGCAGCGCTTACAATTGCCAGCTCACCGGCTGCTGTGTGACGTGAGCACGCGCTGGAACTCCACCTTCCACATGTTGGCCCGGCTTTGTGAGCAGCAGAGGGCAGTAGTGGAGTACCAGCTGTTACACGGTCGTCGCCTCTCCGTTCAACTTCCTGTAATCAGAAGTGAGGAGTGGGAATGGATGTCAGACCTCTGTGAGGTTTTACGCAATTTTGAGGAATCGACACAGATGGTGAGCGGCGATAACGCTATTATCAGTGTAACCATCCCACTTCTGTGTCTACTGAAACGCTCGCTGCTCACAATTAAAACTGACGCTTTGCATGTGGAAGAGGTGGAAATGCGGGAGGAAGAGCTTACACAAGGTGATAGCCAGAGCACCCTCACTTCGTCTTCTCAGCGACAATTGGAGGAGGCGGAGGAGGAGGAGGAGGAAGACACGGTTGCCTCCGCTACAGAGGGTAGCCATGGAACTTTAGTTCCATCTCTTCAGCGTGGGTGGGCAGAAGAGGAGAAAGAGGATGAGGAGATTGAGAGTCATCCTCCTGGTGAGGACAGCGAAATCTTGACTGTTGGTACTCTGGCACACATGGCTGACTTTATGTTAGGCGCCTTTCCCGTGACCCACGCGTTACACGCATTTTAGACAACACGGATTACTGGGTGTTCACTAGTGTTGAGCGAGCGTGCTCGGTCGATGCTCGGATCGGCTCGAGCATCGCTCTGCTCGGCACATGGCGGTACTCGTCGAGTACCGCCATGTGCTCGCCCGCCATGTTCGGGTGGCGGGGATCTGTGCCGGAAGAGGCACAGATCTGAAGACGCTCCGCTGGACCACCAGGGACTGGAGGTACGGGGGCATTGCGGAGATGAAGGGGGCATTGCGGAGATGAAGGGGGACATTGTGGAAGAGGGGCATAGACTCTATGCCCCTCTTCCACAATGTCCCCCTTCATCTCCGCTATGCCCCTCTTCCACAATGTCCCCCTTCATCTCCTCTATGGCATAGAGGAGATGAAGGGGGACATTGTGGAAGAGGGGCATAGCGGAGATGAAGGGGGACATTGTGGAAGAGGGGCATAGCGGAGATGAAGGGGGACATTGTGGAAGAGGGGCATAGCGGAGATGAAGGGGGCATAGCGGAGATGAAGGGGGACATTGCGGAGATGAAGGGGGCATTCGGAGATGAAGGGGGCATAACGGAGATGAAGGGGGGCATTGACCAGGCACCCTCCCCTCATCAGAGAAGGGGGTGCCTGGTGTAATGCTCGTGTCGCCCCATTCTTTTCAATGGGGCTCGGGTGCTCGGCCGAGCACTCGAGCCTCAGGGGGTGCTCGGTCAGAGCACCCGAGCACCCGAGCATCGGGGTGCTCGCTCAACACTAGTGTTCACCCTTCTGGACCCCCGCTACAAAGAGAATTTCTCATCTCTCATTCCTCCGGTGGAGAGGACAAGCAAAATGGTGCAATACCAGAAGGTTCTTGTTGAAAAATTGCTCCAAAATTTTCCATCTGACAACGCTGGCGGCAGAGTACGTGCTACCTTGGCCAACCGAGAAGGGGAGAAAAGGGGAGCACACAGCAGTTCCGACAAAGGCAGGGCAACACTCTCCAAGGCGTGGGACACCTTCATGACACCCCACCAGCACCCTCACCCTGATGCGCAGCCTAGTGTCACAAGGAGGGAAAAGTTTTGGAAGATGGTGAAGGAGTACGTAGCAGACCGTGTCAGCATCCTCAATGATCCCTCTGTGCCTTACAACTACTGGGTGTCCAAGCTGGACACGTGGTATGAACTGGCACTCTACGCCTTGGAGGTGCTGGCCTGCCCTGCCGCCAGCGTTCTGTCTGAGCGTGTATTTAGTGCTGCTGGTGGCATCATAACAGATAAGCGTATCCGCCTTTCCACCGACAATGCTGATAGGTTGACACTTATAAAAATGAACAAGGCCTGGATTTCCCCTGACTTCTCCACTCCACTGGAGGAAAGCCCCGGGGGAACATAAAGTCACTTTATATATGTTATTTACAATGATGGGAATACTCTGTATTCCCATTCACCCCTTCCACCCAAAAAACGGGTATATGGTTGACTCTTAATCTTCTCATCCTCCTCCTCCTCTTCCATATGCCCTGTGATATAATTTTTATATAGGGCCAGCTCACCAGCGGGCCCTGTTTGACAATTTTTATATAGGTCAGCTCACCAGCGGGCCTTCTCATATAATGTTTTATTGGGTCAGCTCTCTATCGGGCCCTCTCATATAATGTTTTATAGCGTCAGCTCACTGGCGGGCCTTCGCATATAATGTTTAGGATGGTCAGCTCCGCAGCAGACCCTCACCCATAATGTTTTAGATGGTCAGCTCAGCGCACGTTTCCCTCTTAATCATGGCCCCAGTTCAGAAAAATCGAGGAAATTTTTGGGAGAATTTGCCTTTGCGCACGTTTCCCTCTTAATCATGGCCTCACTTCAGAAAAATCGATGACATTTTTTGCAGAATTTGCAGATGATATACAAGTAAATATACAGCAAATACTGTTTGGTAACAATTTTTCGCCTAAAGTCGTTTTTATTTTCCTTTTTGTGTGTTTTACGGTCAGTCTGTAAAAATGGCGTACTACGGGCGAAAGATCGTTCCCAGCAGCGATGTTGGAGTCCAAGATGCATCCAGACATCCTCCCTATGCTGTCCCTGAACCATTTCTGTGGTGTTTCCATCCTTTTCTGCCCTTTTCCTATGGACCAGGCACCCTCCCCTCATCAGAGCAGGGGGTGCCTGGTGTAATGCTCGAGTCCTCCCATTGACTTCAATGGGGCTCGGGTGCTCGGCCGAGCACTCGAGCCTCCGGGGGTGCTCGGTCAGATCACCCGAACACCCGAGCATTGGGGTGCTCGCTCATCACTATTAGTTAGGCACAGAAGAAAAACAAAAAAAAACAACAAATATATATATATATATATATATATATATATATATATATACTAGCAGTTTGGGACGGCGTTGCCCGTCATGTTATGCAGGAAATGTTTCTTTTTTTTTAAATAAATGTTATGATAGTGAATTATAGCGTAGGGTGTACGTGTCAGAAAGGTACACATAGTGATAGACAGAGACACATGCAACACACACATATACACACACATGCACTGACAACACAAACAGTGACACACAGCTGCAAATCAGAACATAAATACATACAGTGTGAGCAGTGTAAGTAACATACCTCCCAACATTTCATATGGCCAAAGAGGGACACTTGTGTTTTCGGTGGTGTTACTGGGGGCGTGGCTGGTGGTGTATTTTAGAGAATTTTTAACCCTTTGAGTGCCAGGGGGTAAGCAATGCATTGCATCCCCTCTGGCATTGAAATGGTTAAGTTACTCTTTCTGTAAGTGAATGATTTAGAAGAAGATGAAAGTATTTTTTTTACACAGACTAATTTAACAGATATATACAGAAGTTTATTCCCACATTACTGTGGGTTTTATTGATGTGGAGCAATCTGATACACTGGTATATACACCACACAATGTGATCTCCTAAATAGAGGAGCAGAGGGATTTGGGTGTCAAACAGGGACTGTCCCTCCTATACTGTATAGTGCCAGTCCTTATACACAGACACATGCAGACTGTATACTATACAGCAGAGGGTCTCAGCCCATGCCCTCAGTGGCCACTAACAGGCCAGGACTTAGGAATTTCACTGCTAGAACACAAGTGTGTTGATCAGAGGCTCAGTCATATTGATTAACTCACCTGTGCTCTTAAAGGGAAATTCTAAAATCCTGGCCTGTTAATAGCCACTGATGGCACAGATTGAGAACCACTGCTATACAGTGCCAGACCATTGTAGAGAATTTTTAACCCTTTGAGTGCCAGGGGGTAAGCAATGCATTGCATCTCCTCTGGCACTGAAATGGTTAAGTTACTCTTTCTGTAAGTGAATGATTTAGAAGAAGATGAAAGTATTTTTTTACACAGACTAATTTAACAGATATATACAGAAGTTTATACCCACATTACCGTGGGTTTTACTGATGTGGAGCAATCTAATACACTTGTACATTAGGCTGACCAGACCTCACCTTTAACCAGTGACACATATGAAAAATGCATACTGCAGGGCTGCTTTGATTTTGGTGCACTCCTGAAATATGCTTATTTCCTATGTGTCCCCGGTTAAAGGTGAGGTCTGGTCAGCCTACTGTATATACACCACACAGTGGGATCTCCTAAATAGAGGAGCAGAGGGATTTGGGTGTCAAACAGGGACTGTCCCTCCTATACTGTATAGTGCCAGTCCTTATACACAGACTGTATACTATACAATGCCAGACCATATATAAATAGTTTGTCATACACGTTATACAGTGAGCTATGTACAGCATGGAGATGATTGCAGGAACTGGCACCTCTACTTACAGACAGACTGACAAACAACCTGCTCTCTTTCTCTCTCTTTGTGCAATATATAAATACAGTCACATCCATGTCTCTGCCATTTACCAGCTCAGCTGAAGCCTTGCTCTGCACTGCCTGATCACCTCTCTGCCGTTGTTTCCACTTTCTCAGCAAGCCAGTATCCTCCTGCTGATTGTTTAGAAATCAGCTCACTTGTAGTAATTAGCAGAGCTGTGTAGGCTCAAAGACAGGGAATGAAGAAGCTGCATAATACAGATTGGACCATGGCCTTCCAGCTGTAGCTTGAACATTGTTCCCATCATCCTCAGCGTGCGTGTGTGTATATGTGTGTATGTGTCTGCTAGTGTGTGTGTGTGGGAGGGCATGTGCATGTGTCTGTGGTGTAGGAGTGTGTGGCAGCCATTTTTTTTTTCAGCCTTAGATAGTGGTGGGCGGGCTGGATAGTGGGGGCAGGCCAAAAATCACACTCCCACAGAATCACCCAATGGCAGCAGTAATCCTTTTTACTGCCGCCCCTGGGTGTGTTTTGCCAGGCACAAAGTCTTCTTTTATATATATAGATATAGTAGGAATAGTGACTGTTTGGGTTATGTTAGGTAGGATTAGGGTTGACATGGTGTAGGGTAAGGTTTAGGGTTAGGTTTAGGGTTAGAGTTAGGCACAGAAAAAAAATAATATATATATATATATATATATATATTATTTAAGTAGGAACAGGGACTTGTTGGGGTTATATATTATTTTAGCAATTTAATTTGGTTACTTATCAAGCTTGGGTGGGTGGGTAGCTATTTAGAAAAAAATTAGGGTAGGTAGGTTCAGTTAGTTAGAAGCTATTTAGAAAAAATTAGGGTAGGTCAAGTTAAAAGATGCACCGTATGTATTTTGCATAAGAGGAGTATGCCTTTTTGGCTTCCGATTCAGAAGCCATGGATACTGCTTCTGATTTTGACATCTCCCAGTTCACAGAGAGCGACAGTGATAGCTATAGCGATCATGCTGGGCCATCTACTAAAAAGAGGAGTACTTCCCCAAAAGCTGCCCCAGAAGCAGGCATAAGACATGCCCCAGATGTAGGCCCAAGACATACCCCAAGAGCTGCCCCAAGATCTGTCCCAGAAGCAGCCCCAAGTCATGCCCCAGAAGCAGGCCCAAGACATACCCCAAGAGTTGCCCCAAGACATGCTCAAAGACCTGCCACAAGGCCTGCCCCTCATCCAGAAACTAGGGAATGGGTACCACCAGTTGGATTAAGTTCAAAAATACCCTATTTCACAGTCAGCCCAAGAATAAATGTAGATGTGGCCGGTTTTAACCAGGAGCAGTTTTTTATTTTATATTTGGGGGAAGATTTTGGGGGAGATTGTAGCACAAACAAATATTTATGGAGCCCAGTACACTACAGCCAATCCCACACGCTATGTTTCAAAGCAGCAGTCATGGTACCCCACTGATGTTGCTGAATTCAAGATATTCTGGGCCCTAACTATGGCTATGGGGATAATTAAAAAGCCAAGCATCAGCTCATACTGGAGCAAAAATCCTGTATATGTTACCCCCATTTTTGGCCAAACAATGAGCAGGAGACGCTATGAAATGCTTTTGTGCTTCATGCATTTCAATGATAACACCCTGTGCCTCCCCAAAGATCACCCCCAGTATAACATGCTGTATAAAATTTGCCCCCTTATAACTTATTTGCAAAAAATTTTTTTTAGAAAACTATACCCCCCCAAAAACAAATATCTGTTGATGAGCGTAATGGAATATAAGGGAAGGTTGGGTTTTAAACAATATATCCCCTCCAAGCGCATAAAGTTTGGAGTAAAACTTGTGCGAAAGCAATATAGTATACACCTAAGTTTTTCGCATTTATTAGGGCAAGGACAGCCAATTTGATCCTCCTGGTTGCCCTGAATATCTGGGAATCGATGGCAAAATTGTTTGGGATCTCATTCCCCCCCCCCTATTAAATAAAGGATACCAGTTATATGTAGATAACTATTATACAAGCCCCCTTTTATTTAAATCACTTTTTTATTTCGACACAGTGACCTGTGGCACTGGTAGAAGTAATTGTAAAGGCATGCCCAAACAAATGATAAACTGCAACCCACGAAAGGAAACGTCCTTAGCTTTGTGCCAAGGGGAGCTGCTGGCAGTCAAGTTTAGAGACAAAAAGGACATGTACATGCTGACAACTAGGAATGACGAGGGAACTGTGCCAGTCTCTGTCCATGGCACTATCCTCAGGAAGCCAGTCTGCATCAGGGAGATGTTGATCTTTGTGATCAACAATTGCAGCCTTACCTCACCATGAGAAAATCTACAGCCTGGTATAAGAAGGTTGACATCTTCCTGATGCAGACTGCCGTTTATAATTCGTATGTAATTTTTAAATTGGCAAACCCCAGTCAAAAAATCACTTTTTTGCAGTTCCAAACGCATGTAATTTCCCATTTTTTGTTTGAAGGGGCAACAGCAGTTTTATAGCAGAGACCCAGTTTAGAACACTATGCAATTAAAATCCCCCCAAACTCCCAAAAGAGTAAGCCACAGAAACACTGCAGGGTGTGCTACGCCAATGGCAAATGAACCTTCTACTGTCCTGATTGCCCTTCAAAACCTGGGCTCTGAATTGGTGACTGCTTCAAGCAGTATCATGTACGTGCAATGCAGGAATTCTGTAATTTAATTATTTGACCAAGCTTTCCCTTTGATATATCCTGTTTTTTTCCCCCCTAAAACACATCCCTTCTTAGATCTAACAATTTAAAAATATAATGGGAACAACCCTATCTGAAAATGGAAATGTGCATGTTCTCAACTAAACCCAGTAAATCCCCCAAACTTTGACAAACCAATGCATTTCCATACTCAGAATATGTAGTTGTAATTGTGGACAATGCATTTTTATGAATCTCAAGATATACTGTGCTTGAAATCCACAGCATCACTGAAATATAGGTGTGAAAATACAGGGTTTTTTTTCTTACTGCAGGGTTTGGGAGGGATTGCTGGAAAAATGACTGAGAAAAAATTGCCAGAATGCACCTAGACTAAAACCCAGGGTTGTATTCCTTTTTAAAAATATATATTTTGGGGGTAAAATATTAATTGCAACATTACTAAACACCCCAAATAAGACAAAGGCACCAGTTAAGTGAGCGGTAAAAATATTTTTGAAAATGGAACGTGCATGTTCCCAACTGGGCCCAGTAGATTCCCCAAACCCTGACAAACCTATGCATATGGGGTTTTACTGTACTCAGAAGAAGCAACTGAACACTAATCAATCCATTTTAAAAATCTTCTCCTATCCTGTGCTTGAATTCACATCAAAATTAAAATTTAAGTTCGAAAAACGCTGTATTTGCTACTTTCATCAAGTTTACAAGGGATTGGTGGTAAAATGGCTGCATAAAAATTTTGAAAATTTGCCTAAAATGAAAGCCTGGAGTATCTACTTTCCAAAAATATATGCTTTTGGGGGGAAATCTTAAAGGTATAGTAATGTTTCATAATAAAATCAGCTCCAGGTAATCCTCATAGTATTTGGACTTTGGAGAGTGTTATATCAATACTGTCAGAGTTATAGTACAAGAGTAATTCAATGACAAAGTATCCCCCTCCTGCCCCTTTTACTGATGTAACACTGCTCAGCCAGATCAGAAGGGAGGTGCTCAGGTAGACTGCAGAGAGGGACAATCTTCAATTAAGATAAGGGAAAAACCTGAAAAACTTGTCAAGGGGGGCAGGGCTTTCATTGTTCTGATAGGAAGAAGATTGTCCCCTTCTGTTATCTGTCTGGTCTATGGACTGCATTCCACATCTGAGAAGAGATGGCATACACTAGGTAAAATGGGCGGGAGGGGAAACTTTGCTTGTGAATATCTCTTAAACCATAAAGGTTTGAGAGATAAGACTTATATCTTTCTTCATGTTTTTTAATGCCTACAAAATAAAATAAAGATAAAACGAAGTGTTACTATCCCTTTAAAATGGAGCACTGTTACACAGCCCCAAATGACACATGGCACCAGTTAAGCAAACTGTGGAAATGCAATGTTTGTTCAAAATTTGGCCTGTAGCTCCCCCAAACCTTGAAAAACCTATGCATATGGGGTATTGCCGTACTCAGAAGAAGGAGCTGAACACTAAACAATGCATTTTAAAAAATCTCACCTATCCTGTGCTTGAAATTCACATCAACATTGAAAAACGCTGAATTTTTTACTTACATCAAGTTTTACGAAGGATTCGTGGTAAAATGGCTTCGTAAAAATGTGAAAGCATGCATAAAATTAAAGCCTGGAGTGTCTACTTTCAAAAAATATACACATTTGTGGGGAAATTTTAAAGTGGAGCATTGATACATAGCCCCAAATGAGACATGGCACCAGTGATGCAAGCTGTGAAAATTCAAAGTGTGAAACTGGAAACATGCATGTTCCAATTTGGGCCCCGTAGCTCTCCCAAACCTCGATAAACCTATGCATATGGGGTATTGCCGTACTCAGAAGAAGGAGCTGAACACTAAACAATGCATTTTTAAAAATCTTCACCTATAATGTGCTTGATATCAACAGCAATATTGAAATGTAAGTGTGAAAATTTTAAAAAAAAATATATTACCACAATTTTGGAACATATATCTGGAAACATAGCTGCATAAAAAACTCCAAAATTCTACTAATTGTTTACCTTATGTTGTCTACTTTTCAGAAACATATACCTGTGTGGGACATGCCAATTGCTGAAAAATTACATGTTGGAAATAATGGCGTCCATCTTGTAATATTTACCTTGTAAATGTGAGAAAGGGATTGAAATACTAAGCAAATGGGGTACTCATATTCAGGAGAAGCAAATGAATATATTTAGGGGTATATTTTTGTAATGAACTACAACCTCTCTTTTTCTATTTTAATCAAATTAAACGACGACGTATTCATATAATTGTAGTATCAAAAGAAAGCCCTACTTGTTCTTAAAAAAAGAGTATATAATCTGTGTGGGTGTATTAAAGGAATTTAAGAGAAAATGTGGTTGAACAAAGACATAGTCAAAAAAGTTAAAATTGCTCTGGTCCTTAAGTGAAATCCACGTCAGATTTGCCGGTCCTTAAGGGGTTAAACAAATGTGAACCCTTTCATTGCCACAGGGTACATAATGCATTGCAAAGCAATGTATTGCGTTCCACTTTGTCACTAAGAGGGTTAATATGAATGTTATTGCTGTGGAGAAATGAGATACACTTATATGCACACCACACTAAAATGGAACTATTTTGGGGATACACAAAGCCGAACCCCATCTTTTCACTCAATATGTCCGCTCCCATTGGAGTAAAACATGATATTCACTTAACATCTTAATGACTGTCTGACCCAGCTCGCATTTGGTTTTTAAGGACCACGGCAATTTTATTTTGTTGCGATGGGATTCCGGGGTTTTGGAGCGACAAGCAGCAGAGTGACAACCCCGGAATTCCATGATGTGGCAGACCAGGTGTGTCAGCCCTGGCACGTCAAGGGTTGTTAAGGGGTTAACTGTAAATGTCCTTGTTTTCGATCACGAGTGAGAACTTTAACCCTTTGAGCGCCAAAGGGGGGTGGTGTCCAACACATGGCTAAGAAAAGTGTTGGACACCTGTCTGGCACGGAAAGGCTTTTCAACAAGTGTTTTTTTTTTGTACTACATTCAATCTTAAAGGGAATCTTCCACCCCTTTACAACTTTGCCTAAATAGTTTTCTCATATACAGTAGATACTGAAAAGTTTATGCATTTTTTTAATGCTTTTTGGAGAAATTAATATAATAAATACAGCTCTTTACCTACTTCCAGGCAGACTACTATTACCTGATCTATGGCGCAGTCTGCCGCTCTGCCTCCCTCTATCCAGCCTCCTCCGATGATGGAGGATTTCTGTCTGTAAGCTGGAGCGCACTCATTGGCCAGATATTGATCTCTACCAATGAGAGTGCTCCAGCTTACAGACAGAAAGCCTCAGTCATTGGAGGAGGCTGGATAGAGGGAGGCATAGCAGCAGACTGCAGTACAGATCAGGTAACTGCAGTCTGCCTGGAAGTAAGTAAAGAGCTGTATTTATTATTTTAATTTCTCCAAACAAGTGTTTTTTTTTTTTTTTTTTTTTTTTTAAATGTAGACACTTTTCAGTATTTACTGTATATGAGAAAAATATTTTGGCAAAGTTGTAAAGAGGTGAAAGATCCCCTTTAATATTGTTCTGATTTTATTTACTGCAGAATTCACTGACCTGAAGAAAAGTAAAACTGAATTTATAGTGTCAGTGTTAACCCTTTGAGTGCCAGAGGGGTACGTAACACATTGCAAAGCAATGCATTGCATACCCCTCTGGTACACAGAAGGTTAATGGGTAAGATACAGAGCTTATCGCTAAGGATGCACACCCAGATAGGAACTGATTGTTGCAGTCCATCTGATACAGAGCCAGGGGAATCAGCACTGTATCACTTACTAAGTCCTTCTTCTCTCCTTTAATGCTCTCTACACTGCTACCCCTCCTTACATCTCTTCCCTCATCTCCTCTAATGTTCCCGTCCGCCTCCTTCACTCTGCACACAGATTCTCTTCTTGTGACACCATCCACACCCTCTGCCCTCTCCCGTCTCAAACCCTTTTACCTTTCTTCTCCCTACTTATGGAACTTCAAACCTCTCTCCCTACTTATAGAACAACCCCCCTCTGTCTTTAAAGGAGCAGTAAACTTTTTTTTATAAAAAAATATATATTGTAGGGATTTTCCTATTGAGTAAAATAAGGGTACTCCCACTGCGGAGAGATTTATATTTCCAGAGTTATTACAGTTTAAACCCATGTTTTTTTTACATTAGCAGTGCCCTCTATTGGTCAAATTCTAATTATATTTCCTGTTAGATTCTAATGGAGAGGAAAGTCAGAAAAGTCAGAGACATACAGTTCTCCATAGAATGTGATAGATACTGCTGAGTCACTTCCTGTCAGAACTATCAGGAAGTAAACACAGTGAATTCACTTCCTGTCAATTAGAACTATCAGGAAGTAAACACAGTAAATTCACTTCCTGTCAGAACTATCAGGAAGTAAAGACAGTAAATTAACTTCCTGTCAGTTAGAACTATCAGGAAGTAAAGCACAGTAAATTAACTTCCTGTCAGTTAGAACCATCAGGAAGTAAACACAGTAAATTCACTTCCTGTCAGTTGGAACCATCATGAAGTAAGCACAGTAAATGCACTTCCTGTCAGTTAGACCTATCAGGAAGTAAACACAGTAAATTCACTTCCTGTCAGAACTATCAGGAAGTAAACACAGTAAATTCACTTCCTGGTTATTTGAACTGCTATACATTTTGAATAAAACATCTGACAGCAATGGGAGTGACCTTGTTTTATTTGACTGCAACACATATTTTATCCCCATTTATTTATTGTAACATTCTATTGTTGTAAGGCGCTGCTTACATTGTGTGGCGCCATATAAATAAAGATATACATACATACACATACATACATATTAACTTTAAGCAACACTGAAACATCCAGGAAGAGACAGCAGTAAGGAATTCTTAGACCTGCTGCTGTATTTCAGGTGAAGGTAAAGACATGGACAGAAAGATTTGCATGTCATACGCATAAAAATGTTATGACTTTATCAGTTGCCCAAAAAATGAGTATACAGAAAGAAGAGAAGGGAGCCAAGAACAGAGCCTTTGGGTACTCCTACTGAGAGGAGGATAGGAAATGGGAAGGTGTTGGTGAAAGATCATTGGGAGAGGTAAGATAAGAGCCATGAATGTGCCAGGCCACAGATGCCAAGAGATTGGAGAACCTGGGAGAAAAGATTATGGTCAACTGTGTCGAATGCAGCTGAGAAGTCAAGGAGGATAAGAAACAAGAAATACCCATTGGTCTTTACAACATGGAGATCATTTGATCTTTTCAAAGGGCAGTCTCTGTAAAGAAAGTGGGCCGAAAACCAGACTGCAATGTGTAGAGTCGTGGCCAAAAGTTTTGTGAATGACACAAGTATTGGTCTTCACAAAGTCTGCTGCTTCAGTGTTCTTAGATATTGAAGTCAGATGTTACTGTGGTATACCGAAGTATAATTACAAGCATTTCATAGGTGTCAAAGGCTTTTACTGACAATTACATTAAGTTTATGCAAAGAGTCAATATTTGCAGTGTTGACCCTTTTTTTTTAAGACCTCTGCAATCCACCCTGACATGCTGTCAATTAACTTCTGGGCCACATCCTGACTGATGGCAGCCCATTCTTGTATAATCAATGCTTGGAGTTTGTCAGAATTTGTGGGTTTTTATTTGCCTACCCGCCTCTTGAGGATTGACCACAAGTTCTCAATGGGATTAAGGTCTGGGGTGTTTCCTGGTTATGGACCCTAAATCTCGATGTTTTGTTCCCCGATCCACTTAGTTATCACTTTTGCCTTATGGCAAGGTGCTCCATCATGCTGGAAAAGGCATTGTTCATCACCAAACTGTTCTTGGATGGTTGGGAAAAGTTGCTCTTGAAGGATGTGTTGGTACCCTTCTTTTATTCATGGCTGCGTTCTTATGCAAAATTGTGAGTGAGCCCACTCCCTTGGCTGAGAAGCAACCCCACATATGAATGGTCTCAGGATGCTTTACTGTTGGCACAACACAGGACTGATGGTAGTGTTCACCTTGTCTTCTCCGGATAATCCTTTTTCCGGATGCACCAAACAATCAGAAATGGGATTCATCAGAGAAAATGACTTTACCCCAGTCCTCAGCAGTCCAATCCCTGTACCTTTTACAGAATATCAGTCAGTCCCTGATGTTTTTCCTGGAAAGAAATGGCTTGTTTGCTGCCCTTCTTGACACCAGCCCATCCCCCAAAAGCCTTTGCCTCACTGTGCTTGGAGATGCACTCACACCTGCCTGCTGCTAATCCTGAGCAAGCTCTGCACTGGTGGCACCCCAATCCCGCAGCTGAATCAACTTTAGGAGATGGTCCTGTCACTTGCTGGACTTTCTTGGGTGCCTGACACATTCTTCCCGATAAATGGTTGATTTAGGTGCAATCTTACTAGCAGCAATATCCTTGCCTGTGAAGCCCTTTTTTTGCAAAGCAATGATGACAGCATATATTTCCTTGCATTTAACCATGGTTAACAGAGGAAGAACAATGATTTCAAGCACCACCCTCCTTTTAAATCTTCCAGTCTGATATTCTAACTCAGTCAGCATAACAGAGTGATCTCCAGCCTTGTCAACATCAACACTCTCACCTGTGTTAACGAGAGAATCACTGACATGATGTCAGCTGGTCCTTTTGGGGCAGGGCTGAAATGCAGTGGAAATGTTTTTTGGGATTAAGTTCATTTTCATGGCAAAGAGAGACTTTACAATTGATTGCAATTCATCTGATCACTTTATAACATTCTGGAGTATATGCAGATTGCCATCATCTAAACTGAGGCAGAAGACTTTGTAAAAATTAATATTTGTGTCATTCTCAGAACTTTTGGCCACAACTGTACAGAGTGTTATGAATTGAGAAAGGTAGGCAGATGTCAACAGACTAGCTGCTCAAGAAGTTTTGAGATGAAGAGCAATCGTCATACTGGCTGTGGTTGGATGGGGAGCTGGGGTCTAATTATCTTTTACTGAGAATTGAAGATACCAATGAATGTTTGAAAGATGAGGGAAAGATGCCAGAGGATAGCTAAAGTTGAAGACAGAGGTTAACATGGGAACTAATATGGATGACAAAGGATTAAGGAGGTGGGGTGGTATAGGATCAATGGAGACTTCTGTGACCAAAGCAAAAGGTGTGCATATAGTTATACTATTAAGAGAACATGAAATAATATGCTGTATTGACAGACAGCTATCTTGTGCCACTAGTTATAGTATATCCTACAATACACTGTGTGTACAGACTGCTAATTTGTTGATGTAGATTTAGTTTAGTGAATATATCTCACAATGCACTGTGTGTGAAAGTACTAATTTGTATGGTTATGTTATAGCACTCATATCTCATAATGCACAGTGTGCACATACTAGTAAATTATGTAATCAACATCCTGCATGCACTGTGTGTACATAGAACTAACTTATGCATATAGTTATATTATAGTGAGCATATACCATAATACTCTGTTGCCACAGAGGTCTAATGTGTGTATACTTTTATATTATAGTGATCATATCCCACAATGCATTGTGTATACAGAATGTGATTGTGTATCTTTAGCTATATTATAATGGACATATTCCACCATGCACTTTGGATTCAGACTGCTAATTATATTATAGTGAGAATTCCCCACAATACTCTATATACCAAGACTGCTATCATTTGTATATGTTTAGATTATATTTAGCATATTTCATAATGCACTGTGTATTCTGACAACCAGTCAGTGTATATTGTTTTAGTAAACATATCCAACCATGAGCTATGTATACAGATTACTAATTTGTGTGTATAATTATATTACAGTGAGCATATCCCACATAGCACAGTATCTAGAGACTACTAAATTGCACATGTAGTTATAGTATAGGGAACATATCCCACAATGCACTGTTTATACAGATTGATAATCTGTGCATATTGTTATAGTAAGAATATCTAATCATGCACTGTGTGTGTACTGACTGGTAATCAGTTTATTTGATTAAATATTATAATGAATACTTAATATTCCATAACCTACTGTGTGTACAGACTGTTAATTTGCATTCATAGTTCTATTATAGAGCAGAACACAATGTACTGTATATACAGACTGCTTATTTGCACTGATAATTACATTAAAGTTAATATATCATATAATTCAATGTATATAAAGAGTGTACAAATAGTGATTATATTATAGTGAGCATACAGTGCACTGCTAAATTGTTTACATTCTATCATCCAATAATGTATTGTGAACAGACTGCTAATTTATTTCTATAACTATAATTTACTGAGTATACCCCACAAAGCACATTGTTTTTAGACTGACAATTGTTATTCCACAATGCACTGTTTCTATAGACTTCTGATTTATTTATATAGGAATAATATAGTGACCATTTCCAGCATTTTTAATAGAGGGGCGCTAAAGGAAATTGCATTCTACATGCCTGTCCAGGAATCTGCTCAGTCCTGCACTATGTTTAATTCATACTCTCATTTAATGGGATATCTCATATCTTCTCACCTTAGGCAAGAGCTAATAGGGTACAAACGTGTATAAAAGTGTAGCTGGACAGGATGTGAATATAATGGTAACTCTTTATAAACCTGTGATAAGACCTCACCTGAAAACAATTTGAGTCCTGTAACAAAACTGATAAAGGGACTGAAAAATGTTATTTGAAAAAAGAAACTAGATACACTGGGTTTGTTTACATTCGAGATTATGGGGTTGATACTATTACCCGTGCCAAAACTGGCGCTACAGCAAAAACAAGCAATATGTATTTTACAAATAGGTATTTTACCGGTATTCTATCGCAGAACCACGTTAAAACAAAACCGCCGTAGACAGCACATTTCTACATACTAACAAATATGGCGCTGTCTGCTTCTATTCAACCGCCGTCTAAAACAACATACAAAATGTCAGTCCAAGGAAACAGGCGTACGTCTGACGTCAGAAGGGTCGAGTTAAGTGTTAGATGCCTAGATTCACTAAAGGTCGATGCTGTGGCAATATGATTTTGTCAATATATTTGAAATACTTTGACATTTCATATACAAGGAGGGCGGTATATGTCGAATAAAATTGGAGAAAGAAGAATGTTGAAATAAAAATGGAGAAAGTTAGAATGTCGAATGGGAGCACTATATTTTGAAATAAAACTGGCGAAAGTCAATATGTCAAATGGGATCAGTATATGTCTAATAACTAAGGGGCAGATTAATATGTCGAAGGGGACAGTGTATGTTGCATTTATAACATGGTGTGCAGCATGGGGAACATGACCATTGTGTATTAGCCCCACATACACTGCCTGACACCCCCAGTCTTCTTCCCGTGCCCACACAGTGGTCATGGGGATTTATGGCTAGTGATGGGCAAGGGGAAAGTGCTGGAGGGGGTCAGACAGTGTACTTGGGGATCTGTGGTTACCAGTCGGCACGGGAACAAGTGTGGTGACCAAGCAGTGTATATGGGGTGCTATGACTACCACTGGGCAAGGGAACAAGGCTGGGGGTGTCAGGCAGTGTATATGGGGCTAACACACAATGTGTTACACAGGAAAAAAAGACGTGTGCTCCTCTATGTGAATTATCAGTGTGAACCCTGTATAAATCGGATTTCATACGACTGTTAATAAATTTGGTGGTGGTAGTTGACCTCTTGGGCCAGGAGGTCATGGAGATGAGGAAACACAATAGGATACAGACACAACTCCTCATTCTCCAGCAATCCTCCTTCACCCCCTCATCCTCCACTGTGACACCAGCCCAGACCTCAACACATGCTGTGCCCCAAGTTGGTCTGTAAAGCGGGGACCATCTGACCCCTCAGTCCCCCCCCCCGTCAAAAAGGGAAGGAAGCGAGATTCAACAATAATAAAACATCTCTTCCTTGGTAAGATGGTGTCTGTGTTTTTCACTGTGTTTGCCAGAGGGTATCCAATGCATTACAAAACAATACATTAGCTACACTACTGGTGATGAGGTGCAGAGAACTTCTCCAGTGTGCTAAACTCTCCGATTCCTGGATTATCCCATGGAGCCAATGCACTAAGAACTTACAGGTTGGTTAATCTTGGTTCACTGGCTAGATGGAAGAGGCAAGGATCACCTCCTAATAAAACTTTGGTGTATCCCCCCAGTTTGTATATGAAATAAATGGGCAACAACAATGCTGAAACTGAAACATTTTAAATTTGCTATAACTATAAATAATAATAATAACAATAATAATAAAAGTTCGAGGCCCCCATCTGCCTAGGTGTCACCTACCACCATATGCAGCAGGCAGGGCATCCAGGAGCTGCTGGAGGCGGGGACTGGCCCTGAACGCATGCCATATGCAATCCGGAGGCACAGGATCAACCTATTCTGCTCCACCATTTGTTGGAGCAGAGCCTCTTGACTGCGCATAATGTATACCAGCTGCAGCTGTAAGCCCCTGATGACAGCTGAAATCCCATCTAGGGCATCCAGGGTCTCTGCATGCTCCTGGCTGGAAGGGGGCTCTCTGCGTGCTCCTGGCTGGAAGGGGGCTGTAGGTCTTCATCAGATGCAGCTGTGGGGAAAGAAGAAATGCAAAGCAGTAAGCACCTCTCTGGCACATAGATGTTTGATTCATTTAGAGGGGTGATTCTCAGCAATGGTCCTGTTGTCTAGGATGCACAATCATGTCCTATAACCACCCAAACAGTGCATGTTGTCACTTGAGTACAAGTGAATGTCGATACCTCTTGTGTTTAAGTGAGAACATCCTGACAACATGCACTGTTGGGGTGATTAGAGGACATGATTGTGCATCCTAGACATCAGGACCATTGCTGAGATTCACCACCCAAAATGTGTTAATTTGATGAGATGCAGCAAACATGTGGCGTTGTTGTAGCGTGAGAACAGGATTGACCACCCCTGCTATGGACAAACTAGTAGGTCACCTTTGCCCTTCAGCCCTGATTGGGCACAGGTGGATCATCACCATCATTGTGATTGATCCACCCATGCTCAATTAGTGCTAGCCTGCAAACAGGGACTGTAGGTGTGTGCTATGGCCTGGAGCCAAGCATACGTGTGTGACATGTACAAAAATTACATAATGATATTTGTTCGTACCATGATACTGTCACACTCATGTGTGACAAGAACACAGATCACTACAGCAAGACAAAAACAGGAAGGTGCTCCTGGTGTATTATCATCAATACTTTCGGATCCACCACCACACCACTGGTGCAAGAAGTATACTCACAAATAGGTGTGTTCAGCTTAACACATATTTGAAAGGCTGAAATTCTCGCTTTTGGGGTTTATATAAACCTATTCTCTAGTTGTATTGGTGGCTTGATCCAACTGGTCGCTCCTCACCAACAACCTCAGGAAGTGTGGAACATGCAGAAAAAACATATGACAGAGAGGGCGCCCAATAGTGCCTATTATCTTCCAGGACACAATAAATATACAACTTCAAAATATACTCACAAATGTGATGGTTGTGAAGAGACCTATGTCCAATCACAACGAGACAAGCTTACAGAGAATTTAACCTGTCTCTGTTCAGGTGATCTCAGATAGAGAAAATGAGTGTGATGCAAGCGGAAGGAAAGTTTTTGAGGCTTGGTCACATGATTTCAGAAAGTCATCTTGTGAAAGTCTCTTCCGGGTTATAAAAGTTAGTATTAACGACAGATTGGTCGATTATTAGTTTTATGCCCTAATATGTGAGTATCATGATAAATTTAGGAGGATCTAATTTTAGGAGTGTATTTAAACTTGATTTGTAAACACTAGGTAACTAATGGTTATATATATCAATGCATGGTCTGGACCAATTTCAAATCAGTTTAATGAGGTTAATTAACCTATCAGAAGATGGAGAGAGGTTTTTAAACGGGGGGGGGGTTGATGCTGCTTTGTATTTATTTTTTGGCTCTGGCTAAGTCTGAGGAAGTAGTTTGGTAAATGCAAAACATTATATAGCTCAGCCATTTATTTTACATATTTTATTTTTTGTATAATTTTGAACAATTTTGAGATAAATATGTTTTTATAATAAAACAAAATAATTTTGAAGATAAGCAGCATCGAGTGGATCCCTTTTCTCTATCTGAGATCACCTGAACAGAGACAGGTTAAATTCTCTGTAGGCTTGTCTCGTTGTGATTGGACATAGGTCTCTTCACAACCATCACATTTGTGAGTATATTTTGAAGTTGTATATATTGTGTCCTGGAAGATAATAGGCACTATTGGGCGCCCTCTCTGTCATATGTTTTTTCTACAGATCACTACAGGGACTTTGGGGTTTTGATAAGGGGAGGGAAGACAGGTGGGACACACATAGGACAGCAGATTTAGGATTTCACTTATCATACGTTTCCTCTTCCATAGCCTCAGGAACAGAGGCAGACACCCCCAGAGGTGGTTCATCAGCCTCCTCACTGGATACAGCCTCCGATGACTCTGGGGAGATACAGGGCATTTTCACTAGGGTGAGATAATTGTATGGAGCCTTAACCTCTTTCAGCGCCAGAGGGGTGAGCAACACATTTTTTGGAGAATGCATTGCATACCCCTCTGCCACTGAAATGGTTACAACAACCCCAAAACTCAGAACCCTTCCCACACACACCAACCACAAACACACAACAAAAGAGGTAGTAGACACTGAACGGATGTACGTGTTTTGAACAGATGACATATTTCAAACTATCCTCACCTGCCCATCCACGTGGTGGTCCCCAGACACACCAACGGGAGCCTGCTCACCGCCATCATCCTAGCCCCCCTCCACTTCAGGCACGTCAGCTGGACCTATTTTGGATATTGAAAGAATGAACATGTGATGTGATGAGAAGCACTGACTTCATTAAAAGCTTCAGTTTTATTCAACACTAGTTGAAGATCCCGTTACACGGGCCACAGTGCCACTGCCAGCCGGTCGCGGGGCAGTCATGCTCAGTAGAGACAGCTGTACGTGCTGCAGTCATGCGCAGTAGAGACTGCCGGCTCCGCGGCTGATTTCTTTTTAAATCTTGCTATTGCGGCTCTGCTGAAGAGCCTCCTCGTGTCGGCCTACATGGATCTCCTTCTGTCAGATTTACAGTTGACATCAGGTGAAGAGGAACTTTAGTGGAGGATATCTCCACTAAATAGGATAGGACTGTGACAGAACTGTGGTGACTATGGGAGATATTGGTGTGTTAGAGACTATTTCTACCCAAAATACTAACACCCATGGACTGAGCTTAGCCATAGTTGATTCCAGTACATTGCTGGAGTGCAGAGCTAGTGGGGGGGTTGGGCTTTGATTCCACTATACTCCAGGCCTGTGCTAAGGAATGTTAATTGGTTCCTGCTGTGCTTCCTTGACCAATCAGAGGCGGTTATTGATGAGCCAGTTAAGAATGTAGGATTTCAATTCCTAATCTGCATTCTTATCCTGATAAGGATGCTGGTGGCTGATTGGTCAAGCATAGAAACACTGTCCCAAGTATTCATTTGCATGCTGATCTAGATAAGAGTCTCTGTAGTGTATATAACCTGTGTGTTTGACTCAATAAAAGAGAGTTCTTCCCTTCATCAAGTCTCGGCTGATGTTTGGGAAGAGGAGGGTCAGTTTACTATTGGATTGTTATTCTGAGGGGAGAAAGGAACTATAAAAGAGGTATCCAGCTTATGATACAAGGCGTCACGTTACAAGGACGTTTTCCAAATATTTTATTTTTTTAAATCTAACATATAGAATCAACTTTATTTTGAGCATTACTAACCCTTTAAATCAATGGGTATTAGAAGAATTTTTATTTACTCCATATGAACGGTTTGTCTAATAATTGCTTTGTTCTCTTCTCTTTTTCCCTGTAAGCCAGAGGAGATTAACCCCGTCCTCAAACTTCCCCAATATTGAAGATATCCTAGATTTACTCACATGAACAATCAATGATTCATTTATTCTGGACGTTTCCCTGAGTTAACAATATTCACTAGTGTGTAATTGAGAATAGTCTGAAAACAGGCACTTTAGGGTGGGGACAATAGCTCACTTTCTGACTGCAGTTTCATAAAAAACAAGTTTAAGTTGTAATGACATTTGAAGGAAAAATCTCCCATCAGAGGAAGTGCTCGTTTTACTCAGCAAAACAAGAAAAAAAGAAAACCACTAACAGATTTTGTTCATCAAAAAAGTTAACTGTTCTTTAAAGTTTGTATTCCTCCAGAAGAATTATCTCCCCTACTACGTTTTAATTTATTACTGTCAAAAAATGTTAATTGGTTTTTCCTGATTAATTGCTGTGGATTTATGTATTCCTTTCTATTTCTTATCTGAACTACATTTTGATCTCTGTATAAGACAACTGTCGCATTGTTTCACATCTTCTAAAAAGTCATCTAGCTATCGTCATTCAGACACATAACATATTTAAATCAGATGAAATGGCTTGAACATATTAAGTAATATTTTCTTTTAAAAAACTACTTTTGAGTTATTTAGATGTATAGATGATAACTATTCAGGCACGCCATAAAGATACTTCCTGTCTTATCCCTATATTACCTCCCCATTCACTGACACTGTTCAACAATGCATTACCCACCTCCCCTAGCACTGACCTCCTGTCTTATCCCTATCCACTCACTGACACTGCTCAGCAATGTATTACCCACCTCCCCTAGCAATGACTTCCTGTCTTATCCCTACATTACCTCCCCACTCACTGACACTGCTCAGCAATGCATTACCCACCTCCCCTAGCAATGACTTCCTGTCTTATCCCTACATTACCTCCCCACTCACTGACACTGCTCAGCAATGCATTACCCACCTCCCCTAGCACTGACTTCCTATCTTATCTCTACATTACCTCCCCACTCACTGACACTGCTCAGTAATGCATTACCCACTCCCCAGCACTGACTTCCTGTCTTATCCCTACATTACCTCCCCGCTCACTGACACTGCTCAGTAATGCATTGCCCACTCCCCAGCACTGACTTCCTGTCTTGTCCCTACATTACCTCCCCCACGCACTGACTCTGCTCAGTAATGCATTAACCACCTCCCCTAGCACTGACTTCCTGTCTTATCCTTACATTACGTCCCCATTCACTGACAAGCTCAGCAATGCATTACCCACCTCCTCTAGCACTGACTTCCTGTCTTACCCCTACATTACCTGCTAGTCACTGACACTGCTCAGCAATGCATTACCCACCTCCCCTAGCACTGATTCCTGTCTTATCTATACATTATTTCCCCACTCACTGACACTGCTCAGCAATGCATTACCCACCTCCCCTAGCACTGACTTCCTGTCTTATCCCTACATTAGTCCCCACTCACTGACACTGCTCAATAATGCATTACCCACCTCCTCTAGCACTGACTTCCTGTCTTATCACTACATTACCTCCCCACTCACTGACACTGCTCAGTAATGCATTACCCACCTTCCCTAGCACTGACTTCCTGTCTTATCCCTACATTACCTCCCCACTCACTGACACTGCTCAGCAATGCATTACCCACCTCCCCTAGCACTGACTTCCTGTCTTATCCCTACATTACCTCCCCACTCACTGACACTACTCAGCAATGCATTACCCACCTCTTCTAGCACTGACTTCCTGTCTTATCCTTACATTACCTCCCCCACTCACTGACACTGCACAGCAATATATTATCCACCTCCCCTAGCACTGACTTCCTGTCTCATCCCTACATTACCTCCTACTCACTGACACTGCTCAGCAATGCATTACCCACCTCCCCTAGCACTGACTTCCTGTCTTATCCCTACATTATCTCCCCCACTCACTGACACTGCTCAGCAATGCATTACCCACCTCCCCTAGCACTGACTTCCTGTCTTATCCCTACATTACCTACCCACTCACTGACACTGCTCAGTAACGCATTACCCACCTCCGCACTGACTTCTTGTCTTATCCCTACATTACCTCCCCACTCACTGACACTGCTCAGCAATGCATTACCCACCTCCCCTAGCACTGACTTCCTGTCTTATCCCTACATTACCTCTCCTACTCACTGACACTGCTCAGCAATGTATTACCCACCTCCCCTAGCACTGACTTCTTGTCTTATCCCTACATTACCTCCCCACTCACTGACACTGCTCAGCAATGCATTACCCACCTCCCCTAGCACTGACTTCCTGTCTTATCCCTACATTACCTCCTCACTCACTGACACTGCTCAGCAATGCATTACCCACCTCCCCTAGCACTGACTTCCTGTCTTATCCCTACATTACCTCCCCTACTCACTGACACTGCTCAGCAATGTATTACCCACCTCCCCTAGCACTGACTTCTTGTCTTATCCCTACATTACCTCCCCACTCACTGACACTGCTCAGCAATACATTACCCACCTCCCCTAGCACTGACTTCCTGTCTTATCCCTACATTACCTCCCCACTCACTGACACTGCTCAGCAATGTATTACCCACCTCCCCTAGCACTGACTTCCTGTCTTATCCATACTTTACCTCCCCTACTCACTGACACTGCTCAGCAATGCATTACCCACCTCCCCTAGCACTGACTTCCTGTCTTATCCCTACATTACCTCCCCACTCACTGACACTACTCAGCAATGTATTACCCACCTCCCCTAGCACTGACTTCTTGTCTTATCCCTACATTATCACCCCACTCACTGACACTGCTCAGCAATGTATTACCCACCTCCCCTAGCACTGACTTCCTGTCTTATCCCTACATTATCTCCCCACTCACTGACACTGCTCAGCAATGCATTATCCACCTCCCCTAGCACTGACTTCCTGTCTTATCACTACATTACCTCCCCACTCACTGACACTGCTCAGCAATGCATTATCCACCTCCCCTACCACTGATTCCTGTCTTATCTATACATTATTTTCCCACTCACTGACACTGCTCAGCAATGCATTACCCACCTGTCCTAGAGCTGACTTGCTGTGTAATGCCTATGATACCTTTCCACTAAATAAACAATATAATGTGTCCACTCTAATTCAACACGTCACACACCCCTCTGATTCTGATGGGTTTCACATTTTAGTGACCTCCTGCATTTCTTCTTGTTGCATGAAGAAGAGTTCTCACGAATCTGATCCAGGCCCAGAATGAAGTAACTGAAGGTTTGACTCAATGACCTGAATCAGAGTTGGTGTGTGATCTGTAATAATAATATTAATAATAATAATAATAATGCTTTTATTGCATGGATATTGTATAGTGACTACAAGTCTCAGAGGCGCACTTGTTATGGGTCCTATGACTCAATGCAAGAAACGTTCGCATTGGATAAAGGAATTTTTGTGCGCAGATAGATTTTGCGCATGTTCTAATCCAGGAAGCTAAATACCGAACGCTTCTTTAAGGGCGAGATGTTCAGAAAGTGGTGCTAACTGAAATTGTCTGTAATCAGAATGATAAAGTTCTTACACCACGATCCGTCAATTCTCAGACATGTTTCCGTCATTTTTGCATCCAATTCCGCCATCTCCGTCAAAGGGAAAAAACCGCCTTAAAAGTGGGTGTGGCTTAGTCTTCCGTCATAATGTAAGGTATTTTCAGAAGAAAATATTAGTTTGAATAGTAACATAGTAACATAGTAGATAAGGCTGAAAAAAGACATGCGTCCATCAAGTCCAGCCCATGCCAATAACACACCTGTTGATCCAGAGGAAGGCAAAAAAAAAAGCCCTCTGGAGCAATTTCCAATGTAGTTGTGTGTGTGTGTGTGTGTGTCAAATAGTTCCCTGGCTCAATATCCTATTTGCTTTGAAGCCATCTGTCATAACTGTCAATATTGTTCTGTGCTAGATAGGCATCCATTGCTTTTTTGAATGCAGTTACATTATCTGCAAGCACAGCATCCCGAGGCAAAGAATTCCATAGCCTTACCGCCCTTACTGTAAAGAATCCCTGCCTGTGTTTTAGTCGAAAGCGCCTTTCCTCAAGTCTTAATGGATGACCTCTTGTTCTTAGCTCAGCTCTTTGCATAAATAATTCATTGAATGTCATTTTTTTGTCTGATTAACGTCATTTTTTCCCGACATAATAAAAATGGTGTAAACTTGGAGAAGAAAAATTCGTTTCAAAGACAAAAAAAGTCTTTTGTTTCTTTGAAAATGTTCAATTCAAAGACAAATTGAAAGACGATTTTTAAAATCTTCTTACCGTCATTTTTAATTCTTTAGAAGAATTTTCAAACGTGACGGATTTACTTATGAAAATATCATCCTTCTTTTACCACCAACTCACGATCCGACAAGTTTTTCATTATGACGACTTTTTGAACATCTCGCCCTAATTGCGCATAAAAAAATTCCATTTACGACAACACTACACAGACGTATAAATTCATTCGCAATAGCAGTTCTTGCATTAGGCACATTTGCTATTCATTAATCTTAGCCACGGCCACAAAAAAATAAATATAAGCATAAGCAGCCGTTCGCTAATCTTGAATTTTCATACGCAATTCAACGCAAACCTATTCCCTAGTGATTTTCACATGGGAAATAGCGATTGCACACATTTCCTGCATCGCACCACTAGTTCCATAGAGCCAATTGTGTTCACATTTTCCTATGACTCCTTTCTACTACAATCCAACATCAGTGGGAGAACATTGCCAAATGATTCCTATCTGCCTTTCAATTCTATGTTTATATGTGTCTATGTGCACACCTGGGAACTCTCTGGATCTGAAACGGAGACTCCATTTTTTAGAGTTATTTTCCTGGTCTCTGAGGGTTCAATTTTAAATGGTTGCCTGTAAAAGCCTGTGCAGCTACATACCACATTAAGCATGTTGCTGATCCGAAAAGGGTGACATGAGAATCTTGCCCGCCTCTGTCATTCTCGTGTTGTGGCCTTAAAGGGATAGTGATGTTTCATAATAAAAGCAGCTCTAATTAATCATCATAGTATTTGGACTTTGGAGAGTGTTATTTCAATACTGTCAGAGCTGCAGTTCAAGAGTAATTGAATAATAATGTATCCCCCTCCCGCCCCTTTTTCTGATGTAACACTGCTCAGCCAGATCAGAAGGGAGGTGCCCAGGTAGACTGCAGAGAGGGACAATCTTCAATTAAGATAAGGGAAAAACCTGAAAAACTTGTCAAGGGGGGCAGGGCTTTCATTGTTCTCATAGGAAGAAGATTGTCCCCTGCTGTTATCTGTCTGGCCTATGGACTGGATTCCACATCTGAGAAGAGATGGCTTACACTAGGTAAAAGGGGCAGGGCTTTCATTGTTCTCATAGGAAGAAGATTGTCCCCTGCTGTTATCTGTCTGGTCTATGAACTGGATTCCACATCTGAGAAGAGATGGCTTACACTAGGTAAAAGGGACAGGAGGAGTAACTTTGCTTGTGAATATCTCTCAAACCATAAAGGTTTGAGAGATAAGACTTATATCATTCTTCATGTTTTTTTAATGCCTACAAAATAAAATAAAGATAAAATGAAGTATTACCATCCCTTTAAACAGAGATTTAACCCACATTCATAATATGTTTTAACCCCCTGAATGTTTAACCCTTTGAATGCTAGTCATATAGGAGTTCAACTTAAAGAAAAGCTGAATGCAACGCCATGGAACTAGCAGGGGAATGTGATTTATTTTGGTTCTCTGTAACACTGGGAGGGTATGAAGAGTAAGCATATGAATCATAATACAGAGAGGCTTCTTTGACTGCCATCTGCTGTTCAGTGCGGGTTCCAAGCAACGTTTAAGGTATGCGGGCATTAAACATATTATGGATGTGGGTTAAATCGCTGTTTAAGGCCACAACATGAGTATCTAGCGGTTTTGATGCAGCTGAGATTCTCATGTCTCCCATTTCAGCCCAGCGACATGCTTAATACGGCGTGTAGCCACACGATCTTTTACATGCGACCTTTCAAATGGATAACGTCTCTGAGGACAGAGGCTGAACCTCTGGCTGTCTTGCGTTACCTGGGTAACTCCTCCCACTGCTTATACATTCTGCCTTCTTCCAACATTGCTCCACCCACTTCCCTGCCCAATCTTGGTGAAGCACCTCCCACCCCATTAAAAACTACCCACTTTTATGATGCATTTTGCGTCATTTACAGAAGCCTAGTAGCAGCCTATGAGCTCTCTTTGGGGACTCAGCAGAAGAAAGTTTCCAGGTGTGTGTGTGTGTGTGTGTGTGTGTGTGTGTTAATGTGGGCTTATGTGTGTATTTGTGCATGTGTGTATTAATGTTTGTATATGCAAGGGTGTGTGTGCATGCATTTGATATATTTTCTTTTATTATTTGATCCCTGAACTACTATGACTGTTTATTCTTTGAGTTTTGACATTTCTGTTAATAGAAAAAAAAATCACAAATCATGTGCCCTTAATACATTCCAGTTTCTCTGTGTGTATAAAAATGAATAAGTAGTGCACGGTTATTTCCCACAAGCTCAATTGCCCACAAACACAACACACAAGCCAGCACCTGTCACTAGGGGGCGGCACTGCAGGGAATCACTCCTCACTCAGGACTTGTTTATTCAGCCACCTTTCTGCGGTTTATGATTTATCATTTATGAAAATCACTTGAGCAGGAAAGTGCAGCTAAGGACAGTTCCCTCTTCTTCCCAGACACCCTGGGGCTGTCCATCAAGAGATCTGCCACTGACACCTCGAAGTGACCGAAAAGCTTTGAATTCAGAGGTTCAGAACATTGTTCTTTCTGTTAAACAAGGATTGTCTGGAAATGTAAAATCTGTCACACAGCAGAGTGCTACGAGGGAAGGGGAATCAAATTGCTAAGCTGTTCTTATTTTCAAGGGGAAAAGTAGCACTTAGAGTGGTCCTGTCAGCCCTTTTAGTAAGGTGAACATGCCCAACCTTCCCTTCTCGCCCCACCACTAAACAACCTGCATTGCAGAAAATCACAATACAAGTCCTGCAACGGCAGGTGATACCTGATACCTTGTAATAAACACACAATACAAACTTTAGGTGGAAAAATGGAGACCACTGCTTATAACCTATTTTAACAATTTAACTCCCTTGAAATCCTCCCACCTAATGTGTCGTTACTAAACCATGCTGTATGTCCTGGCATGGGAATGGCACAAACCATAAAAATCCAGCTAGAGCAACCACCATGGAGAGGGGGTTCTTACTATCCACACTCTATCCTGACCTTTCACAGCAACTCACTGCTTTGTGCCAACTGGTTTTGTGAATGGCACAAACCCTTGCTCTGCAGAGACATGGAACCAGTGACCAGTCATACAGAGTCATGGGACCAGTGACCAGTCATACAGAGTCATGGAACCAGTAACCAGTCATACAGAGTCATGGAACCAGTGACCAGTCATACAGAGTCATGGAACCAGTGACCAGTCATACAGAGGCATGGAACCAGTGACCAGTCATACAGAGGCATGGAACCAGTGACCAGTCATGTAGAGTCATGGAACCAGTCATACAGAATCATGGAACCAGTGACCAGTCATGCAGAGTCATGGAACCAGTGACCAGTCATGGAACCAGTGACCAGTCATGGAACCAGTGACCAGTCATACAGAGTCATGGAACCAGTGACCAGTCATGCAGAGACATGGAACCAGTAACCAGTCATACAGAGTCATGGAACCAGTGACCAGTCATGGAACCAGTGACCAGTCATACAGAGACATGGAACCAGTGACCAGTCATACAGAGACATGGAACCAGTAACCAGTCATACAGAGTCATGGAACCAGTGACCAGTCATACAGAGACATGGAACCAGTAACCAGTCATACAGAGTCATGGAACCAGTGACCAGTCATGCAGAGACATGGAACCAGTAACCAGTCATACAGAGTCATGGAACCAGTGACCAGTCATGCAGAGACATGGAACCAGTAACCAGTCATACAGAGTCATGGAACCAGTGACCAGTCATGGAACCAGTGACCAGTCATGGAACCAGTGACCAGTCATACAGAGTCATGGAACCAGTGACCAGTCATGCAGAGACATGGAACCAGTAACCAGTCATACAGAGTCATGGAACCAGTGACCAGTCATGGAACCAGTGACCAGTCATACAGAGTCATGGAACCAGTGACCAGTCATGCAGAGTCATGGAACCAGTGACCAGTCATGGAACCAGTGACCAGTCATGGAACCAGTGACCAGTCATGCAGAGTCATGGAACCAGTGACCAGTCATGCAGAGTCATGGAACCAGTGACCAGTCATGCAGAGTCATGGGACCAGAGACTGCCCTGTCATCTGTGCAGGAGACCTCGTGCATGCCACACTGGCAGAGTGCCCAGGAGAGACACCTACTGTGTACTCCACAGAAAAGCATAAATGTGTGCATGGCCTAGTTTACCTTTCTCCTTGATCTTTCAACCGCTGGGGAGGACACAGTGCCCCACCACACTCTTCTGGGAACTATGTTGAACCGGACCAATCTAAGGCAGATGGTGGTCATACCAAATATTGAATTGATTTAGATTTTTCTTCTGTTAACTCACTTTTCATTTTGTTAATTGATAATATATATATATATATTTTTTCACATATTAAGGGCTCGATTCAATTGCCTGACCTAAAACATGTGGTAGAGCAAAAATGGATACCGGCCAACCAAAACAAATGTCTAATTCGGTATTCAATTGCCCTGCCAGGTAAAAGCACAACGAACGTAAGGCCACAGAAAAGGTCTTGTGGCCAAACGTCGGTTTTGTGCTTTAAGTTCCCAAAATGCCGCTAAATAGCATCAATAATGGGAACATCACAGGAAAAAAGCCTTATATCTTCTTTATCTTCTTTTCTCTTCTTTCTTTCATCTTCTTTTTTACGCTGACTACCATCTTCTTGTCATTTAGCTGTTTAAAAAAAAAAAAAATCCATAAAGAAATGTTCCATGAAAATAACCTGTGCGTCTATGCATAGTTTAACCCCTTGAGTGCCAGAGGTGTAAGAAACGGATTACAGAGCAATGCATTGCATACTTCTCTGGGGCTCAAAGAGTTAAAGAATGCTTAGATGTGTGGGTTATTTTGTTAATCAAATGGCCACATAACATTGTCCCAATGAAGTGTTAAATTGCAAAACATTCTGAATAAAAATATTTTTGTCTGTTTCCAGTTCTCCTCTTCTGTGTGCAGCTGTGGTGGTGGCGACGGAGGAGAAAGTGAGTTGTAGCACCCCCCACCTTCGTACCTTATGGACCAATGCCTGTTCTGCTGTGAGGGAATTTAAACAGAGACTGCCTTTATATACGGGCAGTCTCTGTTCCAATTATCTCACAGCCATTGGCTGGGATGTGCGCTTAAGCATCTCCGAGCCAATCAGCTTTGAGCAATGCGTTGCATACCCCTCTGGCACTCACAAAGCACATATAGTGAAAAGCGCAAATTGAATACTTATCAAGAAGACTTTCCAAATGAAACACAGTGGGAGGTAGCAAAATAAGAGTCAAACGTCCAACCCAACGTGTATCACCACAAATGGCTTTGTCAGTGGACTTTGTCTGCTTGATAAGTATTTGTTTTTTTACTATATGTGCTTTGTCTGACTTATCTGTGGTTAATAGTATGAGAATCCATATTGGATTATTTTGATATCAGCTGAATCCCCTGTGTGTTAAGGTGTGACGTGTATTCACTGCAGTGGGTGCAAATGATTGTTTGTGGCCAGCGATTATGATTGTATAATACTTCTGTATTGAGTATTTAAGCTGTTTTCCACATACATATGGCTATAAGTGTTACCCTCATTTTGTTGTTTTTACTACTAGTTTAATGATAAGCTACTGTATGTATTTTGTGTACCAAAAAAATCTAGTTTTGCATTGACAGACTTTGGGTGGTGTGCCTCATTTAGGAGATTTTCTTTTTTGGATACTCTTTACTACTTGATTTGTGGTTCTATCTATCTATCTATCTGTCTATCTATCTATCTATCTATCTATCTATCTATCTATCAATATCATATATATCTATCAATCTCATATCTATTTATCTATCACATATCTATCTATCTATCTATCTATCTATATCATATATATCGATCAATCTCATATCTGTCTGTCTATCTATCTATCTATCTATCTATCTATCTATCAATATATATATTGATATTGGCGGACAACTATGCCAAAAGGACTAAAAATAATAACCTGCTTTCAGGGGACTGGGCCGTTAGGGGTTAATTATTTGAGTTTACCTAAAGTTACTTTCAATGTGTATTGTAGCCACTCAAGCCAGTGTATTGTGAACTGTACTGAGACCCCCTGCCGTGTGTTAATTCATTCAAGCCCCTCAAGTCTTTGTGTCCATTGTCTGAGTTCAGCAACCCTTTTGTGTGTGAAATGTAATCATGTCTAAGTCATTGTACTTGTTAGACCATCTGTTTACTGTATGGTGATTGGATTATGTCCCTATTTTATCTGCTTTGTCCATGTATTTGCATGGAAGGTTTGAATATAAATATGTGTGGTTTGTTTCAATAAAAAGACATTAGTCTGCTCTCTGGACTATCGAAGGTCCTGGAGAAGGTCCTCCTTGCCCGACTCAGCGACTTCGCCTCTGAAAGAAACCTACTAGCAAATGAACAGTTTGGATTTCGAAAGGAGCATGCAACAACCCATCAGCTGTTGAGAGTGGTAGACACCATCAGCCACGGATTCAACATCAAGAAGTCCACGGGAATTGTCTTCTTGGATGTCGCCAAAGCATTCGACAGAGTTTGGCACAAGGGACTGCTGCACAAGATGATTGGCCTGGGATTCCCAAACTACCTGGTGAAGGCAATTGCAAGCTACCTAGGAGAGCGCACCTTCCATGTCGCCATGCGGTCTGACATGTCCTCATCACATCCAATCCGAGCAGACGTGCCACAGGGATCGAACCTCGGACCCTTTCAGTTCAACATCTTCACCAGTGACATCCCGACAGATGTGCACAAGACCGACCTGGCACTGTATGCGGACGATGTCGCAATCATCTCCCAGTCATTCAGCGAAAAGGAAGTGGCGAAGAATCTGCAAGCATCATTAGATACCATCTCAACCTGGTACAGCAACTGGCGGATAGAACTCAACATCAGCAAGACAACTGCAACGCTGTTTACCAGAAAGAAGATCAAGGAGCACCCCCACATCAGCCTCAATGGGGAGACCATCAAGTGGGAGAGCAGCAGCCGCTTCCTCGGTGTGACCATGGACAGCAAACTCAACTGGGGAAGCCATATTGAGAATGGATGAGAGTTGGTACCGTGTTAGCCGTAGAAATACAGGCTAACTAAGCAGATTTAAATGCAAGCTTTCCAGACCTTAGGTCTCTTCCTCAGGCATGTCTTGAAAGCTTGCATTTAAATCTGCTTCTTTAGCCAATAAAAGGTATCAAAAACTATATTTGCCTCCTATATTGAGAATGCTCAGCAGAAGGCAACAGGAAAGATGGCAGCACTGCACCCACTCCTGAAGACCAAGTCCATGCTACTCCGGACAAAGATCAATGTCTACAAGGCAATCATCAGACCTACCCTGACGTATGCCTCCCCAGCATGGATCACTTGCCATGAGCGATACCGGAAGAGTCTTCAGAGAGTCCAGAACAAGGCCCTGCGGATATCGCCTGGAGCTCCAAGATTCGTAAGGACAGCTGACCTTCACAGGGAGCTGGACATCGAGATGTTAGACGAACACCTAGCGAAGCTGAGTAAGAACTTCTGCCAAGGACTGGATCAGAACCCGAACCCTCTGATCAGAAAACTCACTGCCACCACTGCAAACCCCTTCGACCGCTACCCACGGCCCATCACAGCGAAGACCCTGTGAAACCAACCCAACTGTGACAAGTCAACACAGACCAAGAAGAATCCAAACCTGCGACTTCAAACCCAGCCCGAGAAGGTGGAGTAGTGAGGCTCAAGACTCGGTATCCAAAAATCACCGCTGATGGATAAAATCTATCAGCAAGTAGACGATGACGAGTTTCAATAAAAAGAGTTCTTGTCTTAACCTACACTGGTGTTGTCTGGTGAGATAAGCTTGCTGTATGCAGAGTGTGTGCTGATTACTCTGATACTAGTTTTGGGGTATATTGCGGTATGCTGTTGGATGTCCATCTGGCTCATAGCGGAAGAAGTGACTATTGACAGGGACACCAAGGCTATCTATCTAATATATATCTATTATCTATCTATCTATCTATCTATCTATCTATCTATCTATCTATCTGTCTATCTATCTATCTATCTATCTCATATCTATCTATCTATCTATCTATCTATCTATCTATCTATCTCATATCTATCTATCTATCTATCTATCTATCTATCTATCTTTCTCATATCTATCTATCTCATATCTATCTATCTATCTATCTATCTATCTATCTTTCTAATATATATATATTATCTATCTATCTATCTATCTATCTATCTATCTATCTATCTCATATCTATCTATCTATCTATCTATCTATCTATCTATCTATCTATCTAATATCTATCTATTATCTATCTATTGATCTATCTATCTATCTATCTATCTATCTATCTATCTATCTCATATCTATCTATCTATCTATCTATCTATCTATCTATCTATCTATCTATCTCATATCTATCTATTATCTATCTATTGATCTATCTATCTATCTATCTATATATCTATCTATCTAATATCTATCTATCTATCTATCTATCTATCTATCTATCTATCTAATATCTATCTCATATCTATCTATCTATCTATCTATCTATCTATCTATCTATCTATCTATCTCATATCTATCTATCTATCTATCTATCTATCTAATATCTATCTATCTATCTATCTATCTATCTATTATCTATCTATATATATATATATTATCTATCTATCTATCTATCTATCTATCTATCTAATATCTATCTATCTATCTATCTCATATTTATCTATCTATCTATCTATCTATCTATCTATCTATCTATATCATATCTATTTATCTCATATCTATCTATCTATCTATCTATCTATCTATCTATCTATCTATCTCATATCTATCTATCTATCTATCTATCTATCTATCTATCTATCTATTATCTATCTATCTATCTATCTATCTATCTATCTCATATTGATCTATCTATTTTTATTTTAGTTGCAGTAGCTTATTGGCCTGAAATTGTATGGTGGCGCTGTTTCTACACCATCCTACAGACAACACTGCTCAGTAGACCATAACCCCGCATAGGATGGTGTAGAAACAGCGCCACTGTAACATTTCAGTCCACTGAGATACTGCACATAAAAAAATGTGAACCTCTCTCAGCAGTGGGTGTTCCCTTGTATTACTCAGGAAGATAAACCATGCAATCTATTTTTGTTTTTACATATCACTGTCCCTTTAATATCACTTAGTCTAAATGGAGGAAATGGGTCAGCCAATGGGCGTTTAGGGAAGTTCATTTCCTCTGCTCTCTGTTAATGCCATGTATTAAAACTTTTTGCGTGCCCGAGGGCTATCAGGTGCATTAGATTACCCTCTGGCATGCAAATGGTTAAATTTAGGAACAGACAAAGGTGTAATTGTATGCCTTTCTTAGGGCATGCTATGAGATATCTGCTTGCTGGAATTCACAATATAAGAACATGGAGTGTGTGCATTGGTATGCACTACGGCTACCACAAGCTCTAATGCCTAGTGGAGAAAACTCTAGTAGATCTGCTCTAACAGATTTGTACATTCCCCTCACCATTCTCTACCCCCCCCCCATAACAACAGTGAGTCTGTGCACTGAGGGACAGGTCAAATGTCAACGACCGACATGACTGATCCTCATTCAGCACTATGAATCTCTTCCTCCTGTTGGCTGCCCCACCTCCTTATCATTTAAGTAGCAATCTAGGTGATTTATGTGTGTTACCAGTTCTCTTCTTCCAAAAATGAACAGGATCTATAAAACAAGAACAATCTTTTAAACTCCAAACTTCTCCATCAGCAGGTGTTTCCTTGGGCTTTTTCACATAAAATAAGTTTTACAATGAAACTTCTTACCCGTACCTCCCTGGGCTGGGAATTTCCTAAAGACATCTTCACTAATGAGCGTATAACTCAAGTCTTCAACGCAAAAGTGATTTTTATATTACCGTAAAAGTGAGGGTTGCCACAAAGAAATCTTGGGATGTCTGGACTTGCCTTCAAATTCCTCTCGGCTCTCAAATCGCAACCTATCTATCTCATATCTATCTATCTATCTATCTATCTATCTATCTATCTATCTATCTATCTCATATCTATCTAACTCATATCTATCTCATATCTATCTCATATCTATCTATCTATCTATCTATCTATCTATCTATCTATCTATCTATCTCATATCTATCTAACTCATATCTATCTCATATCTATCTCATATCTATCTATCTATCTATCTATCTATCTATCTATCTATCTATCTATCTCATATCTATCTATCTATCTCATATCTATCTATCTCATATCTATCTCATATCTATCTATCTATCTATCTATCTATCTATCTATCTATCTATCTATGTCATATCTATCTATCTATCTATCTATCTATCTATCTATCTATCTATCTATCTCATATCTATCTCATGTCTATCTATCTCATATCTATCTATCTATCTATCTATCTATCTATCTATCTATTTCATATCTATCTATCTATCTATCTATCTATCTATCTCATATCTATCTATCTATCTATCTATCTATCTATCTATCTATCTATCTCATATCTATCTATCTATCTATCTATCTATCTATATCATATCTATCTATCTATCTATCTATCTATCTATCTATCTATCTAATCTATCTATCTATCTATCTATCTATCTATCTATCTATCTATCTCATATCTATCTATCTATCTATCTATCTATCTATCTATCTATCTATCTATCTTCTCATATCTATCTATCTATCTATCTATCTATCTATCTATCTATCTATATATCTATCTATCTCATATCTATCTGTCTATCTATCTATCTATCTATCTATCTATCTATCTATCTATCTATATCATATCTATCTATCTATCTATCTAATCTATCCCACTGGGGTTTTTAACCCCTTCAATGCTAGAGAGGTCTCCAACGCATTTTAAATTTTAAACTTAAAAATGTAGAAGAGTTACTACATAGAATACATATTCAGTTCCGTATAAATATGTGGACATCCATCCATTTGGAGCTAATGTGTTTATAGTTTATAGTGTATTTATATATATATATATATATATATATATATATATACAGGGCTTAAAAGTTGGAGTCCTTTGCTACTAGCCAGACCTGAAGTTACTCACCACTGCAACACATAACATACCAACCAGGGCTGAATTTCTACTCGCCAGGGCTAAAGTTTCACTCGCCATTGGCTAGTGACGAGTGGAAATTTTGAGCCCTGATATATATATATATATATATATTTTTTTTTTTTAATGAGAGCTGAGAGAGTGTGCCTTTTCTGTTTTGCTTGCCTCCTCCAAACCAAAAATGGCCTTTTCTTGACCTCTGCTATAAGTGAAATGATTTTGGGATGATTAAACTCAATTCTCCACCCAAACAAGAGTGCTAAGGCAACAATAAGTTTTAAAGGCAAGATCACAAAAGAGATGTGCGCTGCAGCTGAGACAAACCATGAATATAAAAATACACAAAGGGTTAACTTTGTGTGCCAGAGGGGTACACAACGCATTGCAAATAATGTCGGTAGTCCAAGAACTGCTCAACTACCTCTGGGTAATCTCATCTTAGAGATTTATGGACACCGATAGAAAAACTGCTTGCAGTGAATAATTATTCCAACGCATTTCATGTTATCTGACTGACACTCCTTCAGGGAATTGGCCTATGTCCAGTTTGGATATATATTGGATATATCGGTGTAACTCGTTAATCCCCACAGTTCATAATGATAAACTAGACACATACACATTTATCTAATATTAATATGAAAGCCCGTGTACATGGGATAAAGTGCACCCAGTGGCCACAGACAGGCGGTGAGCTGTCTGGAGCTCGCCCCTCCGAATCAGCGTGTTCGGCCAGTCCCTACTGTGCATAACTGCATTGTTCTGGCAGTCTCTACTGCGCATGACTGCATCATTCAGGTAGTCTCTACTGTGCATGACTGCATCGTTCCACCAATCTCTACTGCGCATGACTGCATCGTTCCACCAGTCTCTACTGCTCATGACTGCATCGTTCCACCAGTCTCTACTGCGCATGACTGCATCGTTTCGTCAGTCTCTACTGCGCATGACTGCATCGTTCAGCCAGTCTCTACTGCGCATGACTGCATCGTTCCACCAGTCTCTACTGCGCATGACTGCATCGTTCCACCAGTCTCTACTGGGCATGACTGCATCGTTCTAGCAGTCTCTACTGCGCATGACTGCACCGTTCCAGTAGTCTCTACCGCGCATGACTGCATTGTTCCACCAGTCTCTACTGTGCATGACTGCATCACTCTGCCAGTCTCTACTGCGCATGACTGCATCGTTCCGCCAGTCTCTACTGCACATGACTTCATCGTTCAGCCAGTCTCTACTGCACATGACTGCATTGTTCCACCAGTCTCTACTGTGCATGACTGCATCGTTCCGCCATTCTCTACTGTGCATGACTGCATTGTTCCACCAGTCTCTACTGCGCATGACTGCATCATTCAGCCAGTCTCTACTGTGCATGACTGCATCGTTCCACCAATCTCTACTGCGCATGACTGCATCGTTTCGTCAGTCTCTACTGCGCATGACTGCATCGTTCAGCCAGTCTCTACTGTGCATGACTGCATCGTTCCACCAGTCTCTACTGCTCATGACTGCATCGTTCCACCAGTCTCTACTGCGCATGACTGCATCGTTTCATCAGTCTCTACTGCGCATGACTGCATCGTTCAGCCAGTCTCTACTGTGCATGACTGCATCATTCCACCAGTCTCTACTGCGCATGACTGCATCGTTCCACCAGTCTCTACTGGGCATCACTGCATCGTTCCACCAGTCTCTACTGGGCATGACGGCATCATTCTAGCAGTCTCTACTGCGCATGACTGCACCGTTCCAGTAGTCTCTACCGCGCATGACTGCATTGTTCCACCAGTCTCTACTGTGCATGACTGCATCACTCTGCCAGTCTCTACTGCGCATGACTGCATCGTTCCGCCAGTCTCTACTGCACATGACTTCATCGTTCAGCCAGTCTCTACTGCACATGACTGCATTGTTCCACCAGTCTCTACTGTGCATGACTGCATCGTTCCACCAGTCTCTACTGCGCATGACTGCATCTTTCCGCCATTCTCTACCACGCATGACTGCATTGTTCCACCAGTCTCTACTGTGCATGACTGCATCACTCTGCCAGTCTCTACTGCGCATGACTGCATCGTTCCGCCAGTCTCTTCTGCGCATGACTGCATCGTTCAGCCAGTCTCTACTGCACATGACTGCATTGTTCCACCAGTCTCTACTGCGCATGACTGCATCGTTCCGCCATTCTCTACTGCGCATGACTGCATCGTTCCGCCATTCTCTACTGCGCATGACTGCATCTTTCCACCAGTCTCTACCGTGCATGACTGCATCGTTCTGCCATTCTCTACTGCACATGTGCTGTTATACACACATGGAGCTTCGCAGGCTAGCTCTTTATATATATATAGAGAGAGAGATTAGTAAAATACCTATTACTTTTGATATATTTATGATTACTACACTAATCACATATTATTATTTTCTATAGCCATCCTTATTATTCATATCAGCATTTTATTTTCTTTGTTTTTAATTTTCTTTCCTTTTATCCATTACAGTTAATCAATTTATAACATTTAGTATATACATATGTTTGGTTATTTCCAAAGTATACATAATTGGTATAGTAGTAATTGATATGCTAATGTTCCTTTCGGTAGTTAAGTTTATAAATAAATCAAGTCTGATCTCCTAAACACAGGGACACCAGGGTGATACACTTATATACACACCACACAGTCTGATCTCCTAAACACAGGGACACCAGGGTGATACACTTTTATACACACTACACAGTCTGATCTCCTAAACACAGGGACACCAGGGTGATACACTTACATACACACCACACAGTCTGATCTCCTACACACAGGGACACCAGGGTGATACACTTATATACACACCATACAGTCTGATCTCCTAAATACAGGGACACCAGGGTGATACACTTATATACACACCACACAGTCTGATCTCCTAAACACAGGGACACCAGGGTGATTCACTTATATACACAACATACAGTCTGATCTCCTAAATACAGGGACACCAGGGTGATACACTTATATACACACCATACAGTCTGATCTCCTAAATACAGGGACACCAGGGTGATACACTTATATACACACCACACAGTCTGATCTCCTAAACACAGGGACACCAGGGTGATACACTTCTATATACACACCACACAGTCTGATCTCCTAAACACAGGGACACCAGGGTGATACACTTCTATACACACCACACAGTCTGATCTCCTAAACATAGGGACACCAGGGTGATACACTTCTATACACACCACACAGTCTGATCTCCTAAACACAGGGACACCAGGGTGATACACTTATATACACACCACATAGTCTGATCTCCTAAACACAGGGACATCAGGGTGATACACTTATATACACACCGCACAGTCTGATCTCCTAAACACAGGGACACCAGGGTGATACACTTCTATACACACCACACAGTCTGATCTCCTAAACACAGGGACATCAGGATGATGCACTTATATACACACCACACAGTCTGATCTCCTACACACAGGGACACCAGGGTGATACACTTCTATACACACCGCACAGTCTGATCTCCTAAACACAATGACACCAGGGTGATACACTTATATACACACCACACAGTCTGATCTCCTAAACACAGGGACACCAGGGTGATACACTTATATACACACCGCACAGTCTGATCTCCTAAACACAGGGACACCAGGGTGATACACTTCTATACACACCACACAGTCTGATCTCCTAAACTCAGGGACACCAGGTTGGGAAAAAGCGACTGTCCGTCCTAAAGAAGAACAATTAGGAGGTATGGACACTTAATATCTCCTAAAAAGGGGCACTTTGGAGGTATGAATCCAGTCCATAGACCAGACAGATAACAGAAGGGGACAATCTTCTTCCTATGAGAACAATGAAAGCCCTGCCCCCCTTGACAAGTTTTTCAGGTTTTTCCCTTATCTTAATTGAAGATTGTCCCTCTCTGCAGTCTACCTGGGCACCTCCCTTCTGATCTGGCTGAGCAGTGTTACATCAGTAAAAGGGGCAGGAGGGGGATACTTTGTCATTGAATTACTCTTGAACTACAACTCTGACATAATTGAAATAACACTCTCTAAAGTCCAAATACTATGATGATTAATTAGAGCTGCTTTTATTATGAAACATTACTATCCCTTTAACCTCTACCACTTCTGCTGGCAGGAGATTCCAATTATCTACCACTTTTGCCGGTAGACTATTCCACATATCAGTCACATCTGCTGATAGACTATTCCACTTATCTACCACTTCTGCTGGTAGGCTATTGCGCTGATCTACCCCTTCTGCTGGTAGGCTACTGCACTGATCTACCACTTCTACTGGTTGGCTACTGCACTTATCTACCACTTCTGCTGGTAGGCTATTGCACTGATCTACCACTTCTGCTGGTAGACTATTGCACTTATCTACCACTTCTGCTGGTAGGCTATTGCACTGATCTACCACTTCAGCTGGTAGGCTTTTCCATTTATCTACCATCCTCTCTATAAAACTTTTTTATATTAAATCTAATCCGCTGTCTCTAGTTTTAGACTGACCTCTTGTCCTAACATTTCTTGAATAATCCTGTTAAAGGTTTAGCCAGAACACTCCTAAGTTCTTTTAATGGGTGTATCCCATCTGGTCCCATTGATTTATCTCTTTTTACCTTAGAGAGTTTTAGATGAACTTTTTCCTCAGTAAACATGCATGCTTCCCACGTCTCGCTATTTTCTTTCTAACCAAGGTCCTTTCCCATCCCCATGATCTGTAAAACTGAACAGAAATATTAATTGCGGCACTCACCATTATCCTCATTTACATCACTTCCATCTTTTGTCTTCAGTTAACTATTCCTTGTTTTATATCCCTTCTTTGACTTTTATGTCTATAAATATTTTGCCCACCAATTAGTTGACTGGGTAATTTTGTCCTCTGCTTTGACATTGGCACATCTACTAATGCATTTAGATTTATTCAGCCCAGTCTTGTACAGAAACCTGTCTCCCTCCTCCTGCATCTGCTTATATTTCCTAAATGCTAAATTTTTCTCCTTTTTTCCTCTTTTTACCATATTTGCCACTTCTGTGGAGTACCGCAGTGGTTTTCTTTTTTCCCTTTACTGACAAGTCTAATGCAATGCTCTGTTGTCTTTAATAAAACACATTTCAGATAATCCCAACAATTAAAGGGGAACTACCACCCCAACACAATATAATCTCTAAATCCTTGTCTTCCTATTATTATTAGAGGCAAATATAGTTTTTGATACCTTTTATTGGCTAACTAAGCAGATTTAAATGCAAGCTGTCAAGACCTTAGGTCTCTTCCTCAGGCATGTTATACAGATAAATATGAAAACTTCTCTCTTAAATACAAGTACACATTGCATTGTTTATCATGGAAAGCAGATAACAGAATGCAGTAAAGATCCAGATATCTTTGATCAGTCAATGGTAAATTGCACTCTTCCTCTGAGGCTTTAGAGGTATTTACGATGCTCTTGGGTCTGTTGGAAAGGTCAATCAACTAAATTATATTTTGACAGAAATTCCTTATCCCTGTTCAAACCACTACAAATTGCATAACATTTTAACATTAATTTTACCTCCCATACCTTTCTGTCCCTCTGAGTGCGGAACAGTCCCATCAATACAGTTAACTTAATATCCTTGACACTGTGCCCATTTTGGCAAAAATGTTCTCCCACTGGTGTCTCTGTCTTTTTGTTATTAACACTGGATCTGTGGGAATTAAATCTCCTATGTAGTGCTTGTCCAGTTTCTCCCACATACAGAGCTGTTGGGCATTTTGCACACATGATAAGGTATATTACATTGGATGATTTACAGGTGAAGGTACCATTGATCTTATGGTGTAATTGGGTGTCTGGAATTGGTATGTTGTCCGTGGTGTAAATGTGTGCACAAGTTTCACATCTCTTTTGTAGGCAGGGAGATGTGCCATTTTTTGTATTTTTTTTTTTTTTTTATATTTATGTTTATTGAGAGAAAAAGAAAACGACATAATACAATAATGCATCTCCATAAGACTCAATACAAATAAATACCAAAGAATGATACAGCATAAATGGAGGAGATATATAACTCGAGTTGCTACAAGGGACTATCGTCTCGATTTCCATTTATCTAGAAGTCAAGAATTTAAAAAGGTCAAGAGAAGGAGGTTAGTGGAAAGAGAAAGAGATATCGAAGAAGAAAGAGATATAAGGGGAGAGAGAGAACTAAGAGAGAGATAAAGAGAGAAAGAGATAGAAAGGGGTAAAGAGAGATATCGGAGATCGGCCTCGGGACGTATAACAAACAAATCCTATTTCCAGGACTTGATGAATGTGGAGAGGTAGTCAACATCTAAGCCCTGTTTGAGCCGTGCTATTCTCGTGAGAATCAAGTGATCTCGAGCTCTTGAGTGCCATTCTGCTAAAGACGGGGGCTCAACATTTTTCCAGTGGGCGGGGATCAAGGACTTAGCCGCAGATAGTAATATTAGCAAGATCCGACGTTTGTATGACGGAATGACAGATAATCCCAAGAAGAAAAGGGCTTGTTGGGGAGTTTTCAGTAGAGAGACATCAAGTGATTTTTCTATTTGCTCTAAGCAGGAGGACCAAAACCGGAGAATCTTAGGGCAAGACCACCAGATATGGAGGAAAGTTCCCTCGTGTGTCTGGCATCTCCAACAGGTAGAAGTACCAGAGTGAAGGATGCGTCGAAGCTTAACTGGTGTATAGTACCATCTGTACAGGAATTTGTAATTGGACTCCAAAACTTGGGATGAAATAGACGAAGAGGCTGTGAGAGACCAAATCTCTCTCCAGTCCTCCTCAGATATCGGGCCACTCAGTTCTGCCCCCCACGCAGGCATATAAGCGGGAGGGGAAGAAGTCAGGGTCGACACCAGGATAGAGTAGATCTTGCCCACAAATCTGCCGGAAGAATTGTTCGCATAACACAGGGATTCAAACTTAGTGGGTTGACGCGAGATTAAAGGGTGAAATAAAGGTTGAGTTAGAAAATGTGAGATTCGGAGATACCGCCAGATTTCCTTAGGTGGTAAGGTAAATTTGTCTGCCAACAAGGGGAAAGCAAGTAATTTAGACCCCTGAAAGAAGTCCCCCATTAGTCGGTCTGGTACATCTGACCAGAGAGGGAACGAAGATGAGAGAAGTGTGAAAGGTGTGGTCCTAGTGTAGAAAAGGCGTGAGACGGGAGATGGGAAAGAAGTCAGTGGAGATTTGGCATGCCACCAGTCCCAAACACGCATGATGATATAAAGTATCGGGTGAGATTTCAAGGTTGCATGTCTAAGTCGTGGCGGGAGGAAAAATTCCGTTAGTGTATCCCCTCCTGATACATAATTACGTTCCAAGGCGACCCAGAGCTTCGAAGCACCATTGACAGCCCAATCAGGGATGGAAGATAAGAGGGCAGCGTGGTAATAAAGTTTAAGGTCTGGGATGCCCAGCCCCCCCAAAGATTTCGGTCTACTAAGAGTCTCGCGTTTGATCCTCGGCTTAATACCATGCCAAATAAACTTCTGGAAAAGGCGGGATGTCGAAATAAAAAAGTTTTGCGGTATCGGAATAGGCAATGTTTGAAAAAGGTAGAGAAAGCGTGGTAAGATATTCATCTTAATAGTATTAATACGGCCTAGCCAAGAGAGGAACAAAGGCTCCCATTTCTGAAGATCCTTTTTAATAGCAGCTAGAAGTGGAGGGAAATTGGCCACGAAAATACTTTCCAGATTTGGAGTTAGATGGACCCCTAGATATTTAATTGATGAAAACGACCATCTAAAGGGAAACAGAGAACGGAGTGGAGATAACATATGAGTTGGTAGATTAATAGGAAGTATTTCTGATTTAGAATAATTAATTCGGAAGTCAGATAGAGAAGAGAAGGTCCGAAATTCCTCCATGATGGCGGGTAAGGAAGAGGAAGGAGAGGTGATAGTTGCCAGGACATCATCTGCGAACATTGACAGTTTATGTTCATGTGCGCCGCACGTGATCCCTTTTATCTTCGGGTTCAAACGTATATGTTGGGCCATAGATTCCATCACCAGTATAAATAATATAGGAGAAAGTGGGCAACCCTGACGCGTACCGTTGGAGATGCGGAAAGGGGTCGAAAGGTGTCCATTGGTTTTGACTTTGGCAGTAGGATTAGAGTAAAGAGCCAATACTCGATCAATAAAAGAGGGGCCAAACCCAAAAGCTCGTAGAGTGAAGGAGAGGAAGGACCAGTTAACACGGTCGAACGCCTTCTCGGCGTCCGTAGCGAGTAAGAGAGAAGGGAGAGAGAGGCGGGAAGATGAGTGGATTAAATTTAAAACCTTCCTTGTGTTGTCCCTTGCCTCTCTCCCAGGAACAAACCCGGCTTGGTCCGGATGGATCAAAAAGGGTAAAAGTGGTTTAATCCGGTCAGCTAGGATCTTAGCATAAAGTTTCACATCAACATTTAATAGAGATATCGGCCTATAGCTAGAACAGGAAAGCTTATCTTTGCCTGGTTTGTGTAGCACTGTAATGTAGGCCATCAGGGGATCAGTATGAGTTGCCATCGACCTGGGGAAATCTTTGAAGGAGTCCGTCAGCATAGGAGCAAGGATTTCCTTATAGGATTTATAATATGCCTGGGAAAACCCATCTGGACCTGGGCTTTTGCCCGAGGGAAGGGAGGAGATTGCTTTAAGGACTTCTTCTTCCGTAATAGGGGATTCGAGAGAGTCCCTGGTCTCCACTGGAACTTGCGGTAATCGGGCTGCTTCAAGATAAGATAAAATGCGTTGGCATGAGCTCTCAGTGGGGTAAGAAGAAGTGCGAATGTTGTACAGAGATTCATAAAAGGAGCGGAATTCTGAAGAAATATCCTTATCTGTGTGAAGAAGAGAGCCAGAAGAGTTCTTAATAGTTGGAATATAAGTCGAAGGGTTCGCTTGTCTAAGTTGTCTTGCTAATAGACGGTCCGCTTTATTCCCTTTTTCAAAGAATAGTTGTTTAGATCTAAGATAGGCCTTTTCCACCCTTTCAAAGAGGAGAGTTTTCAGCGAATTGCGTAAGTCAGTGAGCCGGGATAGTGTGGCAACAGCTTTAGAAAGTTTATGTTGTTTTTCCAGATCCCGAATAAGGCGGAGAGTGTCGTCAATCTTCTGATTACGACATCTTTTATAATGGGTCGCTAATTGGATAATTTCCCCTCTAATAACGCATTTATGCGCTTCCCATAGTGTCAGAGGTGAGATGTCAGGTGACCTATTGAGTGAGAAATATTCTGTAAGTTTAGTTTCAATAGCAGACTTGATGTCAGCTTGAGTAAGAAGAAATTCATCAAGGCGCCAAATTCGGGCAGGTAAAGCCGCTTGTGGTCTGTTAATGACCAGGGAAACAGGAGCGTGATCAGACCAAGTAATGGAACCAATATCAGCAGAATGCAATAAATGCAATGAGGAATGTGGGAGAAAAAGATAGTCAATCCTCGTGTAAGAGTCATGAGGGTGAGAGTAAAACGTAAAATCTCTAGTATCGGGGTGCATTAGACGCCATGTGTCGACGAGATGGAAGGAGTGGAGAATGGAGTTAAGTCGTCGGACCACGGAGTACGGGAAAGATGAAAGTTTGGAGGAGCAGTCCAGATGTGGCATAAGATGAGAATTAAGATCTCCCCCAAGAACCAAGGTGCCTTCCCAGAGCGGATGAAGAGTTTCTAGGGTGTCCTGTAGAAAAGAAGCTGGCGAGTCGCTAGGCGTATATATATTGATAAAAGTGTACAATTGTCTATCAATAAGTCCTTTAACCAAAAGATACCTTCCACTGGGATCTCTACGGACGAGCGAAGGGGTAAAAGATAGACGTTTATGCATAATGACAGCCACTCCACTAGTTTTCGAAGAGGAAGAGCTCAAGTATGCCTGTTTATAATATTTATTGGTAAGTTTCTGTTCCCGCCCACGGGAAAAATGCGTCTCCTGAAGAAACACTACATCCCCCCCCATTCTATGAAAGTCATTTAAGGCCATGGTGCGTTTTTGGGGAGAATTTAGCCCCTTAACGTTCAGGGAGATAACGTGTAGTTTAGGTGAGTTGTCTAAAGGAACCGTCATCTCTGAGGTAAGTTAGAGGCTAGAGAGCGCACATAGACGTTGACATACGTGATTCCCCAGCATATTCTCCAGTACTTGCGTCCCGAAAATATGTCCCGAGGCTCGATCTCACAAGAGAGGTAAAAAGAGGAGAAGGACCAAGCAGGAATAGGAAAAGACAGGGGTGGAGAGAAAAGGGAAAGAAAAACTGAAGCTAAACAGAGAAAAGAAAAAAGGACCACTCTCGTCAGACTACCGTGGGCAGACACAGTCCACGATGTCTGAGCAGTATATACAGTAGAGAAAGACATATGAGAGGCGTGGTTAAGAAATCGATAATCCTGGGAGAAAAAACACCCCCAGGGTAAGCAGTGGGATAGGAAAAGGGAGAGAAAAGTAACCTGGACCCGAGATTCTAAAAAGAAATGGGAAGTATAGAAATATAAGATCCCTGTGGAGAGATGAGCAAAATAAGTGGGTACTTGCAGTTAAAAAGAACCACTGTAGCACTGTGGGTCAAGCCAGCCGGCTAGATGTGTCCCCAATAGGATATTATGTGAAGAGGGGGACAGATAGAAAATCACCTGTAGCAACTTGAGCACATTAGATTAGCACAGCTTAAAAAATAAAATATCAGGTTCAACATTGTAGAGGAATTAACTACACAAAAAAAAAAAAAAAAAATTGTATAAACAGCAGTATACATTAGAAAAAGAAATAAGAACACGGCAAGTCCCCCCGTCTGCCGCGACCCCCTTGGAAAGGGACGCGACACCCGCAGGGGAGGCCACCCCACCCCTTCCTAAACAGAGCCCATTGCCTAATAGAATAGAGGTATCAATAAACCAGCACTGGGGATATAGTGGAGACCTTTGAGCCTATGTCAGGTAAATAGCGGTGCTAAAGAGGGCTATAGTCTCATCATAGCACGGATAGAAGGGGGGGAGGGAGATAACGCCCATCATTTACGTTAGCGTACTTCATGAGGTTCAAAAATCTTGCCCCCTAATAGAAAAGGAACTAGCTTGCTAGGAGCAAACCTATCTGATAACCAGCACTTGCTCGTCCCCAATGGTAGATTAATAACAAGGAAATATGAGAGCAGGAGGTCAGGGACCGAACTATCAGCCGTCTCATGCCATCAGTTAACATAAACTACACGTCTATAAAATAATAGTGTAAGTGTGAAAAATAGACCAAGTGCCCAAAGACAGACCAGGCTCTGCGTCCTCTCCTTGATCCGGAACAGAACACAGAGCCCAGACCAAAATACATAACAACATGGTATAAACTTAGCCCCAGATATCCCAAAAGCAGGAAAAGAGCAGTTTCTTACGTGTGTCCCGGAGGTCCGCGACCCGAGAGAGGTCCCCCAACATAGTCGGGCGATCCCAACCAGCCCGACCGACCACCGGGAGACAACTACAACCTTCACAAAAATAACCAATACAGGTAATAAAAACATTCATCAGATGAATAGTTACTGACTGGGAAAACAGTCCAGCTGAGGGTCAAAATGAGCCGCTACTCTGCGAGGGTAAACAGTTCAGCCATGTCCCACCGATTGTGCGGATAGAGGATCTGACACCTTGATCGGTGAAGTTTGAGCTCTTCGTTTCTTGGAGGTTGACTGCCATTGCCCCGAGCTCTGTGGGGAAGAATTCCATTGCGCCTCCATCTGATGAGCCGCGGTGTCACTAGGCAGATCTTGCACAGAAAGATGGAGGGCCTCAGCGAAGGCTTTTGTGTTGCCCCGATAGCGAAGCATGTGGGTCACGCCGTCCCTTGTAGCCAGGAGTTTCAGGGGGAACCCCCAACGGTACTGAATGTTGTTAGCTCGTAAAGCTGATGTCAGTGGCCGCAGTTCTCGCCTCCATTGTGTGGTCATAGGAGAAAAGTCCCCAAAAATAGAAATCGAGGATCCCTCAAACATAAGCGGGGATTTGCCTTTACATGCAGACACAATTGCCTCCTTCACCGGGTAAGACAGGAATTTGATGATCGTATCTTTTGCCGCAGTAGACGGGGCCGTTGCAGGCTTGGGCAATCTGTGTGCTCTTTCAATGCGGATTTCATCTGCCGAAGTTGTGCCTAGTATGAAGCAAAATAACTTCTGTAGGTAATCCGGTAGATCAGGGTACAGGACAGAGTCAGGAATACCACGAATCCGGAGGTTATTTCTCCTGTTCCTGTTTTCAATGTCATCCATTTTAACGGTGAGGTCGATATTCCGGCGGTGAAGGTAATCTAATTTTTTATATATGTCAGTTTTGCAGGACTGCCAGCTATCAACATCTTCTTCCAATGCGTGGACACGATCCCCTAGTAATGCCACTTCAGCCTTGATTTCCTTAATCTCTTCTCGAAGAAATTGCTTAAGGTCCAGTAACAAGTTCTGGATATCGTGCTTAGTGGAAGGTAAGTCCAGCATATCAGAATCCTCTTGGGCGGTAGACTGAGCCACAGGATCTAGTGAGGACATCGTAGACGCGGCAGAACTCTCCTCCGCCATCTTGTCAGTAGCGTCTTGTGTCTGTTTGACCTGCTTGGGCGGGAAAAAGTTTTGCAGGTTCTTCCCCCGTCTGGGTTGCTTGTTTGCAGCCATCTGTCTACAAGAACAAGTAGCTATGTAAATCGGTAGGGGTGGATAAAAAGTACAGGGATATATAATAAAAAAAAGCCCAGTAAAGAATCTCAAGTCCAGGAGCTGAACTAACAAGCAGCCATCCGCTCGGCAGTCCAGGCCACGCCCCCCCATTTTTTGTATTTTTATTCAGGGCACTCCTCACCATCAGTTGTTTCAAATTTGGAGGCTGTCTGAAGGAGAGTAAGGGAGTCTGTGGGAATATGTTCTTGAGTCTTTCATCTGTATGTAATTTCTTTTGAAGTTCTCTTGAAATTTTGCGTAGAACTTCAACCTGGGGGTGGTAAGTGACCACCAGTGGCACCTGGTTTCCCTTATGTTGTTCATTGTAGCGCAACAGATTTTTTCTTGGTATTTGGGTAACAAATATCCCACAAAAAATTATACAAAACAACTTAACAGGATCATAAAAGAACTACCCTCCAACACTGAAGAACAGATAAAGCCCCTAATACCAGCAGATCCAAAAAAAGGCTCCTTCTACATGCTACCAAAAATACACAAGGAAGGAAACCCAGGAAGACCCATAATTTCAGGGATTGGTACACTCACAGAGAATATATCTGGCTGGGTAGAAAATACCCTGAAACCCTAAAACAAACACCCAGCTTCCTTCAGCACACCACGGATCTTTTAAACAAATTAGCTGACTTGGGGCCAATTCCAGAGAGCACCATCCTGGCCACTATGGATGTAGAATCCCTTTACACCAACATTCCACACACAGATGCCATAGCAGCATGCCAGGGATATCTGGAACAAAATAACACACCCATGGAACCGGTAACAAAACTCATACAGTTTATTCTCACCCACAATTACTTCAAGTTTGGACAGGACCTCTACCTTCAGAAAATGGGGACTGCAATTGGTACCCGAATGGCACCACAATATGCCAACCTGTTTATGGCAAAATTGGAAGAGGACTTCCTGTCCACCTGCCAGATAAAACCCCTGGTCTACCTCCGTATCACAGTGCCTGTGATTCCTGTCACTCTCAATTGTGGATGTCACTGATTTGCTGACTGAGTTTGACCCGCCTCCTGATGACCTTTTTATACCTGGCTATCTCTTATGTCAGTTGCCCTTTCGTGGTGTTCCTGAGCCAGTAGTGCTATTGCTGTGTTCCTGTATTCTGAGTTCCTGTGTACCGTTCGGCTTGTCCTGACCATTCTCCAGTGTTCCTGCCTGTGTATGACCCGGCTTGTCTGCGGACCACCCTTGGATCCTGACTCGGCTAGTTTGACGTTCCTGCCTGTGTATGACCCGGCCCGGCTGACTTCCTGCTCCGAAGATCGACTTCCAGCTTGTTCCAGTGACCTGCGTTCCAGTTGTCGCCGCCACGACATTTTCCAGTCCCTGCTGCCCACGTCTGTGCCACTGCCTTGCCTGGTGATTCCTTCGATAGTGCTGTGCCTCGTTCTAGTGCAGAGCTGTGTGTATTCTGTGGGCCTTCCTCTCCTTGCAGAGCCTGATTGTAGCGTTGAAGCCTCGAGTAACGTTACAGAGCCTTGCAGTAGCGCTGAAGCCTCGAGTAAACGTGCATTTTAACTCTTGCAGTGCTGCCTCTGATTCACTCTCTCTATCTCCTGTACGAGCCTCGTTGCAAGTGATACTGCTGCTGAGTTGGCCGCTCTCCGTCGGCAACTCTAGTCTAACGTTGCAGAGTGTCCACATAGTTTGGGCCGTTTGGGCGCTTAAGGCTCTCCGGTGTTGGTTACCGACGAGATCATTGACACAGAGTGTTGGCAGAAAGGCTTCAGTGTTGGCTTATCCGGTACTACGCCCGAGGGGGCTAGTGGCTCTGGCTCTAGTATTACTGCATTCGATTACACCTGAGGAGGCTGTTAGCTCTTGCATTGCAGGCCGGTTTCCGTTACTCCCGAAGGGGCTATTCGCACTTGCACATACGAAAGCAGTTCCTGTAGCTACGCCCGTGGGGGCTAAGTTGTTACCCATTCTGCTTATTATCTACCACCTTGGCAAGGCAGCTCGTTCCTCAGCACCTGATGAACATCGCCTGTACAGCACAGCCTATTTAACATCCAGGGCGTGTCAAACTTCCACATCTGAGACTGACTGTTATTTGGACTTTAACCCCTTAGGGGTCTATATCATCCTAGTGCATACTGATTTGCATTTATGTCCATTATGCTATTTCCCTTGTATTATCTCAGTCTACTTTATCTGTGTATTACCTACCGCCTCTAGAGGGCGTAATTGTGCATTATTCACTTTAATAAAGTGTGTTTTATTTTCACTTATTGGTCTGAGAGTCCTAAAAACCGTAACAGTACGAAAGGGCCATGACCTCAGACGGTAAGGGTGAAAGTAATCCTCTGAACATCCACTGGAGAATGGATGTCCAGGAGCAGCTCCTGGACCAATTGGCACTGGCTCTACAAACGTTACTTGAACGTACAGTACATTTGGACAAGTCTGGTCCTAATCCGGTGGTCCCCCCAGTCTTGACATCGGAGAATCCCTCTGTATCTCCCAGTACTAACACAAGAGGGTTAACGGCAGCGGTACCGTTACCCCTAAGATATGATGGCGAACCCTCCTTATGCAGAGGTTTTATTAACCAGTTGGAGATATTTTTGGAATTGGCACCCCAGGCATTTCCTAACGACCGTAGCAAGGTCGGCTTTATGATATCTCTGTTGACTGGCAAAGCTTTGGCATGGGCAAATCCGATATGGGAGAGTGCCAGACCCTGCACACTGAACTTTAGAGAATTTGTGGTGAAGTTCAGACGTGTGTTTGAGGTTCCTGGTAGGTCTGCCTTTGCTGCCAAAAGGCTGATGGAGATTCAGCAGGGCAAATGCACTCTGGGTGAGTACGCTATTGAATTCCGGACCTTGGCAGCAGAGGTAGGCTGGAACGATGAGGCCTTACTTGCTGCTTTTACTCAGGGTCTCGCTGAACAGATCAAGGACGAGATAGCAGCTCGAGATGTACCCAGCGTGCTGGACGAGTACATTGACTATGTCATGCTAATAGATTCTCGCATCCGGGAGAGACGCTTGGCTAAAAGAACCAAAGCAAAGAGTTATGGCCAGAACCAGTTCCTTACCCCACCCACTCCACCCGTTCTGCCTGAGCGAACAGCTGACAGCACGGAACCTATGCAATTAGGTTTTACTAGGCTCACAAAAGAGCAGAAGCTGTATCGTAGAAGGCAAGGCTTATGCCTATATTGTGGCAAACCAGGTCATATATTACGCAATTGTCCTGTAAGGCCGGGAAACGAACGCACCTAGGGTACCTTGGGGGACAGGCCCTAGGTGGTGTTGAACAGTCCCTAGAGACTTGCACCACTAAACCCACCATCCAGGTGGCTTTTGCCTGGAATGACAAGGTCATAGAAGTCTTAGCATTGGTGGACTCCGGGGCAGCCGGATACTTCATGGATCAGTCCTTTGCTGAGTTTCAGGGCATTCCGTTATGCAAGAAGGACTCTCCTGTGGCTATAGAGGCCATTGATGGCAGACCCCTGGATCCTGCTTTCATTACCTTCGAGACTATCCCAGTGTCTATGACTGTGGGGGCTTGTCACAGGGAGCAGATACAATTCCAGATCATTCGTTCCCCACATCATTCAGTTATTTTGGGGTTCCCGTGGTTGCAAACACACAATCCCCAATTTGACTGGCAAAGGTGTGAAGTTAACTCTTGGTCGGAGTATTGTAACAAGAATTGTCTTTCTCTCCCTATTAAGATTATGTGTACCTCTCCAGCTGTGCTAACAGAATATGGACAATTCAGTGACGTGTTTAGCAAAGGAGAGGCCAGCGCATTGCCTGACCATAGGCCATATGATTGCGCCATTGATTTATCTCCAGGGGCCGTGCCTCCTAGGGGACGTACTTACCCACTGTCCTGTGAGGAAAGTAGGGCAATGGAGGAGTATATCACAGATGCCCTGGAGAGGGGAATCATTCGAAAATCTTCATCTCCGGCTGGTGCCTGTTTTTTTTTTGTAAAAAAGAAAAGTGGGGAACTCAGGCCTTGCATTGACTACCGTGGGTTGAATAAGCTGATGCCCAAGAACGCCTATCCCATTCCACTTATTACAGAATTATTCGACAGATTAAAAGGCTCTTCGATCTTTACCAAACTTGACTTACGAGCCGCCTATAATCTAGTCAGAATTAAAGAGGGTGACGAGTGGAAAACGGCGTTTAATACCAGAACAGGGCATTATGAATATCTGGTGATGCCATTCGGTCTATGCAATGCGCCTGCAGTATTTCAGGAATTGATTAACGATATTTTACGTGACTTGCTCCAGTCCTGTGTGGTTGTGTATCTAGATGATATACTAATTAATTCTGCCAACCTTGCCCAACACATTAAAGATGTCTCAGAAGTCTTGCTCCGACTCCGCAAGCACAAGTTATTCTGCAAAATAGAAAAGTGCGAATTCCATACTTCTCAAGTACCATTCCTGGGGTTCATTATATCCAAAAATGGCATTGCCATGGATCAGGAGAAGTTGGCTGCAGTTCTGCAATGGCCTCGGCCTAAGGGATTAAAGGCCATTCAACGATTCCTAGGTTTTGCGAATTATTATAGGAAGTTCATCAAGAACTTTTCCACGATTGTAAGACCATTGTCAGACTTGACTCACAAGGGCGCTTCTCCCTCTCAGTGGTCTGAGGCAGCTGAAAACGCATTTGTTACCCTGAAATCTGCCTTTGCATCTGCTCCTATACTGTCCCACCCCAATCCCTCCCTGCCGTTTACTTTGGAGGTTGACGCTTCAGATGTTGGGGTTGGGGCGGTGCTCTCCCAACGTCCTGTGGGAGGTGGAGCTTTAATGCCGTGTGGGTTCTTTTCTAAGAAATTGTCCAGCGCCCAGAGTCATTACGAGATTGGTGACAGGGAACTGTTGGCCATCATACTGGCACTTAAGGAGTGGCGACATCTCTTGGAGGGCACTCAGACTCCAGTACTAATTCTTACTGACCATAAGAATCTAACCTATCTCTCAGAGGACAAAAGACTGTCTTCTCGACAGGCCAGGTGGGCGCTGTTTCTGTCCCGGTTAAATTTCTTAGTATCCTATCTTCCTGGTTCTAAGAATATTAAGGCCGATGCGTTGTCACGTCAGTTCGCTTCTGACACTGAGAGGGAGGAAGTACCGGTACCCATCATTCAGCCAGATCGGATCCTGGCTACTATTCGTACTACTATAACCTCGCCACTGGGGGAGGAGATACTGGCATCACAATCACGGGCACCTCCAGGAACCCCAGTGGGGAAGTGTTTTGTAGAAGAGTCATTCCGTACCCGTCTCTTGGAGACCTATCACGCCTCAAAAGCAGCTGGGCATATTGGTAAGGACCAATTAGTATGGTCTCTTTCGCAACTATTTTGGTGGCCTACGTTGAGAGCTGACTGCGCCGCCTTCACGGCAGCTTGTACCACTTCTGCCCGTGCCAAGACCCCTAGGCATCTCGCTGTGGGCTTATTGCAACCTGTGCCTAACGGAGACCGTCCATGGTCACATATATCCATTGACTTTCTGGGAGAGTTACCGGCATCTAGAGGTTACAAGTTCATTCTTATGGTGGTCGACAGATTCTCTAAGATGGCACATTTTGTGCCTCTGACTGGGCTTCCATCGGCTCAGGAATTGGCTATAGTTTTTGCCAGAGAGGTGTTCCGTCTGCACGGAGTGCCCAGAGTGATTGTCTCTGACCATGGGAGCCAGTTCGTTTCTAGGTTCTGGAGGGCATTTTGTGGTCAGATGGGCATTCAATTGTCATTTTCCTCCGCCTACCATCCCCAGACGAATGGGGCCACTGAGCGTGCCAATCAGGGACTGGAACAGTTCCTGCGCTGTTTTGTCTCCGATCATCATGATAATTGGGCTGACCTGTTGCCATGGGCAGAGTTTGCCAGGAACTGTGTGGTTAACTCATCGTCCGGGAGCTTCCCGTTTTTCGTGAATTATGGGTTCCAGCCTTGTCTGCTCCCAGACTCCTTTCAGGCACAGCAGATCCCTGCTCTAGACGAGCATTTGGCACGACTTCATTCCACTTGGGCACAGGTTCAGAGGTCCCTCAGTCAGTCTTTCAGACGGCAGCAACGGCACGCTAATCGCAGACGCCTTCCAGCAGTCTCATTTCAAGTGGGGGACAGGGTATGGCTGTCATCCAGAAACCTCAACTTACAAGTCCCATCCAATAAACTGGCTCCCCGGTTCATTGGTCCATTTAGAATTATCCGCAAAATTAATCCGGTCTCTTATGCTCTGGAGCTTCCACCCTCTATGCACATTCATAATGTGTTCCATGTGTCTCTTCTGAAACCCTTGGTGTGCAATCGTTATACTACTACGCCAGTGATTCCTGGGCCGGTGGACGTCCAGGGCCAAGAGGAATATGAAGTCCAGAGTATTATTGACTCCAGGAGATTTAGAGGAAAGCTGCAATATTTGGTTCATTGGAAGGGCTATGGCCCTGAGGAACGCTCTTGGATTGATCAGGGGGATCTCCATGCTCCCAGATTAGTACGCAGCTTTCACTCTAAATATCCTTTGAAACCCAAACCTCAGGCTAGGAGAGGGGGTCTTTGAGAGGGGGGTACTATCACAGTGCCTGTGATTCCTGTCACTCTCTGTTGTGGATGTCGCTGATTTGCTGACTGAGTTTGACCCGCCTCCTGATGACCTTTTTATACCTGGCTATCTCTTATGTCAGTTGCCCTTTCGTGGTGTTCCTGAGCCAGTGTGCTTTTGCTGTGTTCCTGTATTCTGAGTTCCTGTGTACCGATTCGGCTTGCCCTGACCATTCTCCAGTGTTCCTGCCTGTGCATGACCTGGCTCGTCTGCGGACCACCCTTGGATCCTGACCCGGCTAGTTTGACGTTCCTGCCTGTGTATGACCCGGCTCGTCTACGGACCACCCTTGGATCCTGACCCGGCTAGTTTGACGTCCCTGCCTGTGTATGACCAGGTCCGGCTGACTTCCTGCTCCGAAGATCGACTTCCAGCTTGTTCCAGTGACCTGCGTTCCAGTTGTCGCAGCCGCGACATTTTCCAGTCTCTGCTGCCCACGAGTGTGCCATTGCCTAGCCTGGTGATTCCTTCGATAGTGCTGTGCCTCGTTTTAGTGCAGAGCTGTGTGTATTCTGTGGGCCTTCCTCTCCTTGCAGAGCCTGAGCGTAGCGTTGAAGCCTCGAGTAACGTTACAGAGCCTTGCAGTAGCGCTGAAGCCTCAAGCAAACGTGCATTTTAACTCTTGCAGTGCTGCCTCTTATTCACTCTCTCTATCTCCAGTACGAGCCTTGTTACAAGTGATACTGCTGCTGAGTTGGCCGCTCTCCGTCGGCAACTCTAGTCTAACGTTGCAGAGTGTTCACAAAGCTTGGGCCGTTTGGGTGCTTACAGGCTCTCCGGTGTTGGTTACCGACGAGATCATATACCCAGAGTGTTGGCAGAAAGGCTTCAGGGTTGGCTATCCGGTACTACGCCCGCGGGGGCTAGTGGCTCTGGCTCTAGTATTACTGCATTCGATTACACCTGAGGAGGCTATTAGCTCTTGCATTGCAGGCCGGTTTCCATATTGCCCCAAGGGGCTATTCGCACTTGCACATACTTAAGCAGTTCCTGTAGCTACGCCCGTGGGGGCTAAGTTGTTACCCAGTCTGCTTATTATCTACCACCTTGGCAAGGCAACTCGTTCCTCAGCACCTGATGAACTTCGTCTGTACAGCCCAGTCTATTTAACATCAAGGGCGTGTCAAACTTCCACATCTGAGACTGAGTATAATTTGGACTTTAACCCCTTTGGGGCCCATATCATCCTAGTTCATACTGATTTGCATTTATGTCCTTTATACTATTTTCCTTGTATTATTTCAGTTTACATTATCTGTGTATTACCTACCGCCTCTAGAGGGCGTAAGTGTCATCATTCACTTTAATAAAGTGTGTTTTATTTTCACTTATTGGTCTGAGTGTCTTAAAAACCGTAACACGCCCAGAGTCATTACGAGATTGGCGACAGGGAACTGTTGGCCATCATACTGGCACTAAAGGAGTGGCGACATCTCTTGGAGGGCACTCAGACTCCAGTACAAATTCTTACTCACCATAAGAATCTAACCTATCTCTCAGAGGCCAAAAGACTGTCTTCTCGACAGGCCAGGTGGGCTCTGTTTCTGTCCCGGTTCAATTTCTTAGTATCCTATGTTCCTGGTTCTAAGAATATCAAGGCTGATGCGTTGTCATGTCAGTTCGCTTCTGACCCTGAGAGGGAGGAAGTCCCGGTACCCATCATTCAGCCAGATTAGATCCTGGATACTATTCGTACCACTATAACCTCGCCACTGGGGGAGGAGATACTGGCATCACAATCACAGGCACCTCCTGGAACCCCAGTGGGGAAGTGTTTTGTAGAAGAGTCATTCCGTATCCGTCTGTTGGAGACCTATGACGCCTCTAAAGCAGCTGGGCATATTGGTAGGGACCAATTAGTATGGTCTCTCTCGCAACTATTTTGGTGGCCTACGTTGAGAGCTGACTGCGCCGCTTTTACGGCAGCTTGTACCACTTGTGCCCGTGCCAAGACCCCTAGGCATCTCCCTGTGGGCTTATTGCAACCGGTGCCTAACGGAGACCGTCCATGGTCTCATATATCCATTGACTTTTTGGGAGAACTACCGGCATCTAGTGGTTACAAGTTCATTCTTATGGTGGTCGATAGATTCTCTAAAATGGCACATTTTGTGCCTCTGACTGGGCTTCCATCGGCTCAGGAATTGGCTATAGTTTTTGCCAGAGAGGTGTTCCGTCTGCACGGAGTGCCCAGAGTGATTGTCTCCGACCGTGGGAGCCAGTACGTTTCTAGGTTCTGGAGGGCATTTTGTGGTCAGATGGGCATTCAATTGTCGTTTTCCTCCGCCTACCATCCCCAGACGAATGGGGCCGCTGAGCGTGCCAATCAGGGACTGGAACAGTTCCTGCGCTGCTTTGTCACCGATCATCATGATAATTGGGCTGACCTGTTGCCATGGGCAGAGTTTGCCAGGAACTGTGCGGTTAACTCATCGTCCGGGAGCTCCCCGTTTCTCGTGAATTATGGTTTCCAGCCTTGTCTGCTCCCGGACTCCTTTCAGGCGCAGCAGATTCCTGCTCTAGACGAGCATTTGGCACGACTTCATTCCACTTGGGCACAGGTTCAGAGGTCCCTCAGTCAGTCTTTCAGGCGGCAGCAACGGCACGCTAATCACAGACGCCTTCCAGCGGTCTCATTTCAAGTTGGGGACAGGGTATGGCTGTCATCCAGGAACCTCAACTTACAAGTCCCATCCAATAAACTGGCTCCCCGGTTCATTGGTCCATTTAGGATTATCCGCAAGATTAATCCGGTTTCTTATGCTCTGGAGCTTCCACCCTCTATTCACATTCATAATGTGTTCCATGTGTCTCTCCTGAAACCCTTGGTGTGCAATCGTTATACTACCACGCCAGTGATTCCTGGGCCGGTGGACGTCCAGGGCCAAGAGGAATATGAAGTCCAGAGTATTATTGATTCCAGGAGATTTAGAGGAAAGCTGCAATATTTGGTTCATTGGAAGGGCTATGGCCCTGAAGAACGTTCTTGGATTGATCAGGGGGATCTCCATGCACTGAGATTAGTATGCAGCTTTCACTCTAAATATCCTTTGAAACCCAAACCTCAGGCTAGGAGAGGGGGTCTTTGAGAGGGGGGTACTATCACAGTGCCTGTGATTCCTGTCACTCTCAGTTGTGGATGTCACTGATTTGCTGACTGAGTTTGACCCGCCTCCTGATGACCTTTTTATACCTGGCTATCTCTTATGTCAGTTGCCCTTTCGTGGTGTTCCTGAGCCAGTAGTGCTATTGCTGTGTTCCTGTATTCTGAGTTCCTGTGTACCGATTCGGCTTGCCCTGACCATTCTCCAGTGTTCCTGCCTGTGTATGACCCGGCTCGTCTGCGGACCACCCTTGGATCCTGACCCGGCTAGTTTGACGTTCCTGCCTGTGTATGACCCGGCCCGGCTGACTTCCTGCTCCGAAGATCGACTTCCAGCTTGTTCCAGTGACCTGCGTTCCAGTTGTCGCCGCCGAGACATTTTCCAGTCCCTGCTGCCCACGTGTGTGCCACTGCCTTGCCTGGTGATTCCTTCGATAGTGCTGTGCCTCGTACTAGTGCAGAGCTGTGTGTATTCTGTGGGCCTTCCTCTCCTTTCAGAGCCTGATTGTAGCGTTGAAGCCTCGAGTAACATTACAGAGCCTTGCAGTAGCGCTGAAGCCTCAAGTAAACGTGCATTTTAACTTTTGCAGTGCTGCCTCAAATTCACTCTCTCTATCTCCTGTACGAGCCTCGTTGCAAGTGATACTGCTGCTGAGTTGGCCGCTCTCCGTCGGCAACTCTAGTCTAACGTTGCAGAGTGTCCACATAGTTTGGGCCGTTTGGGCGCTTAAGGCTCTCCGGTGTTGGTTACCGACGAGATCATTGACACAGAGTGTTGGCAGAAAGGCTTCAGTGTTGGCTTATCCGGTACTACGCCCGAGGGGGCTAGTGGCTCTGGCTCTAGTATTACTGCATTCGATTACACCTGAGGAGGCTGTTAGCTCTTGCATTGCAGGCCGGTTCCCGTTACGCCCGAAGGGGCTATTCGCACTTGCACATACGAAAGCAGTTCCTGTAGCTACGCCCGTGGGGGCTAAGTTGTTACCCATTCTTCTTATTATCTACCACCTTGGCAAGGCAGCTCGTTCCTCAGCACCTGATGAACATTGCCTGTACAGCACAGCCTATTTAACATCCAGGGCGTGTCAAACTTCCACATCTGAGACTGACTGTTATTTGGACTTTAACCCCTTAGGGGTCTATATCATCCTAGTGCATACTGATTTGCATTTATGTCCATTATGCTATTTCCCTTGTATTATCTCAGTCTACTTTATCTGTGTATTACCTACCGCCTCTAGAGGGCATAATTGTGCATTAGTCACTTTAATAAAGTGTGTTTTATTTTCACTTATTGGTCTGAGAGTCCTAAAAACCGTAACACTCCGCTACATAGATGGTATTCTTATCATCTGGACCGCCAGTGAAGAGGAACTTCTCAAATTCCATGAGAATTACAATACATTCCACCCCAATATCAACCTAACACTCAGTCACTCACGCACAAGCATTAACTTCCTTGACACAACTATCAGTATTCAGAACAACTCCATCCACACATCCCTATACCGCAAACCAACAGACAGACCAACATACCTGAAAAGCAATAGCTTCCATCCAAAACACACAAAGAACTCCATCATATACAGCCAGGCCATCAGATACCACCGCATCTGTTCTGACAGGATGGACCGTGACAAGCACCTCCAGGAACTCAGAGGAGACTTTATAAAACACGGTTACAGCGCAACTATTATTGACAGTCAGATACAGAAGGCTACCCAAATACCAAGAAAAAAATCTGTTGCGCTACAAAGAACAACATAAGGGAAACTGGGTGCCACTGGTGGTCACTTACCACCCCCAGGTTGAAGTTCTACGCAAAATTTCAAGAGAACTTCAAAAGAAATTACATACAGATGAAAGACTCAAGAACATATTCCCACAGACTCCCTTACTCTCCTTCAGACAGCCTCCAAATTTGAAACAACTGATGGTGAGGAGTGCCCTGAATAAAAATACAAAAAATGACACATCTCCCTGCCTACAAAAGAGATGTGAAACTTGTGCACACATTTACACCACGGACAACATACCAATTCCAAACACAGGGATAAGGAATTTCTGTCAAAATATAATTTAGTTGATTGACCTTTCCAACAGACCCAAGAGCATCGTAAATACCTCTAAAGCCTCAGAGGAAGAGTGCAATTTACCACTGACTGATCAACGATATCTGGATTTGGACTGCATTCTGTTATCTGATTTCCATGCTAAACAATGTGATGTGTACTTGTATTTAAGAGAGATGTTTTCATATTTATCTGTATAACATGCCTGAGGAAGAGACCTAAGGTCTTGAAAGCTTGCATTCTAAATCTGTTTAGTTAGCCAATAAAAGGTGTCAAAAACTATATTTGCCTCCTATATTTCTACGACTAACACGGTACCAACTCTCATCTGTTATTATTATTAGCAATCCATAGTTTTCTCCAAAAACGTGTTGTAAGAGCACAATCTTTATACTAAATCTCTACCTGATGACGTCTTGCCCCTTGAATCCGTTCTGCGCATGACCGCTATGGAGCCATTCAGCTCCATTGTACTTCCCTCCGTCTTGCCCATCAGTCGTACATCATTGTCCTCAGCACCACATGACCTGCCGCGCTCCTGGCATCAAGCGCGGTCGGGTCATTTCAGCCTAGTGGGAACGGGTGCATGTGAAGCACTCACTATATATAAACCACCGGTCTGTTTCCACTAGGCTGAAAAGTACTGACCGTGTTTGATGCCAAGAGCGCGGCAGGACACGTGGTGCTGAGGACAGTGACGTATGAGTGATGGGCAAGATGGAGGGAGGTACAATGGAGACAAGTGGCTCCATAGCGGTCATGCGCAGAACGGATTCAAGAGGCAAGATGTCATCAGGTAGAGATTTAGTATAAAGATAGTGCTCTTACAATGCTTTTTTGGAGAAAACTAACTATGGATTGCTAATATCGCTAGGAAGACAAAGACTTAGAGATTACATTGTGTTGGGGTGGTAGTTCCCCTTTAAATAAGCTTGGTTTACAGCCTAAGGGAATGTCATTAAAATGTGATCTGACTGATTTGCAAGGAATTAAACTTATTTCTTTGGTTTTCTTTTTACAAATGTATAAATGGGCAGATCATAGCTGTAATCACTCATTCATCAATAAGTGAATTTCAGATAAATTTGTGATTTTCATTTTCCAGCTTCTGGCTGGTAGATTCTTTAGTATGGGGAGGTCCCATGCAAACACACATGTTGTGGGACTGATTTTCTAAGGAAATTGTGTAATTCTTGAGCCTACTGCACCACAGGGAAACTCAAACACACATTTATATGGAAAAATAAAATAGGCAATGGCACACACTAAGCAAATAAGTAATATATATGGTGCACGTCCCATAAGAATAAGTATATTTAATTGTACAAATATATGAGAGGTCAATACAAGGATCTGTTCGGTGAGCTATTTATTCCAAGGCCTGATCAGGTGACCAGGGGACACCCCTTGAGATTAGAGGAAAGGAGGTTTAAACTTCAGCAGAGGAAGGGGTTTTTTTACGGTAAGGTCTGTTAAATTGTGGAATTCATTGCCCAAGGAGGTGGTTATGGCAGATACAATGGATACATTTAAGAGAAGATTAGATACATTTCTTTCCAAAGGGAACATACAGAATTATACTGTTTATTAGTAGGCAGATCAGGAAGGTCTGATAAATACTAAGTTATTTGGTAGCAGGAAAGCTATAAAATTACAGGGGTATGAGGGAAGGTTGAACTTGATGGACTTGTGTCTTTATTCAACTTAATTTACTATGTTACTATGTTAATATGTATATAAATGTACTCAGCATGGGAGTCCCTGGTTGCAGAGAAACAGCACAAATCTGTATGTATCCAAATCCACAATTTATTACAGCATCATTGTAGATAGTGAAATATTTTGGGTCCTAAGGAAGGTCCATGTTAGGACCGAAAACATTTGGCTGTCTACAATGATGCCTTAATACATTGTGGGTTTGGATACATTCAGATGTGTGCTATCTCTCTGCAATCCGGGACTCCCATGCTGAGTACATCTGTATATATTAAAAAGCAAACAAAGAGGAAAGTGCAAGTCTGTCAGTGATGTAAAAATAATAATACACTTTATCCTATATAATAATTCGCTAAGATGTTTGTCAGAAGCCGTCATGTGCAGTAGAGACTGCCCGAACCCACAGAATGCTGGGAGCACAGAAAGAATGCTGGGAGCACAGAATGCTGGGAGGACGGAATGCTGGGGGCACAGAATGCTGGGAGGACGGAATGCTGGGAGCACGGAATGCTGGGAGGACGGAATGCTGGGAGTTCCATGCTGGGAGCATTCTGTGCGGAATGCTGGGAGTTCTGTGCTGGGAGCGTTCTGTGTGGAATGCTGGGAGTTTTGTGCTGGGAGCATTCTGTGTGGAATGTTGGGAGTTCCATGCTGGGAGCATTCTGTGCGGAATGCTGGGATTTCTGTGCTGGGAGCATTCTGTGTGGAATGCTGGGAGTTCCATGCTGGGAGCATTCTGTGCGGAATGCTGGGATTTCTTTGCTGGGAGTGTTCTGTGTGGAATGCTGGGAGTTCTGTGCTGGGAGCCTTCTGTGCTTTCAGCCAGTCTCTACGGTGCATGACTGCATTGGCAGCAGGACGCGGAGCAGGACCGGCCTCTTAACCCTTTGAGTGCCCTCTGGAACTCAAAGGGTTAACATAACCCGGTCCTTGGCCTGTGTACACAGGCTTTTGCACTAGTTATAGAGTAAACACAGAGAAAAGATAGGGATAGTAAGGAGATCTCCTATATAAATTAAATTGTATCCGAACATATAAATATACTTGAAATGACAATAAAAACATACATTTATGAAAACAATAAAATATAGCTGTATATAATCATTGTCCAGTAAAACAAACAGAGCGATGATTCAGCAATGGACGGCAGCTACTAGAATCATATGTCCCAATAGAGGTTAAATAAATCTTCCAAACTATGATAAATATATAAGGACGGACTGGCTCATACCGTCTATACTCAGGACATATATATTGTCTCTCCCGTCTGTACTTATCTGGAAAGTTGGCGTAGCTGTAATATATGCCAAAAACCACCTCGCGGGCAGAGTATGATGTATAGCGGTGGTCAGTCTACAAAGTGACCATTCTTTAGATCTAGAGACTTGATCCTCTGGCACCTCCAGTGGGCAAAGTCTCCTGTATGTGTGCCGGGTACTCTCCAATGTGTGGGCTTGGGTTCTTTGTTAACCCCTTAGTGACCAGCCACGCGCACATGCAGCTGTCACTTAACGCCCGGCTAAAAATTTTTTTTGAAATGATTCCCCGAACTGCGTTCAGCCTCGCGGAGACCCGGACTTCCGAGACATACATGTACGTTCTCTGTCACTAAGTGACAGTTTTTGTAGGACATACATGTACGTCCATTGTCGGGAAAGGGTTAATAGCCTCCGTTCACCTCCATACACCTCAACAGGTGGGGATGTGCTGCAGTTATTGTAAGCCGACTGACGTAGCACTCCACTAAATAAAGCACTTCACATCCTGTTCTTAAAGCTGAATCGGCACCAAAGTCACAATGTAACAATGTATGTAGGCAAGAATGCAGCTCATAATACAGGTGGTCTGGAAAGGACCACTCAAATATCCCAATATTGTTGTGGTTGTTTTCACATCTGTATATATATATATATATATATATATATATATATATATATATATATACACACTAGTTGAAAAGCCCATGTACATGGGGCACAGTGCCACCCAGCAACCTTGGCCGGTGGCCGGATCCTGTTGGCCACACTCCAGTCATGAGCAGTACTGACTGCCTGAATGCGCCGCAGCTGTTAATGGAGCAGAGCGCTACGAATTCAGACCATAGTCTCTACTGCGCATGACGGCTTCTGACAAACATACTTTTAGCGAATTATTATATAGGATATATATAAATAAATAATGGTGCGCAATGTATTGCTTTGCAATTTGTTGTGTTCCCCTGTGTCACTCAAAGGGTTAAATGGTGTTTTTACCCCTCAAATGCTAAAGAGGTCCTCAATGCATTGCTTCACAATGCAGTGGAGACCTCTCTAGCATTCAAGGGGTTAAAACAGCATTGAAATCAATGTAAATTGTTGGAATTGACCTGTCTGCACTAGGAGATGGAGGAAGGAGTTCTCTGCTCTGCCCATAAAAAGCCCTAAAACAGCAGTTTTACCAGCAAAGGCTACTAATATTTGTTGCTCGCTCCGGTAACTCTTACCTCACCCAGACATTAAATCACCGGGGGTTCAAAGTGCCTTTATTTACTCCAAATGCTCAGAGGTTGGATACCTTTTTGGCACTCAGAGGGTTAAACAGGTAGCCATGGCAACCGGTGGGGGGATGCTTGCTCCCTCTACACCTGCCCCCCCCCTCCCAGCAGGGGCCCGGCAGCCTGGCCTGGTGGTCCTATTTTCTGTGTACCCCCATGCAAGGAGCAGAGTAATTTGCTGTGACCTGACACCATTTTCCTGTGTATGGTATGACACAGGCCTAAGGCATTTGGTGACATTAACCCCATCCTGACAATTGACTTACCAGGTACATCCCGCAAAAACTGTCACTTAGCGACAGAGGACGTACCTGGTAAGTCCCGGAAGTCCAGGTCTCTGTGCGGTTGCACGCCTGTTCGGGGACTCCTGATTCGTTTTGTAAAAAAAAAAAAAATGTACCACAGGTGTTAAGGTGACAGCCGCTTACGCACACGGCTGTCACTAAGGGGGTAAAGAAGCAGTAAACTTTTTTTATGAAAGACATATGTATTGTAGGGCTTTTCCTGTTGAGTTCACTTAAGGTACCCCCATTGCCAAGAGCTGCATATTTCCAGAGTTATTACAGTTTAAACGCATGTATTTTTACATTAGCAGTGCCCTCTAGTGGTCAAATTCCATTTAGTTTTTTTCTTACATTCTAATGAACAGGAAAGTCACTGAGAAACAGTTCACCACAGAATGTGATAGAAACTGCTGAGTCACTTCCTGCCAGTTAGTACTATCAGGAAGTAATCACACTGTAATTCACTTCCTGATTATTTGAACTATTATACATTTTGAGTAAATCAATTGAGATCAGTAGGAGTTCCCTTGTTGTATTCAGCCGGAAAAGCTCTATAACACAAAAGTTTTCATTAAAAAAAACCAAACTGTGTGCACTTGGATGTCATTATACCCTGAAGCGCTGCCAGTGGCATTGGAGGTCGCGCTGGCAGATTCGTAACTCATCTCACTGTTTTCTTTACTGTTTTTCAAAGCTAACGGCTATATAAACACTTTTGATGTCTTTATAAGAATTACTAACACAGCCTTCTTTTTTAAAAAATAAAAGTAGCACTTTTAAGCTGAGAATCGTGCTGTTTTCTGGCTACTTCCATTCGCCTGTTGAGTGTGACTGATAAATAAAACATATGAACTTGTTCTTTTGGTCCAGTGAACCCAATTATCTCTGATAACTGTCCCTGTATTTTCACATCTCATTTAGCAAGGGTTCTTGTAGCTCATCGCTGAATCTAAACAACAAACTTATGAAGGAGTAAAGAAATACTAATGTATTTTATGAAAAATATATATTGCTGGGATTTTCCCACTGAGACAATTATTTTTGTCAAGGGAAAAGGTGGTACCATGTTAACTGTAGAAATAACAGGAGAACGGTGGAATGAAAGTCATACTTTTATTGGTTGACAAGAGGCTCTAGGATGTAAGCTTTCAAGACAACTTAGGTATCTTCTTCAAGCATAATTACATTCTAAATATGCCTGAAGAAGACACCTAAGCTGCCTTGGAGGTTTGCATCCTAGAGCCACTTAGTTAGGCAATAAAGGCATCACCATTACTCTACAAGTCTCATATCTTTCAAAGGGCAGATGAATAAGATGATCTCAAATGTCCACTCACTTCTACCCTTCCCTCTACAGTCCCAATGGAATGTGAAGAAGAGGATTTTTTTGGCAAAAGTATCTTTAGGTGGAAATAGGATTTAAAAAACTGGTTTCAGAGCATGTTATAGAGCTTAATGTAATATATTTTCATGAGCTATTTATATACATGAGCGATACGGACTCTTTATTTCAGTGTTTGGAGAGCTTTACAGCTGATCAACAGAAATTCCCATAGAGACTAATGAAACACAGTCACCTAGTGGTCACTTTTATAAGGATCGGAGGTGTGTGAAACACATTGTGAAGCAATCAGTTTGCACACTCCACTGGTCCTTAAAGGTTTAAAGAAAAAACTTACCAGAAATCAAGCAAGTTTATAATGTATCAACATTTGAATAAATCATCTTCTAACTAAGAAGCATTGAGTTGTACATGCAAGAAGTGGAAGAGGGAAGGGAGAGATGCTCCGCTGTCCACTGATAGTCACAGAACCACACTATACAGTCTACCCGATCAGCCTTGTTCTACTGGTATACACAGACCCACACTACACAGTCTACAAGATCCACCTTATTCCATTGGTAGTCACAGAACTAGACTACACAGTCTACCAGATCAGCCTTGTTCCAATGATAGTCACAGAACCACACTACACAGTCTGTCAGATAAGCCATGCTCTACTGATATACACAGAACCACACTACACAGTCTACAAGATCCACGTTATTCCACTGGTAGTCACAGAACCACACTACAGCATCTACCAGATCCACCTTGTTCCATTCTATACACAGAACCACACTACACAGTTTACCTGATCAGCCTTGTTCTACTGGTAGTCACAGAACCACACTACACAGTCAAGGAGATTAGGCTTGTTCTACTGGTATACCCAGACCCACAGTACACAGTCTACCTGATCAGCCTTGTTTTACTGGTATAAACAGAACCACACTACATAGTCTACCAGATCAGCCCTGTTCTACTGGTAGTCACAGACCCAAACTACACTGTCTACCCGATCCGCCTTGTTCTATTGATAGTCACAGAACCACACTACACTGCCAGATTTGCCTTGTTCCACTGATAGTCACAGAACTACACTACACAGTCTACCAGATCCACCTTGTTCTACTGGTATACAAAGAACTAAACTACACTGTCTACCAACCCAGCCTTGTTCTACTGGTAGTCACAGAGCCACACTACATGGTCTACCAGGTAAGCCTTGTTCTACTGGTAGTCACAGAACCACACTATGCAGTCTACCTGATCAACCTTGTTCTACTGGTAGTCACAGAACCACACTACACAGTCTACCTGATCAGCCTTGTTCTACTGGTAGTCACAGAACCACACTACACAGTCTACCTGATCAGCCTTGTTCTACTTGTAGTCACAGAACCACACTACACTGTCTACCTGATCAGCCTTGTTCTACTGGTAGTCACAGAACCACACTACACAGTCTACCTGATCAGCCTTGTTCTACTGGTAGTCACAGAACCACACTACACTGTCTACCAACCCAGCCTTGTTCTACTGGTATACACAGAACCACACTACACTGTCTATCAGATCTGCCTTGTTCCACTGATAGTCACAGAACCACACTACACGGTCTTCCTGATCAGCCTTGTTCTACTGGTAGTCACAGACCAACACTACACAGTCTACCTGATCAGCCTTGTTCCACTGCTAGACACAACCCCACACTACACTATCTGCCAGTCCCACATGGTTCCATTGGTAGCTACAGAATCACACTGCACTGTTTGCCAGCTCAGCCTTTTTCGACTGGTAGACATTGTTCCACAATGCCAGCCTAGATTTGTTCTACTGGTAACCACAGAATCATACTGCCCTGTCTTCCAGACCAGCCTTGTTCCACAGGTAGCACTGACTGCCAGATCAGACTTGTAGCCACGTAACCACATTACACTCTCTGCTAGCCCAGTCTTATTCTGATTGTAGCTACAAAATTAATCTTCCAGCCCAGCCTAGTTCCACTGGTAGTCACAGGACCAAACTACACTGTCTCCCAGCCAAGCCTAGTTCCACTTGTAAACACAGAACCAAAGTGCACTGTTTGCTAGATTAGTATAGTTCCACTGTGGGGATCTGTGACTATCTTTCAGCACTGTTTTGTTTTAGTGAACCACACTACAATTTCTGCCAGCCCGGTCTTTCTCCACTGGTAGACACTACATAGTAGTACATTGCCTGTTATCCCAGCCTAGGTCCACTGGTAATCACAGATCTATACTAAAACAGAATATGTTTTCTATCTATTAGATAGATAGATAGATAGATAGATAGATAGATAGATAGATAGATAGGAGATAGATATGTGATAGATAGATAGATAGATAGATAGATAGATAGATAGATAGATATGGGATAGATAGATATATAGATAGATAGATAGATAGATAGATAGATAGATAGATAGACAGATAGATAGATATGAGATAAATAGATATGAGATAGATAGATACATAGATAGATAGATAGATATGAGATAGATAGATAGATAGATAGATAGATAGATAGATAGATAGATAGATAGATAGACAGATATGTGACTGTTTTGTTTTAGTGAACCACACTACAATTTCTGCCAGCCCGGTCTTTCTCCACTGGTAGACACAGAAATATACTACATTGTCTGATATCCCAGCCTAGGTCCACTGGTAATCACAGATCTATACTAAAACAGAATATGTTTTCGATCTATTAGATAGATAGATATATAGATAGCTAGATAGCTAGATAGCTAGATAGATAGATAGATAGATAGATAGATAGATAGATAGATAGATAGGAGATAGATATGTGATAGATAGCTAGATAGATAGATAGATAGATAGATAGATAGATAGATAGATAGTTATGAGATAGATATGTGATAGCTAGCTAGCTAGCTAGATAGATAGATAGATAGATAGATAGATGATAGATAGATATGAGATAGATAGATAGATAGATAGATAGATAGATATGAGATAGACAGATATGAGATAGATAGATTTGAGATAGATAGATAGATAGATAGATAGATAGATAGATAGATAGATATGTGATAGATAGCTAGATAGATAGATAGATAGATAGATAGATAGATAGATAGATATGAGATAGATATGTGATAGCTAGCTAGCTAGCTAGATAGATAGATGATAGATAGATAGATAGATAGATAGATAGATAGATATGAGATAGATAGATAGATAGATAGATAGATAGATAGATAGACATGAGATAGACAGATATGAGATAGATAGATTTGAGATAGATAGATAGATAGATAGATAGATAGATAGATAGATAGAAAGATAGATATGAGATAGATAGATAGATAGATAGATAGATAGATAGATAGTGAGATAGATAGATAGATGGATGATAGATAGATAATTAAATAGATAAATAGATATGAGATAGATAGATAGATAGATAGATAGATAGATAGATAGATAGATAGATAGATCGATCTACCATTTACCATTGGGCAGAGTTTGTGTCCTGTTGCTGTGACTTTTGTGTGTAGCTGCCGTCTCTGCCGCAATGCGCTGATATCCTTGACTGACTGAAGATGTTATCTCTTGAGCAAAGACACAAAAGGCAAAATTTAAAATGGATTTAAGGATTTGTTGTTCATAATAAGTAGAAAAAGGAGTGTATTATTAAAAGGTGTTACTTCTCCTTTAAGGAGAACTAGATGAGTCGTAATTAAAGGGACCTTATCACCAAAAAAAAAAAATAAAATAAAATAAAAAAAGGGCTGAAATCCATTAAAAGATGATATCCTAGAAGTAAGATTTCTTCTTTGGGGAAAAAGTTCTAAAATATTTCAGAATAAAAGACAAAAAAGGCATGTTGAAACACTGATGGAACTATAAACAGAAATGTTCTGAGATTGGAGTCCACCAGTTCAGGTCCAAAAAGCTTACAAATGTATGTTTAATTAACTCATGAAGACACAGGTAAAGAGCGCTGCACGGACTCACCAAAACTTCATAGACCCAAATAAACTTCCATTATCTTAAAATCCGCTTTATTATTATCATCTTAAAAGCACTGGAAGTATACAGCGAGGATAGGTAGGCGGATCATCATCATTGTGATCTGTGCTATCTTTTGTTCCTCGCTGTATTCTTCCAATGCTTTTAAAATGATAATAATAAAGCGGATTTTAAGATAACTGAAATTTATTTGGGTCTATGAAGTTTTGGTGAGTCCGTGCAGCGCTCCTTACCTGTGTCTTCTCGGTTGCTGAAATCCTGCTGTGATTTGTTTGGGGCAGCTCCGCACTCGCCATCCCTTACCGATACGGGTGAGTTCTATTCAGAACAGTTGCAGTTGATTATTATCAGTTTAATTGGAATTTTGTTGCAATCGCTTATATTTATTTCTTTTTTAGTTAAATCATGCCTTACATTGCCTTTATCACTCGTAGAGACAAAGAGAGGTCAGGTTGTCATGTAGAGATGCCAAAAGATGAAGAGATAAAGAAGGATTATAATGTATTTTGGAACATAGGCACCTAAGAAATCATTTTACAAATGCTGTGTGGGAATTCATTTTATTTAAAGGGATAGTAACACTTCGTTTTATCTTTATTTTATTTTGTAGTCATTAAAAAAACATGAAGAACGATATAAGTCTTATCTCTCAAACCTTTATGGTTTGATAGATATTCACAAGCAAAGTTTCCCCTCCCGTCCCTTTTACCTAGTGTAAGCTATCTCTTCTCAGATGTGGAATCCAGTCCATAGACCAGACAGATAACAGAAGGGGACAATCTTCTTCATATGAGAACAATGACAGCCCTGCCCCTTTTACCTAGTGTAAGCCATCTTTCTCAGATGTGGAATGCAGTCCATAGACCAGACAGATAACAGAAGGGGACAGTCTTCTTCCTATGAGAACAATGAAAGCCATGCCCCTTTTACCTAGTGTAAGCCTTCTCTTCTCAGATGTGGAATGCAGTCCATAGACCAGACACATAACAGAAGGGACAAACTTCTTCCTATGAGAACAATGAAATCCCTGACCCTCTTGACACGTTTTTCAGGTTTTTCCCTTATCTTAATTGAAGATTGTCCCTCTCTGCGGTCTACCTGGGCACCTCCCTTCTGATCTGGCTGAACAGTGTTACATCAGTAAAAGGGGCGGGAGGGGATACTTTATCATTCAATTACTCTTGTACTACAACTCTGACAGAATTGAAATAACACTCTCCAAAGTCCAAATACTATGATGATTAATTAGATCTGCTTTTATTATGAAACATTACTATCCCTTTAAAAGGATATGAACTGTAGTCATTTTAGGTGATAATATTTATTTAAGAGACACTTATTCCCATAGGTAAAATCTCCCATTAACACTCCAGTTTAATCACAGGACATGAGAGGTTTAACAGCTGCCATATTCAATCTACTCCCCTGCCTATCTCCTTGTTTATGAAGATTTCAGATTTCAGAGCTCCTGCACTCTGCACAGTCTGGACTGAGGTGATATTTAAATCAGCTGAGAGCTAAAAGCTCTTCTGAAATGTTTCACGGCCGTCACACAGATTAAATCTCCTTAATATATGTCTCACTTCTCTTGTAAATATTGCACCTTATTTTATTGTGGAACAAATTCACATAAGATTCAGTGCACTGTTAAATGTGCAGTTCTGGGAAAATGGATCACAATGGCAGGAGTGTACAAAACACCACTGACAGATCACTTTATGCGCTTTCATATTAGCCAAAAACATATTCTCCCATGATCATAGCTGGGAACTCTCAGGGTTTTGACCCAAATCTCAGGGTCTCAGGGTGAAGAGCCAAAATCTCAGGGTGAGAGAGCTCAGTGTTACCTACTATGCGATTTGTCCCAATTAAGTGTTTGTTTAATCTCTAAATTGGCGCTATTGATACCAGGAAGGCAGAGAGAGAAGTCTAGTGTCTTATGTTTGCTCAATTTTTTGTAAAGTTGATACCTTTATTTGCTAACTAAACAGATTTAGGATGCAAGCTTTCAAGACTTCTTAGATCTCTTTCTCAGGCGTGTTATACAGATAAATATGAAAACTTCTCTCTTAAATACAAGTACACATTACATTGTTGTTACAATTAGTGGTCTGGAATTTCAGAATAAAAATAAGGACACACACACTGCAGTGAAAACTATAAAACTACAGTTTATTAAAACATGCAATAATTAAATAGGCTATGAAATAAACATCCTGCCAGAGTTCACAAGCGTATGAGAGACATACCTCTAACAGGTGATTAAAAGTACAAGAACTATTGCCAGAGCTTAACCAACTCTACAATACGCGAAGATAGGACAGATAAGAAGATAAGAAATAACAAAGGGTAACAAAGGGTACTTATCAATGAGAGAGCCTCATAATAAGACACAGGTGCACGGACAGAGGTGAAAATCAAGTCGCCCTCATTCGTCCCAACAACGGCTCTCTGAATCTATTGTGTTGATTACAGGTTAAAATACAGATGTCTACTACTACGCATGCATATGTGCTTGGTTACAGAAGGCTGAATAGTGGAGATATCACTGACTGTCTCTCACAAACACTACATCATCACCCGCCCCTCTGCTGTTGCCAGCCAAACTGCAGATAATTAACCCCCAACTAACCATGAGGAGATCACCAAAAAAAACCCATCCCTTACAATTGATTATAATGGAAATCAGATAAGAACATTAGTCCAGATACAGATTCCTTGATCAGTCAGTGGTAGAGGATGTGATTTAAATTGCATTCTTCCTCTGAGTCCAGGTACTTATGTTTGCTCAAGCTGTGATATAACTACGTTGTTGCACATTAATGGTTCCCTGGTGACAGTTTGAGGCATCTCTCGATTAGATCAAGCAGGGACATATTGGCAAGAATTTATATTATGGGTAACTTTAAGAGCTAATATTTACAAGTTCTCAAGGTCAGCACATTTTGAAAGTTCCCAGGTATGCCCATGACACTTCGGAAAATGTACACTCACATATCATCACTTTAGTACATTCCAGCAATGGTCAGATTTTAATCCTATGAGTGCCACAGGGGTGTCATCAAGGCAGGGCTTAAAATGTGAAGTTCTTTGCTACTAGCCAGACCTGAAAAGTTACTCGCCACTGCAATCCATAACATACCCACCAGGGCTGAATTTCTACTCGCCAATGACGAATGGAAATTTTGAGCCCTGCATCAAGGTATATTTTATGAGGGACACTTTGATTTCACTTACCTCTTGTTGGTCACTGGTCCTATTCCTGTGACATTGGGCTATGAAGTTACCAATCTGCTCATTCCAAGGCAATCATTCGGGAAAAAACAGTGCCAGAACTATATAGCATACTTTTTCATTTTAAGAGAAATGTAATATATAAGATAATGTTTTCTGTTATGATTGGAAAAAATCCATTACTTATCAAAGAATGCACACTAAAAAAGCACTTTTCTATGCTAAATACAGTTTTGCAAAAATTGGATAATGTTTTTCATTAGCCATAGAGACTGAGAATAGCTGTATTCAGATCGAAATAAAGGATTTCTTTGATCGATGAAGCGGACAAGTGCACTTGGTCAAGAAAAGAAATACATTTAAATAGGAAAAGTATAAAATTGACCAGTTGTTGTTCATGTATTCGAAACACTCTCCATCAAACACATTTCACAAAATATTCATGCACGAAGACTCAGCTCAATTAAACAAAAGATTGAACAAAAAAAAAAACAAATGTCAATTGTCAGCTTGATCGAATATAAGACTGCACTAAAAAAAAGGTCAATAGTGGCTGTGAAGCATGCTTAATCAAACAAAACATTTGAAGGAAAGAAAGGTTAACGGAGCATTAATGCCTGAAAGGGATCTTAGGTTATTCACTTAGATACCTTGCATTCCATACCAGCCTCTGTAAAAAATATGTTTGTTTTCTAGGGTTTAAAATGTAGTCTTACATACCCTATATTGGGGCTCTCATTCCTGCCCTTTCCAGGGATTCCATTACAAGTGTAATTTTGATAGGGGTCTCAGTGATGTTGTTTTATTGTATGTTAATGGGCCTGAAATAAGATATCAGCCTTTCTGAACAGAAAATCAATGGATACAGATATTAATGCAGTAGCAGAATTAGCTCTGCACGATTTAAGAAACTTGCCTATATAGAAGAATTTACAACTGCATATAATTTTAGGATTAAATTTGAGGGATCTAACATAAATCAACCAAACTTTACATCTGTTAGAACTATATGATATTTAAAATTCTATAATCCAATTAGAAGTATTTGTGTTAGTGTCCCTTTAGTCCTGATACAAAGTGTAAAACATTAATTAAAAAAAGATGATCTTGCTTGATTGAGCTAAACAGATAAAAGAAAGTGTGTGTTCAAAACACAATCGATGAAACAAACCATAAGATTAATTGAGTTTAATGTGTGATCATTTGACCAAAACATTTGATAATAAACCTTGATTAAGCAATAAAAATGACTAAAACTCACTGTAATGTAGAAGGCAAAGAGCTAGCATTAAAGCCAATGTTAAAGCGGAACTACCAACCTCATATCATTGCCCCCCGATCCGTTAATAATATAGCGATATGTAAAGCCATACTTCTATTATGCTCAACCAGTGTAAAAGCCCGTGTACACGGGCCAAGGTGTGTGAGATGTTAACTCTTTGAGTGCCACAGGGGTACGCAACGCATTGCTTTGTAATGCGTTGCGTGCTCCTCCGGCACTCAAAGGCTTAAAAGGCCGGTCCTGCTCTGCTTACTTCCTTCACTCACGTGATGCACTGTAGAGACTGCCCGAACTCACAGGAGAAGCTCTCTATGCCTGCCGGCCGGCTCCAGAGGGGACTGACAACTCAGGCGTGTGCCTGCGCTGTAGAGCAGGACCGGACGTCACTATGACAAGATATCCGTACTTCCTGCTACTGTCAGCCTCCGAAAAACTCGAAAATCTTTGAAACCAGGTAATATTTCTGGCGACTAGCGCTACTAAGCAGCTAGTCGCCAGATGAAGACTTAATTAATGTAAAGCTTTTGCGGGGTGGTAGTTCCCCTTTAAATGTATATCATGTGCTGTTACAGCTGGGTTCGCAGTAAGGTCAGCCCATTCATAAATTGTTCTAGAGGCAGCCGAGAATGGTTGTCTATAGTACAAAAGGATCCCTGGCGCTCTTAGATAATCAGGGATTGGGGCAATTAATAATTTTAACTCTTTAAATGCCAGAGGGGTGTACAACACATTGACATACAAACAGTTAAAACTGGAAGTGAGGAGAGATGATCAGATCATCCCTCCTCATTCCCAGGAGTCTTCTGTAAGTGGAATTGGAGTGATGTCACAGTTGACAGCACTCCCAGTCTATTTAAAGGGCAATTATCATCTATTTAAAGGGCAATTATCACCTCTATACAAGTTTGCCTCAGTGTCATGTTCATATAGTATAACCTGTAATGTGTGTGTATTTTTTAAACAATACAGGCTACGATGAAATTGACAGGTTTAAAAATGAGCTGTGGCCTTACTTCAAGAGAGACTGCGGGTTCAGCTCTGTCCCACAGCCTGTCAATCTTCATCTGTTCCCTCCCCATGTATTGTCACATTCCAGCCTCCTCCGATGATGGAGGATTTCCCCATGTAAGCTGGAGTGGTCTCCTGCCTGACTGTCCTGAAGTATGACCCCGGCTCATCTTTAAAGCTGTAAATGTCATCATAGCCTGCATTGTATATAAAAAACAACTACACACATTACAGGTTATCTCTATATGAACATCACACTGCATTGTATATACAAAAAAAACCCAACAACACACATTACAGGTTATCGCTATATGAACATCACACTGCATTGTATAAAGAAACAACACACATTACAGGTTATCTCTATATCAATATCACACTGCATTGTATAAAGAAACAACACACATTACAGGTTATCTCTATATGAATATCACACTGCATTGTATAAAGAAACAACAACACACATTACAGGTTATCGCTATATGAACATCACACTGCATTGTATAACAGAAACAACAAAACACATTACAGGTTATCTCTATATGAATATCACACTGCATTGTATAAAGAAACAACAACACACATTACAGGTAGTGATGAGCGAGCACCCCAATGCTCGGATGTTCGGGTGCTCTGACCGAGCACCCCCTGAGGCTCGAGTGCTCGGCCGAGCATCCGAGCCCCATTGAAGTCAATGGGAGGACTCGAGCATTACACCAGGCACCCCCTGCTCTGATGAGGGGAGGGTGCCTGGTCCATAGGAAAAGGGCAGAAAAAGATGGAAACACTACAGAAATGGTTCAGGGACAGCATAGGGAGGATGTCTGGATGCACCTTGGACTCCAACATCGCTGCTGGGAACGATCTTTCGCCCGTAGTACGCCATTTTTACAGACTGACCGTAAAACACACAAAAAGGAAAATAAAAACGACTTTAGGCGAAAAATTGTTACCAAACAGTATTTGCTGTATATTTACTTGTATATCATCTGCAAATTCTCCCAAAAATTTCATCGATTTTCTGAAGTGAGGCCATGATTAAGAGGGAAACGTGCGCAGAGGCAAATTATCCCAAAAATTTCCTTGATTTTCAGAACTGAGGCCATGATTAAGATGGAAACGTGCGCTGAGCTGACCATCTAAAACATTATGGGTGAGGGTCTGCTGCAGAGCTGACCATCCTAAACATTATATGCGAAGGCCCGCTAGTGAGCTGACGCTATAAAACATTATATGAGAAGGCCCGCTGGTGAGCTGACCTATATAAAAATTGGCAAACAGGGCCCGCTGGTGAGCTGGCCCTATATAAAAATTATATCACAGGGCCCGCTGGTGAGCTGGCCCTATATAAAAATTATAGCACAGGGCATATGGAAGAGGAGGAGGAGGATGAGAAGATTAAGAGTCAACCATATACCCGTTTTTTGGGTGGAAGGGGTGAATGGGAATACAGAGTATTCCCATCATTGTAAATAACATATATAAAGTGAGTTTATGTTCCCCCGGGGCTTTCCTCCAGTGGAGTGGAGAAGTCAGGGGAAATCCAGGCCTTGTTCATTTTTATAAGTGTCAACCTATCAGCATTGTCGGTGGAAAGGCGGATACGCTTATCTGTTATGATGCCACCAGCAGCACTAAATACCCGCTCAGACAGAACGCTGGCGGCAGGGCAGGCCAGCACCTCCAAGGCGTAGAGTGCCAGTTCATACCACGTGTCCAGCTTGGACACCCAGTAGTTGTAAGGCACAGAGGGATCATTGAGGACGCTGACACGGTCTGCTACGTACTCCTTCACCATCTTCCAAAACTTTTCCCTCCTTGTGACACTAGGCTGCGCATCAGGGTGAGGGTGCTGGCGGGGTGTCATGAAGGTGTCCCACGCCTTGGAGAGTGTTGCCCTGCCTTTGTCGGAACTGCTGTGTGCTCCCCTTTTCTCCCCTTCTCGGTTGGCCAAGGTAGCACGTACTCTGCCGCCAGCGTTGTCAGATGGAAAATTTTGGAGCAATTTTTCAACAAGAACCTTCTGGTATTGCACCATTTTGCTTGTCCTCTCCACCGGAGGAATGAGAGATGAGAAATTCTCTTTGTAGCGGGGGTCCAGAAGGGTGAACACCCAGTAATCCGTGTTGTCTAAAATGCGTACAACGCGTGGGTCACGGGAAAGGCAGCCTAACATAAAGTCAGCCATGTGTGCCAGAGTACCAACAGTCAAGATTTCGCTGTCCTCACCAGGAGGCTGACTCTCAATATCCTCATCCTCTTCCTCCTCTTCTGCCCACCCACGCTGAAGAGATGGAACTAAAGTTCCATGGCTACCCTCTGTAGCGGAGGCAACCGTGTCTTCCTCCTCCTCCTCCTCCTCCTCCTCCTCCTCCGCCTCCTCCAATTGTCGCTGAGAAGACGAAGTGAGCGTGCTCTGGCTATCACCTTGTGTAAGCTCTTCCTCCCCCATTTCCACCTCTTCCACATGCAAAGCGTCGGTTTTAATTGTGAGCAGCGAGCGTTTCAGTAGACACAGAAGTGGGATGGTTACACTGATAATAGCGTTATCGCCGCTCACCATCTGTGTCGATTCCTCAAAATTGCGTAAAACCTCGCAGAGGTCTGACATCCATTCCCACTCCTCACTTCTGATTACAGGAAGTTGAATGGAGAGGCGACGACCGTGTAACAGCTGGTACTCCACTACTGCCCTCTGCTGCTCACAAAGCCGGGCCAACATGTGGAAGGTGGAGTTCCAGCGCGTGCTCACGTCACACAGCAGCCGGTGAGCTGGCAATTGTAAGCGCTGCTGCAGCTTCAACAGGCCGGCCGAAGCTGTAGATGACTTACGGAAATGTGCACACACGCGGCGCACCTTGGTCAAGAGATCATGCACATTGGGGTAGGTTTTTAGAAATCGCTGCACCACTAAATTAAATACATGCGCTAGGCATGGTACGTGTGTGAGCTTGCCGAGCTCCAAAGCCGCCACCAAGTTACGCCCATTATCACACACAACCATGCCTGGTTGCAGGTTGAGTGGCGAGAGCCACTGCTCGGTCTGGTGACTAATCCCCTGCAACAGCTCTGAGGCCGTGTGCTGTTTGTCCCCAAGGCAGATCAGCTTCAGCACGGCCTGTTGACGCTTCCCCACTGCAGTGCTACACTGCTTCCAGCTACTGGCTGATGGGGGAGTGGCGGTGTGTGTAGAGAATTCGGAGGTGGAAACGGAGGAGGAGGAGCCAATAACATAGGTGCTGGTGGAAACCCTGATGGAGGTAGGGCCCGCAATCCTCGGCGTGGGTAGCACCCGTGCCATCCCAGGGTCCGAGTCGCTCCCAGCCTCCACGACATTCACCCAGTGTGCCGTCAGGGAAATGTAGCGTCCCTGGCCACAAGCACTTGTCCATGTGTCAGTCGTTAAGTGGACCTTCCCAGTAACTGCGTTGGTCAGGGCACGGGTGATGTTACGGGACACATGGTGGTGTAATGCGGGGATGGCACACCGGGAAAAGTAGTGGCGGCTGGGGACCGCGTACCGAGGGACAGCTGCTGCCATCAGGCTGCGGAAGGACTCAGTGTCCACAAGCCTAAATGGCAGCATTTCGATGGCCAGTAATTTTGAAAGGTGTGAGGTTAGTGCTATGGCCTGTGGGTGGGTGGCTGGGTACTTTCTCTTGCGCTCAAATGCCTGGGGTAACGACATTTGGACGCTGTGCTGGGACAGGGAAGTGGATGTGGTCGCTGATGGTGCTTCAGATGCTACAGGTGCAGGGCGGGAGGTATGCGGGCCTGCGCCTTCGACAGGCGATTGGCCGGCACCGAAAACAGGGGAAGAGGAGGCAGTGGTGTGGCCTGCAGACACAGATGGGCGATCCAGGCGTTCCTCCCACTTACTACGGTGCTTGGATGCCATGTGTCGGATCATGCTGGTGGTGGTGAGGTTTCTAGTGTTCATGCCTCGGCTCATTCTGGTGTGGCACAGGTTGCAAACTACAATTCTTTTGTCGTCCGCACTTTCCTTAAAAAAACGCCATACCGCGGAACACCTACCCTTTGGCAAGGTAGATTTACGCAAGGGGGTGCTCCGTGGAACATTTGCGGGCCGGTTTGGTGCGGTCCGCCTTCTTTCTGTTGCCACACCACTGCCTCTTCCAGCCTGTTGCGGTGCTGCAGATGGCTCACCCTCAGGACTGCTGTCATCGCTCGGCTCTACACCTTCCCAGGTGGGGTCAGTCACCTCATCGTCCACCAAGTCCTCCTCCACTTCCTCACTCTGATCATCCTCCTCAAGTCTTGATCCCACCACATACTCAGTCATTGACAACTGTATAACATTCTCCTCAACAAGGTCTTGAGACGGAAATAGTGGTTGATTTAATGGCAACTGTGTCTCATCATCATCATCATCATCCACTACTTCCTTTGACCTTAAATGCCGTTCACATCTGTCATCTTCTTGTGATTGGGTAGCCTCTAGAGGTTGTGAATCAGGGCACAAGATGTCATGTTCCTCTGCAAGCGTGCTTGGAGAGAGGGTCAAATGAAGGATTGGTGATGAGACGAGCTCATCACTATATCCCAGTGTGGGATCACTTCTTTGACCAGACCGTGTATGGTGGGAGGAAGGATGATCAGAGTGAGGATTATGTTGACCAGACTCTTGGCTACTGAGAGTGGACTTGGTGGAAGACAGGGTGGTGCTTAACCGACTGGAAGCAGTATCAGCTGTCATCCAACCGACCACCTGTTCGCACTGGTCGGACCTCGAGAGTGATGTCCTGCGACGCCCTGTGAAATCAGACATGAAGCTAGGTATGGTGGATGTCTTTCTTTCTTGTGCTCTGGCACCAGGCACAGTTTCTCCGCGTCCTGACCCGCGCCCTGAACTTTCAGGATCACGTCCACTTCCCCGTCCCTTTTTACCCGCCTTCTTCATCTTACACGATATATATGACTTTAATATATATGAGTTTGAAAACTTAACAGTATTTCTTCCTATTCTGCAACTGTGCAGAGTACACAGAATAGGCTGTTAAACGGCGTTGAAACACACTGAATGGAATATGTGACTTTAATATTTGAGTTTGAAAACTTAACAGTATTTCTTCCTATTCTGCAACTGTGCAGAGTACACAGAATAGGCTGCTAAACTGCGGTGACACACACTGAATGGAATAAGTGACTTTAATATTTGAGTTTGAAAACTTAACAGTATTTCTTCCTATTCTGCAACTGTGCAGAGTACACAGAATAGGCTGTTAAACGGCGGTGAAAGACACTGAATGGAATATGTGACTTTAATATTTGAGTTTGAAAACTTAACAGTATTTCTTCCTATTCTGCAACTGTGCAGAGTACACAGAATAGGCTGTTAAACGGCGTTGAAACACACTGAATGGAATATGTGACTTTAATATTTGAGTTTGAAAACTTAACAGTATTTCTTACTATTCTGCAACTCTGCAGAGTACACAGAATAGGCTGTTAAACGGCGGTGAAAGACACTGAATGGAATATGTGACTTTAATATTTGAGTTTGAAAACTTAACAGTATTTCTTATAATTCTGGAACTGTACAGAGTACACAGAATAGGCTGTTAAACGGCGGTGAAAGACACTGAATGGAATATGTGACTTTAATATTTGAGTTTGAAAACTTAACAGTATTTCTTCCTATTCTGCAACTGTGCAGAGTACACAGAATAGGCTGCTAAACTGCGGTGACACACACTGAATGGAATAAGTGACTTTAATATTTGAGTTTGAAAACTTAACAGTATTTCTTCCTATTCTGCAACTGTGCAGAGTACACAGAATAGGCTGTTAAACGGCGTTGAAACACACTGAATGGAATATGTGACTTTAATATTTGAGTTTGAAAACTTAACAGTATTTCTTACTATTCTGCAACTCTGCAGAGTACACAGAATAGGCTGTTAAACGGCGGTGAAAGACACTGAATGGAATATGTGACTTTAATATTTGAGTTTGAAAACTTAACAGTATTTCTTATAATTCTGGAACTGTACAGAGTACACAGAATAGGCTGTTAAACGGCGGTGAAAGACACTGAATGGAATATGTGACTTTAATATTTGAGTTTGAAAACTTAACAGTATTTCTTCCTATTCTGCAACTGTGCAGAGTACACAGAATAGGCTGCTAAACTGCGGTGACACACACTGAATGGAATAAGTGACTTTAATATTTGAGTTTGAAAACTTAACAGTATTTCTTCCTATTCTGCAACTGTGCAGAGTACACAGAATAGGCTGTTAAACGGCGTTGAAACACACTGAATGGAATATGTGACTTTAATATTTGAGTTTGAAAACTTAACAGTATTTCTTACTATTCTGCAACTCTGCAGAGTACACAGAATAGGCTGTTAAACGGCGTTGAAACACACTGAATGGAATAAGTGACTTTAATATTTGAGTTTGAAAACTTAACAGTATTTCTTATAATTCTGGAACTGTACAGAGTACACAGAATAGGCTGTTAAACGGCGTTGAAACACACTGAATGGAATATGTGACTTTGATATTTTAGTTTGAAGACTTAACAGTATTTCTTCCTATTCTGCAACTGTGCACAGTACACAGAATGTGCTGCTACACTGCGGCGAAGCACACTGAATGGAATATGTGACTTTTAAATTTTAGTTTGAAGACTTAACAGTATTTCTTCCTATTCTGCAACTCTGCACAGTATACAGAATGTGCTGCTAAACTGCGGCGAAGCACACTGAATGGAATATGTGACTTTGATATTTTAGTTTGAAGACTTAACAGTATTTCTTCCTATTCTGCAACTGTGCACAGTACACAGAATGTGCTGCTACACTGCGGCGAAGCACACTGAATGGAATATGTGACTTTTAAATTTTAGTTTGAAGACTTAACAGTATTTCTTCCTATTCTGCAACTCTGCACAGTACACAGAATGTGCTGCTACACTGCGGCGAAGCACACTGAATGGAATATGTGACTTTTAAATTTTAGTTTTAAAAACTTAACAGTATTTCTTCCTATTCTGCAACTCTGCACAGTACACAGAATGTGCTGCTACACTGCGGCGAAGCACACTGAATGGAATATGTGACTTTGATATTTTAGTTTGAAGACTTAACAGTATTTCTTCCTATTCTGCAACTCTGCACAGTACACAGAATGTGCTGCTACACTGCGGCGAAGCACACTGAATGGAATATGTGACTTTGATATTTTAGTTTGAAGACTTAACAGTATTTCTTCCTATTCTGCAACTCTGCACAGTACACAGAATGTGCTGCTAAACTGCGGCGAAGCACACTGAATGGAATATGTGACTTTGATATTTTAGTTTGAAGACTTAACAGTATTTCTTCCTATTCTGCAACTCTGCACAGTACTCAGAATGTGCTGCTACACTGCGGCGAAGCACACTGAATGGAATATGTGACTTTTAAATTTTAGTTTTAAAAACTTAACAGTATTTCTTCCTATTCTGCAACTCTGCACAGTACACAGAATGTGCTGCTACACTGCGGCGAAGCACACTGAATGGAATATGTGACTTTGATATTTTAGTTTGAAGACTTAACAGTATTTCTTCCTATTCTGCAACTCTGCACAGTACACAGAATGTGCTGCTACACTGCGGCGAAGCACACTGAATGGAATATGTGACTTTGATATTTTAGTTTGAAGACTTAACAGTATTTCTTCCTATTCTGCAACTCTGCACAGTACACAGAATGTGCTGCTAAACTGCGGCGAAGCACACTGAATGGAATATGTGACTTTGATATTTTAGTTTGAAGACTTAACAGTATTTCTTCCTATTCTGCAACTCTGCACAGTACTCAGAATGTGCTGCTAAACTGCGGCGACGCACACTGAATGGAATACGTGACTTTGATATTTTAGTTTGAAGACTTAACAGAATGTGCTCTAATCTGCAACTTTGCACACTAAACAGAATGTGCTCTAATCTGCAACTTTGCACACTAAACAGAATGTGCTCTAATCTGCAACTTTGCACACTAAACAGAATGTGCTCTAATCTGCAACTGTGCACACTAAACAGAATGTGCTCTAATCTGCAACTTTGCACACTACACAGAATATATATATTTTTTTTTTTTTTTTTGTTTTTTTCCCCCCACACCAAATAACCTGCTGCCCCCACACACAGTAGTCCTAAAAAGGACTTTTGGTTCTTTTTTTTTCACAATTTTTGTTTTTTTCCTCCCTACACTGCCTTTCCCTTCCTATCCTCAGCTCTCCCTGGCTCAGACTGAGCCGAACTCGCTGGTCAGGTGCTATACAGCACCTGACCACGGGTTCTGGCCAGCCAATCAGTGTAATGCCAGCAGCCAACATGGCTGCTGGCATTACACCGATGTCAGAGCCTCCCTGCACGTTTATTGGCTGCGCAGCAGGCGCAAAACGTGCGGGGAGGAGACACGAACATGGCGGGCGAGCACATGCGGTACTCGTACGAGTACCGCCATGTGCCGAGCAGAGCGATGCTCGTGCCGATCCGAGCATCGGCCGAGCATGCTCGCTCAACACTAATTACAGGTTATCGCTATATGAACATCACACTGCATTGTATAAAGAAACAACAAAACAGATTACAGGTTATCGCTATATGAACATCACACTGCATTGTATAAAAGAAACAACAACACACATTACAGGTTATCTCTATATGAACATCACACTGCATTGTATATAAAAAAAACAACAACACACATTACAGGTTATCTCTATATGAACATCACACTGCATTGTATAAAAGAAACAACAACACACATTACAGGTTATCACTATATGAACATCACACTGCATTGTATATAAAAAATAAAACAACAACACACATTACAGGTTATCTCTATATGAACATCACACTGCATTGTATAAAAGAAACAACAACACACATTACAGGTTATCGCTATATGAACATCACACTGCATTGTATAAAAGAAACAACAACACACATTACAGGTTATCGCTATATGAACATCACACTGCATTGTATAAAAGAAACAACAACACACATTACAGGTTATCACTATATGAACATCACACTGCATTGTATAAAAGAAACAACAACACACATTACAGGCTATCGCTATATGAACATCACACTGCATTGTATAAAAGAAACAACAACACACATTACAGGTTATCGCTATATGAACATCACACTGCATTGTATAAAAGAAACAACACACATTACAGGTTATCTCTATATGAATATCACACTGCATTGTATAAAGAAACAACAACACAGATTACAGGTTATCGCTATATGAACATCACACTGCATTGTATAAAAGAAACAACAACACACATTACAGGTTATCTCTATATGAATATCACACTGCATTGTATAAAGAAACAACAACACACATTACAGGTTATCGCTATATGAACATCACACTGCATTGTATAACAGAAACAACAAAACACATTACAGGTTATCGCTATATGAACATCACACTGCATTGTATAAAGAAACAACAACACACATTACAGGTTATCTCTATATGAACATCAGACTGCATTGTATATAAAAAAAAACAACAACACACATTACAGGTTATCTCTATATGAACATCACACTGCATTGTATAAAGAAACAACAACACACATTACAGGTTATCACTATATGAACATCACACTGCATTGTATATAAAAAATAAAACAACAACACACATTACAGGTTATCTCTATATGAACATCACACTGCATTGTATAAAAGAAACAACAACACACATTACAGGTTATCTCTATATGAACATCACACTGCATTGTATATAAAAAAAAACAACAACACACATTACAGGTTATCTCTATATGAACATCACACTGCATTGTATAAAAGAAACAACAACACACATTACAGGTTATCACTATATGAACATCACACTGCATTGTATATAAAAAATAAAACAACAACACACATTACAGGTTATCTCTATATGAACATCACACTGCATTGTATAAAAGAAACAACAACACACATTACAGGTTATCGCTATATGAACATCACACTGCATTGTATAAAAGAAACAACAACACACATTACAGGTTATCACTATATGAACATCACACTGCATTGTATATAAAAAATAAAACAACAACACACATTACAGGTTATCTCTATATGAACATCACACTGCATTGTATAAAAGAAACAACAACACACATTACAGGTTATCGCTATATGAACATCACACTGCATTGTATAAAAGAAACAACAACACACATTACAGGTTATCACTATATGAACATCACACTGCATTGTATAAAAGAAACAACAACACACATTACAGGCTATCGCTATATGAACATCACACTGCATTGTATAAAAGAAACAACAACACACATTACAGGTTATCACTATATGAACATCACACTGCATTGTATAAAAGAAACAACAACACACATTACAGGCTATTGCTATATGAACATCACACTGCATTGTATAAAAGAAACAACAACACACATTACAGGTTATCGCTATATGAACATCACACTGCATTGTATAAAAGAAACAACAACACACATTACAGGCTATCGCTATATGAACATCAGACTGAGACAAACTTAAATAGAAGTTACAGTTCCCTAGTGTCATTTATACATGGCACACAGGACAGACATGTCAAATGGGTAAAGTTTATCACTGATATAATGTAAATATCTATTCAGGACTGACTGCATGAAATCAAGCCCTGCATTGTGTGTTTTTCATAATTGTCCTTCATTAACCCTTTGAGTGCCAGAGGGGTATGCAGCGCACTGCGGAGCAATGCATTGCTAACCCGCCTGGCATTCAAAGTGTTAAATGGATAGTAATATTTCGTTTTAACTTTATTTTATTTTGTAGGCATTAAAAAAACATGAAGAACGATATAAGTCGTATCTCTCAAACCTATATGGTTTAAGAGATATTCACAAGCAAAGTTTCCCCACCCGCCCCTGTTACCTAGTGTAAGCCATCTCTTCTCAGATGTGGAATGCAGTCCATAGACCAGACAGATAACAGCAGGGGACAATCTTCTTCCTATGAGAACAATGAAAGCCCTGCCCCCCTTTTACCTAGTGTAAGCCATCTCTTCTCAGATGTGGAATGCAGTCCATAGACCAGACAGATAACAGCAGGGGACAATCTTCTTCCTATGAGAACAATGAAAATCCTGCCCCCCTTGACAAGTTTTTCAGGTTTTTCCCTTATCTTAATTGAAGATTGTCCCTCTCTGCAGTCTACCTGGGCACCTCCCTTCTGATCTGGCTGAGCAGTGTTACATCAGTAAAAGGGGCGGGAGGGGGATACTTTATCATTGAATTACTCTTGTACTACAACTCTGACAGAATTGAAATAACACTCTCCAAAGTCCAAATACTATGATGATTAATTAGAGCTGTTTTTATTATGAAACATTACTATCCCTTTAAATGGAATGTCTACTCACTTTGTGAATATCACAAAATCCACCATAACCTTCCCCGTCCTGTAAAAGCAAGAATATAGCATCATCGTTGTTTAATTAACACTTTAAAGGGACACTAATGTACCATAAAAATTATTCTTGTTTTGTAGATGCAAAAAAAAAAAATTATTTGAAGCAACTCCCATCTCTCAAACCGCTATGGTTTGAGAGATATTTACATTGAAAGTTCCCCCCTCTCCTTCTCCTGACATCAGCGCTGTGCTGACAGCAGGAGATCCCGGTCCGAGGACCAGCCGGCGCTCTGCAGCAGAGCCGAAATCGCATTATTTCAAGAGAATCACTTCAATGGAAAGGTCTACAAAGTATGCCTGGTTTGCAAGCACACTTTGTAGACCGTTCCAATTAAGTAATTCTTTTTTAAATAATGTGATTTCGGCTCTGCTGAAGAGCCTCCTGGCTCGAATCTCCTGCAGTCAGCTTTACAGCACTGACATCAGGAGAAAGGGAGGGACAGGCGTCCGTGCAATGTGAATATCGCTCAAACCATAGCGGTTTGAGATATAGGAATTGCTTCAAATAATTAAATTTTTTTGCATCTACAAAATGAGAATAATTTTTTATGGGACATTAGTGTTAGTGTTGAGCGAGCACCCCGATACTCGGGTGCTCGGGTGCTCTGACCGAGCACCGCCGGAGGCTCGAGTGCTCGGCCGAGCACCCGAGCCCCATTGACTTCAATGGGGCGACACGAGCATTACACCAGGCACCCCCTGCTCTGATGAGGGGAGGGTGCCTGGTCAATGCCCCCTTCATCTCCACAATGTCCCCCTTCATCTCCGCAATGCCCCCTTCATCTCCGCAATGTCCCCCTTCCACAATGTCCCCCTTCATCTCCACACTGTCCCCCTTCATCTCCGCAATGCCCCCTTCATCTCCGCAATGTCCCCCTTCCACAATGTCCCCCTTCATCTCCACACTGTCCCCCTTCATCTCCGCAATGCCCCCTTCATCTCCGCAATTCCCCCTTCATCTCCGCAATGTCCCCCTTCCACAATGTCCCCCTTCATCTCCACACTGTCCCCCTTCATCTCCGCAATGCCCCCTTCATCTCCGCAATGTCCCTCTTCCACAATGTCCCCCTTCATCTCCACACTATCCCCCTTCATCTCCGCAATGCCCCCGTACCTCCAGTCCCTGGTGGTCCAGCGGAGCGTCTTCAGATCTGTGCCTCCTTCGGCACAGATCCCCGCCACCCGAACATGGCGGGCGAGCACATGGCGGTACTCGACGAGTACCGCCATGTGCCGAGCAGAGCGATGCTCGAGCCGATCCGAGCATCGGCCGAGCATGCTCGCTCAACACTAATTAGTGTCCTTTTAAGAGCCAAAGTGTAGGAAATATATTGCCTTGCAATGTCTTACCTTCCCCTCTGATCCTTTATAGTTCTAAAAATCCCCTTAATTCTTGCCTCTTTTTGGAATGACAGAAAAAGTCACTTTATTCATTTTCAAGTCTGTTCCTGAATTTTCTCCCTCTGGCATTAGCCGTGCTTTTTGTATGTCTCCATATTACGGGCTAATAAAGTCAGAATGGTGTAATTATTAGTAATTTATTGCAATAACATTTTCACATGTTCTACTCTCCATAAATTTTAAAAAGGAAACAGTTGAAATGTGTCAAATCAAGGGCTGAAAAACAAGCCTCCGGGGAGATAACTAACCTTTTTACTTTTATTAAAACAATCGTAAAATATTCCAAGCACAGAAATCTACATTAGGTCAGCCGGCGTGCGCTTGTGCAATCAGAAAGAATAGATTTTCTTGCAATAAGAAAAGTTATTATTTGCTAGATATAATTTGAAAAGAAAGTTAAGTAGCAGAGTAATTGTAATTTTTTTTCTTAATGGATGTAATTAAATGTGAGGTTTGAATGACATTTAGTCTTTGCAACTTTTAGACGAGAATATAAATTACCTTAGAGGAGAACTAAGACTTCCCAATAATAACCCTTCCCAATAATAACCCTTCTCTTACAGTACTGTGGCCAGAAAATCTGGATGAAGTCTGTCCTTGTGCCTTTTTTCAAGCGATAACCTCTTGGATCGGTACTGAATTCCATGCCTATGGAGGCAGACATGACTGTTGCTGGCAATTTTTTTTATAATGAAGCAGGCAGAGTGCATGAGTGTATTTTAAAAAGAATACAATTTTTAAAGCTCGCAGCAAAGCAAAAGAACAATTATAGGAGCTTACAGTTATTTCCTCAGCCCCCTGATTCTGGTAGGATACACTCTTAAATATAATAATAATAATAATCTTTATTTATATAGAGCCATCTTATTCTGCAACGCTTTACAATAGGGGATTGACATATAGAGGTATTAAATAGTACAAATCATATGTGGAGAACAGAAGGATCAGAGGGCCCTGCTCGTGAGAGCTTACAGTCTAGAGGAAGGTGGGTAGGATACAGAAGGTATAAGTGCTGTTGGGTGTGTCTCCTGCCACATAAGCTGCCGGTCAGTTGGGTTGGAGAGAGAAGTGTTAGTGAGTGCAGTGGTCCAGGGAATGGTTGGTTCTTGGTGATAATATATATGGAGGTAGTTGATAGGCTTCCCTGAAGAGGTGAGTTTTCAGGGAGCGTCTGAAGATCTGAAGGCTGGGGGAGAGTCTGATGGGACAGGGGAGGGAATTCCAGAGCTCGGGTGCAGCACGGGAGAAATCCTGTAGGCGGGAGTGGGAGGTTGTAATGAGAGATGTGGAGAGGAGAAGGTCATGTACAGAACGAAGATGGCGAGTGGGAGTATATTTGGAAAGGAGAGATGCGATATAGGAGGGGTTGTGGTGTTAGTAAGGGCTCTGTAGGTGAGCACCAGGATTTTGAATTTAATTCTGTGTGCTAATGGGAGCCAGTGTAGGGATTGGCAGAGGGGACTGGTGTTGGAGAAGCGGTTGGTTAAGTAGATTAGTCGTGCTGCTGAGTTTATTATGGACTGTAGTGGGGTTAGGCGGACAAGAGGAAGGCCAGTTAGTAATGAGTTACAGTAGTCAAGACGGGACATGATGAGTGCTTGGATTAGGATTTTAGTAGTGTCTTGGGTAAGGAAGGGTCGGATTCTAGAGATGTTGCGGAGGTGGAGGCGGCATGATTTGGAGATTGACTGGATGTGAGGAGTAAATGATAGGGCGGAGTTGAATGTGACCCCCAGGAAACGTGCTGTAGGGGTTGGTGTGATGATAGCGTTGTTAACAGTGAGGGTAATATCTGTAGTAGGACTGTTAGGAGAGGGAGGGAAAATAATTAGCTCGGTTTTGCCAAGGTTAAGTTTGAGTTGATGGGAGGACATCCAGGAAGACACAGCGGACAGACAGTCAGACACCTGGGACAGGAGGGAGGGGGAGAGGTCTGGGGAGGAAAGATAGATTTGGGTGTCATCAGCATAGAGATGAACATAGCACCATGGCATACAGAGATGTATAAAATAAGGGGCAAATACTAACAGTAAACCATCTGGTGAAAGTTAGAACTTTCCTGCCACGGACACAGGTCAAAGAGGACTTTGACTTGTCCAGACTAGATGAAGTGAATTATGAGTCTCTAATACCAGGTATCAACCAGTTGAATGGATCATAATTGTCCCCAACAGCCTACTGTGTTTGAGCAGCTGTTGCAGTAAGAACAACAGAAGGAGATTACTTTGTATCTGAAGAACAGTGTGTGTCTCCCTACAGACTGTCCAAAATACAGGGATCACACCCTAGGTGAGACCCTGGATAAGAAACATGTATGTGTGTATGTATTTATGTATGTATCTACATATATTTACATACCTCCCAAGTGTCCTTATTTAACCTTGAAAGCTAGATATGTCTCAAACACAAAAACTCTTTGAGCATTGCAACGCGTTGTGTACCCCTCTGGTTAAAGGCCTCTCCAGTATTCAAAATCCCCACTCAAAAAACAATGAAAATGTTAATTTCCTCTCCCAAATTGCAGCTGGTCTGATAAAGAATAGCTCTTGTTTATATTTCTCTATAAGGTCTTATAGTTACAGTTCTGTAGCAAACCAACTGAACCACAGAGGGAAAATGAAAACCTCCACTGATTGGGGGCACTTTTGTTCTAGAGGATGGTGCTGGGAGCAGGACTGGTGGGTACAACTACAGGGATAGGGGAGAGACATTGCAAATACTATCTAGGATAGTAAAGATTACATTTTAATCACAGTATTAAAATACACATTCAAATATACATACTCGTTGAAACTATAGGATAAAAATAATTAAAAAATAGAAAATAAAAAAATGAAAAAATATATTTTAATATGATTAAAATAATATAGAAAATAAAAAGTACTAAGAGCACTGGAAGTTAAGGCTGCTTTTGAGGTGACAAAAAGGTGTGTTCGGAAGGTATCCTTTTAAATGGTCGTGCAGAAAACAATGCGTGGCTAGGTGGCACATTAAACATGTCGCCATGATTAAAAGGGCGACATGAGAATCTCGCCCTGCATGACAGCTCGAGATTCTCATGTTGCATCTTGAAAGGATGCTGTATACCTTGGTAAAGGAAAGTGCCCTTCAGCCAGTTTTAAATCCAGGGGCAGCAGTAATACCTGGGAAATCTTAGAATTTAAAGGAGCAGTAAACTTTTTTAATGGAAAAATATGTATTGTAGGGCGTTACCTGTTGAGTAAAATAAGTGTAGATGCAAATTTCCAGAGTTATTACTGTTTAAACCTGTGGTTTTTTTACATTAACAGTGCCCTCTAGTGGTCATATTCCAATTAGATATTCTGTTACATTGTATTGGAGAGGAAAGTCAGTGACTTACAGTTCTCCATAGAATGTGATAGAAACTGCTGAGTCACTTCTTTTAAGTTAGAACTATCAGGAAGTAAACACACAGTACATTCACTTCCTGTCAGTTAGAACTATCAGGAAGTAAACACAGTAAATTCACTTCCTGTCAGTTAGAACTATCAGGAAGTAAACACAGTAAATTCACTTCCTGATTATTTGAACTTTTATAATGTTTGAATAAAACAACTGACAGCAGTGAGAGTGCCCTGGTTTTACTCAGCAGGAAAAGTCTATAACATATAGTTTTTCATGAAAAAAGTTTACTGGTCTTTTGATCTCAAGATTTGGGTTTTTGATCACAGTTTCAGGGTCTCATGGTGAAAGGCCAGTTTATATGGGCGAGTGAATACAGTGTTTCATAGTATATGTTTTGTACCAAATGGCAGCTACTTTGGTCTCTAAATTGGTTCCTTTCCCAAATAGAGAAGTAGTGTATGTTCTGTGTGTATTCCTAAATGGATAACTGAGTTATAGCATGTTATAGGTTCCGTGAGGCCTGATTTGAGAACCTCTGGGTTATAGCAAACAGGGACACAAAACTGAGCATCTGTCAGGAGAATGCTAACCCTTTGAGTTCTAGAGGGATAGGAAACACATTGCTAAGCAAAGGGCTAAAGGAACACCTAAAATGATATTGACATATTAAGTCTAGCATTGCCACCTCATGAGATGGCTCATTAACCAGTTGTCTAAGTGATGTCTCTTGCAAGGAATCCAGGATGCTTCTAGCTGACTCTGCAACAAAAACCTCCCAGCCCACATCTGGCACTTTAGAAATCACCAGAACTATTAATGGACCTTTTATTGACATTTTAAAAAATTCCTCCATCAATTTCTTCATCTTTCTCTGGAGGAACATATTGTTCTCTTTTATACACAAAAACTCTGTCTCCTGTTTCAATGGCTAATCAAATGCTTGACATGCAGAATCCTCAATTGTCCTTCCTATCTGTGAACATTCCACCCAGAAAAAATCCCCTCTTGTTTAATTTATACATAACACAAAGACACAGATATGGGTAAAATGGCCACAGCCTTTTATTTCCAATTAATAAATAAATAAAGAGGACCTTGCCAGTACTACATATACTGAAGAATAACTTCCATAACCAGCATTCAATGAGAGTACCGTACTATGCCGTGCCGTCCTCCTTTGAATATTTCGACTGCTGCTGCCACCAGGTGAGGGCAGCACCGATAAGAGTGGATCAAAACATGCAGTAATCTAGCACGGGCAGTAGTAGCGTCTCTCCCAATCATTCCATCTTTTATAAGCGGGGGATACCCTCCTTACTCACCCTGTCAAACTGATCTTACATGCATTTCTCTGGCAAGGTTACCACTTGCTCAGGCCCAGGAAGACTGAAGTATCTTCACTTCCTCTAAGCCATTTCCTGCCGTAGCTCCACCCCACACAGCCAGCAGGCTTCTTACATAACCCTTTGATTCCCAAATCCATGTGTAGTTACTTTTTCAGTTATAACCCACTAATCTTAATCTATAAGACATGGTTACAGGACATTCGATCTGCTGTCATGTGCCCTTACACTTATGGCTCCTGGGCTTACTTTCTAAACAGCCTTCTGTAACTTGTATTAGATTAGCCTTCATGGTGTTCTTTAAATAAAGAGCAACTCAACCACCTTTCTTTCCTATTGTATGTTTTTTCTAAACAACCTGTAAGCTGGTTTGACTATGAAACAGTCATTTTTAATGCCAAGACTATGTTCTAATAGCCACCAAGGATCAGTCATCCCTAGTCAGGAAAGAAATTTGTTCAGACAGCTTGTTCTCTAAACAATTTTGTGAGCATATAAAGGAAATGTCTCTGACGGCTGTTCATAGCTTTTTATTTTTGGATATAAACTTGTCACTTATATTCTTATTCCCAGATGAACCAGAAAAGCTGTCTCCAGTATCTTTGCCATGCTGTGGGGAGTAGATAGACTTATCATGCCTTAGTGAACGGCTCCTCTTATCTAGGTTAAAGGGATAGTAATACTTTGTTTTATCTTTATTTTGTAGGCATTAAAAAAACATGAAGAATGCTATAAGTCTTATCTCTCAAACCTTTATAGTTTGAGAGATATTCACAAGCAAAGTTTCCCCTCCCGCCCCTTTTACCTAGTGTAAGCCATCTCTTCTCAGATGTGGAATCCAGTCCATAGACCAGACAGATAACAGAAGAGGACAATCTTCTTCCTATGAAAACAATGAACGCCCTGCCCCCCTTGACAAGTTTTTCAGGTTTTTCCCTTATCTTAATTGAAGATTGTCCCTCTCTGCAGTCTACCTGGGCACCTCCCTTCTGATCTGGCTGAGCAGTGTTACATCAGTAAAAGGGGCGGGTGGGGGATATTTTATCATTGAATTACTCTTGAACTACAACTCTGACAGAATTGAAATAACACTCTCCAAAGTTCAAATACTATGATGATTAATTAGAGCTGCTTTTATTATGAAACATTACTATTCCTTTAAATGATTGCTAATAAGGCACATCAACTCCAGACTTAGTAGATCAGTTTTCTTGCTAGATAGATTTAAGTATGCCTTATTATTTTACCAGTCAACACTATGATGCCCAATAATTAAAAATAATTTCTCTTTGCAACATTTCCTTAATGAGACATTAAAGTCCCTCGTGCAAAACATCCTATTTTCTTCCTGCCTGCACACAGGTAGTATTGAAGAAAAAGACACAGATGAAACCACCTGATCCAAATCATTGACTCCCTGTCATCCGTTTTCTGCCCCCTCCTCCCCATACTGTCCTTTGTGGCTTTCCTTCTCCCTCCGCCGGAGGCTTTTCGTGCTCCGTCCCACTCTTCCTGACGGTGTGCTGTCTCCCCGTCATCTCGCTCTGGATTTACTGTGCTTCGGCCCGAACTTCCGGGTTTCCTCCACACGCGTCATGCCCTCGTGACGTTGTCTCTTGGCGCCTATATCTGGGCAGTGGTATCTCTCATCAATGCACTTTCTTAGTGTTCCCTTGTGGTCCAGACCTTTGGTCCCTGGCTGTCCCAGCTCCTTAGAGTCTAATCTAGTTTAGTCCAGTCCAGTCCAGTCTTGTCAGCTTATTCAGGTTTCCCATTAAAGCCTGTCTTCTCTTGTCTTAGATCCTATCCGTGTATGACCTCAGGTTTCTACCTGACCATTCTCCTGCCTGCCGATTTACTCCAGCTGCCTATCTGTGTATGACCATTGGCTCTGACCTGACCATTCTCCCGCCAGCCGCTTCACTCTTGCTGCCTGTCCGTGTATGACCCCTGGCTTCTACCTGACCATTCTCCGGCCTGCCGCTTCACTCCTGCTGCCTATCATGACAACTGGCTCTGACCCAACTATTCTCCTGCCCACCTCTTCACTCTTGCTGCCTATCCATGTATGACCTCTGGCTTTTACCTGACCATTCTTCTTCTTCTGGAGAGTTACCTGCGAGCTCTAGCCCCGTACGCTACTCCACGTACTCAAGCCTTCACTCTCCCCTGCAGGAGAGCGTACACTGCTTGTGGCGTAGCCAACCGGTCCACTTCATTCTGGCCCCTGCCACAGCACGGCACTGCCTCAAGCAGTCACTGCTCACAAGCTCCGCTCCCCAGTCTACGACCCCTAGCACTCTCTCCTGCAGGCCAAAGCCTGCGTGTTACACTCCCTGACAAATCTCTTTTTGCCCTGTCCTACCATCGTAGGAAAAATAAAAATAACAACATACAAGAAAGGGTGCACTATGTGTAGTAATTTGATTTTAAATGGATAATGGAATAAGTAATACAAATTTCAAATATTGAGAAACTTTAGTTATAAGAATATAAAATAAAGATAAGAATAGCATAAATCCAATGAATTACTACGAGTGACTGTGTAGATGGCTACTGAATGTTATCTTTATTTGGAACAAGGTAAAAATTGTGTGAAAATTACATGAACTTGATTAAACAAATAACATAAAAGTCTTCAAATTATTTGACTGTATAAAATCTTAAAAAAACAAATAAAATAAAATAAAACAAGAAAAATCTAACAGGTTGTCACAACTTGTAAACAAATAAAAACAAAAGTGGGAAAAGAACAAGTTTATAGACAGTAGAGCCGACCGTTAGTCCCAAGGTGGACAACAACGTTTTACTCACAGCCATGACCTACTGCCTCAATAATCCTTCCAATAAACCTCCTTTCCCTCTGATCAGAAACTTCAGGAAGACACCTTATCCCATGTTTTCCTCTATTAACTTTAAAAAAGATGTATTGAAGCAAGAGTGGATAACATTATTTTGCCATTTTACATATCAATGGTAAAACCTCACCTTGAGTATGCAGTGCAATTTTGGGCACCGGTTCTGAAAAAGGATATACTAGAACTAGAGAGGGTACAGCGCAGAGCAACAAAATTACTTAAGGGAATGGAAGACTTGACGTATGAGGAACGACTAGACAAACTTGGGTTATTTACTCTAGAGAAAAGACAACTAAGAGGAGACCTTATCACATTGTACAAGTATATGAGAGGTCAATACAAGGGTCTCTGTGGTGAGCTATTTATTCCAAGGCCTGATCAGGTGACCAGGGGACACCCCTTGTGATTAGAGGAAAGGAGGTTTAAACTTCAGCAGAGGAAGGGTTTTTTTACGGTAAAGTCTGTTAAATTGTGGAATTCATTGCCCAAGGAGGTGGTTATGGCAGAGTTATTGAAGCAAGAGTGGATAACATTATTTTGCCATTGTACATATCAATGGTAAAACCTCACCTTGAGTATGCAGTGCAATTCTGGGCACCGGTTCTGAAAAAGGATACACTAGAACTAGAGAGGGTACAGCGGAGAGCAACAAAATTAATTAAGGGAATGGAGGACTTGACGTATGAGGAACGACTAGACAAACTTGGTTTATTTACTCTAGAGAAAAGATGACTAAGAGGAGACCTTATCATATTGTACAAGTATATGAGAGGTCAATACAAGGATCTCTGCGGTGAGCTATTTATTCCAAGGCTTGATCAGGTGACCAGGGAACACCCCTTGAGATTAGAGGAAAGGAGGTTTAGACTTCAGCAGAGGAAGGGTTTTTTTACGGTAAGGTCTGTTAAATTGTGGAATTCATTGCCCAGGGAGGTAGTTATGGCTGATACAATGGATACATTTAAGAGAAGATTAGATACATTTCTTTCAAAAGGGAACATAAAGAGTTATACTGTTTATCAGTAGGCAGATCAGGAAAGTCTGAAAAAGACTAATTTAATTGGTAGCAGGAAAGCTATACAATTCTCAGTTACTGGGGTATGAGGAGAAGGTTGATCTTGATGAACTTGTGTCTTTATTCAACCTAATTTACTAAGTAAATAGGTCTAAAACAGGTTCTCCAAAAAGCATCTTCTTCCTCCTGACTTTAACTCTCTCCTCAGAAAAACAAACAACCTCCTGACCTGCCATAGGGGACTTACCACAACACCACTGCCCTGTTCAGCAACTACGGCAAAAAAGGTGTACGAAGGCACAGTCTGATGAACATGCTGCTGTCAGAAATGGAGTAGAAGTGCCAGACTACATGGGCCGAATGGTTCTTATCTGTCGTCAGATTCTATGTTTCTGCTTTATTCATCTGTACTGTGCTTATGTGTGTGAAATCTCACGGTATCGACTCGTAGTTTGTCTGTATTTGTCTTCTTTCCCAGCTTATCCAGCCACCTCTATGTGTTTAGTTAATGTAATCAGTCCAATGGCTGCTACTCAATTATTTCAGAAGCATCCAAGGTGTCAATTTCATCTAATCTGTCAGGCAGCTGTAAAACAATTAATCCAGCACCAAAGTGTCAAGTTCACCTGATCAGCTGCTGCACAGTTGAACTAGCCACATATGAGGTACCAAGTTCATCTGATCAGCAAGTCAGCTACTACACAGTTTATCCAGTTACATCAAAAGTGTCTAGTTCACTGATCACTCTGTCAGCTGCAACACAGTTAATCGAGCTCCAAAGTGTCAGATCCTTTTGACCAGCTTGACGGTTGCTAAGCAGTTGATCCAGCCACATATAAAGTGTTGAGTTCATCCGATCAGCCAGTCAACTGTAACACAGTTAACTCAGCTACATCTAAAGTGTCAAGTTAATCTGATTAAACTACTTACAGCCACTCAGATATCCATGTGATTCAGAGCTTCCATCTCATCCTACTTGTCATTAGAGTTACCAGCATTGTTGTCTACCCTTACTGGAGGAGTGTTATTCTTCAGTCTGCCTTAAAGGGATAGTAATACTTCGTTTTAACTTTATTTTATTTTGTAGGCATTAAAAAAACATGAAGAATTATATAAGTCTTATCTCTCAAACCTTTATGGTTTAAGAGATATTCACAAACAAAGTATCCCCCCCTGTTCAACCAGATCAGAAGGGAGGTGCCCAGGTAGACTGCAGAGAGGGACAATCTTCAATTAAGATAATGGAAAAAGCTGAAAAACTTGTCAAGAAGGGAAGGGCTTTCATTGTTTTCATAGGAAGAAGATTGTCCCCTGCTGTTATCTGTCTGGTCTATGGACTGGATTCCACATCTGAGAAGAGATGGCTTACACTAGGAAAAAGGGGCGGGGAGGGGAACTTTGCTTGTGAATATCTCATAAACCATAAAGGTTTGAGAGATAAGACTTATATCATTCTTCATGTTTTTTTAATGCCTACAAAATAAAATAAAGTTAAAACGAAGTATTACTATCCCTTTAAGTTATATACCTAAAACTTGCATTGAACTTAGGATCCCACTTCATTCTCCTGGGAAAGCTAGTTCTACTACCTTACTGCTTCAATGGTGTGTCTATGTTGTCATCTGGCTTCTTGGTCAACACCTTTAACCATGGATTCAACCACAGAAAGGATATACTATACACTAGTGTATTATATCCATAAACATGACTAACCAACTAGGTGGGTCCAGCTAATTTTTATGACATGCTAGGTTTTTTTGACAAATATACATCTTTGTGAAATTGTCTCTTAAAGCTTTGCATACATAAAGTGGCATGCCAATAGTATGTAGGGGTGGGTGAAAAGTTAAAAAAATTTCTCAGATGACGTTAATGAAAAACCAATGATTTTTTTGCTTTTTTCGTGAAAGCTTTTGTACAAAGACAATGCATAACATTTTCTCCTTTTTGGCACTGCCAATACATTTTTCTCCTATATTTTCTGTGACGGCAACATTTACCACCACAATATTACTTCTTCTGAGGGCTAAAGTGGAGAAATAAACAGCTGAAAGTTAAACTTGTGAACCCTACAGCAACATATGTCTTGAAAAGGTTGTTAGCAGGCTGAGTGCCTATGCATTCCTGCTTATGTTAAAGTGGCACAACTAGGGGTGGGCAAAAAGTCCAAAAAATGCCCTGCATTTCCTTTACTTTATTCTTTTATGTGCCTGTGGGTAAAGAAGAGAAAATGATCTTGTATTGGCGAGAAATCCCTTCTTTCTATTGCTTTCAATGCAAAGAACTAGGTGAAAAAGGTAAAACAATACTTTTTTCTTAAAGCTTTATTGAGAGAGATAGAGAGAACAGGCAAAATGGTACATCCAAAAACATCCATGTACATGAAGAGATCTTTAAGAATAGTAAGCACAAGAGACAATAGCAGGGGAATCTCAATAACAAGTCCATAAACTGATGCAGCCTTATCCTACAAGAGGCCAGAGATTATATCAAAGAGGTCGGACAAAGGAGAAGCATTTCCCATTTGAGAAATTGTATGGGTACCCTACTATTAGGAACACAAAAGGTGACAGATGAATAGTATGAGTCAAGTATTGCAGGTTGGTATAAAATCAGACTTTATTTCCAAGTTAAAATACAAACAAACAGACTCTTCCAGGCATGGAGGGAGCGGGACACAAATACACATAAAGAGATGGTTACATGATGGATATCTTACGTGTTTTTTGCTCTATACAGCTATTAATGGCATAAGATGTCCATCATGTAACCATCTCTTTACATGTATTTGTGTCCCGCTCCCTCCATGCCTGGAAGAGTGTGTTTGTTTGTTTTTTAACTTGGAAATAAAGTTTGATTTTATACCAGCCTGAGAGATTTGACTCGTAGTATTCATTTGTCAAGTGGATCAAGCACCAGCAGGGAGTGCTCCCACATCGTTTGCGTTCCTGGATTAGTTCTTCTTTTCAGTGTCGGAGTGCTGAACTGGTATGAACACCGTTGAACTGTCGGTGAGTTTTTTATATTGCATTTCCTAATTGAGGTACCTGGTTGGATCAAGGACTGGCATGTAGTTACCCCACTACTGGAGATGACCTGCTTCGGCTGTATGGTGCTGTCCAGTGATGGAAAAGATACCCATTGAGCAATAACAGCCATATACTCTGTGCTCGGGCCACTTGTCTACATATCTGTGACTCACATAGGTCCTTGAAAAATAGCTGCTGTTTGGGATTTGGCAGAGGGGTGCCACCCAAGACATCAGTTTAAAATGTTTGTTTTCAACCAAAAATAGGGGCGCATATTACCCACCAAAATTTTGGCAAGGTTACCATTCCAGAGATGTGCATTTAGATTACTTTTGTCCAGGTTTTTACTTCTGAGAACTCAGTAAGTTTGGTTTGCCTCACACAGAAGAAGATCTGTGTAACCAGTGCCGGATTTAGAATTAGGCAGAGTAGGCATCTGCCTACAGGCGCACCCAACAGAGGGGCGCCTGTCACTGGGATCATGTGTGTGGTGGGATTTTTTTTTATTATTAAATTCGCCTCCCCGCCCGGCGCCATCAAGACAGGTCTGTGCCTCCTCCTTCAGCACAGACCTGTAGCTGCTGCGCTTCCTCGTCAGGTTTTTAGTATTACAGAGCGCTGGGAGATGACATCATCTTCCAGCTCTCTGCATTAGAGAAGACCGCGTGGGAGCTCCAGCAGCTACAGCTCTGTTCTGAAGGAGGAGGCACAGACCTATCTTGCAGCTGGACCACCAGGGAAGAGGTTAGAAATGGACACTAGGGCAATGTGAGAGTAATATGGAGATGATGGGGGCAATGTGAGGGCAATATTAAGCTGATCGGGGGGCAATATGGAGCTGATGGGGGACAATATGAGGGCAATATGGAGCTGATGGGGACAATGTGGAGCTAATGGGGGCAATGTGGAGCTGATGGGGGCAATATGGAGCTGATGGGGGACAATGTGAGGGCAATATGATATATGGAGCTGATGGGGGTAGGATGGAGCTGATGGGGGCAATGTGAGGGCAATATGGTATATGGAGATGATGGGGGCAATGTGAGGGCAATATGGAGATGTCGGTGGCAAGTTGGAGCTAACGGGGGCAATGCGGCCATGATGGGGGCAATGTGAGGGCAATATGGAGATGACGGGGGTCAACATGGAGATTAGGAGCATTGTGGTGGTGTCCAGTACAGATGGCCCATGGTGGGGGGGGGGGGGTGCTTCAGATTTCTGAGCCTACAGGCTCCTGAGATGTAAATCCGGCCCTGTGTGTAACTTAATTGTTTTAACATAATGAGAGGTGGTGGAGATGGTGGCAGCAGGTGGGGGCAATATGACTCTTGTCACCTCGTCCAACTGTCATACTAATCAATGCAATGAATTTCCACAACAGCAGTAGGAGACATTCGTATTATTGTAACTGAAAAAATGTTGTCTTAATGTCTGAGACATCTACAGTCTTAATATCTGAGACATCTACAACACTGCTATTATGTACCCCTCAGCCCCATTGTACTTGTAGGAGTACTTCCACTTCTTGTTGCACATCTAACATACTGTTGTTTCTCAATCAGACGTGGTTTGCTTCAGGTGGGATCTCAATGAGTATATACCTGTCACTTTTGCACACGTGATGTTTGCTGCAGATCACAGCCACATCAGGCTCTGGGTGGACTTGAACTAGGGACCTTCTGTCTATAAACCATGCACTTCCAGCCTGAACCATTAGGGGGACTGGGCTTCACATGATTCAATGGCAACTTGTTTTTTAAATCTGCTATATTCACATGCCCTTTTGGAACCTTCTATCTCTCCCGATTATTCAGTCATGTCACCTGCTTCCCGATTCACAGGTATTTAATACAAAATCCCTGATCACTCAGCTCTTAGTTGTTTTTGCTTGTCTTGTGACTGAGCAGTTTTGGTTCTTGTCCAAAAGAAATACTCTAATTTTGACCATGGCTTGTTCCTGACTCAGTTTGATGTCTTCTGCCCTAGCCTTTGTCTTGTATCATTCATGACCTCTACTTGTGTAATACCTGTCTTGACTATTGGCCCATATCTACATCTATAAACCTTTGTGGCCTGCCAAGAATTACAGATAGTTTGACACTGCCTCCGCCCAATGTTTTGGTACCTCATCTGGACTTCCAGTACTCTGTTCATGGCCACACAAACTTAGGGGCTTCTTACAGATAATGTGCCTAGTCTGGCACTTTAAATATTAATTTCACATTTATTCTTCATTGAGTGAGAGCCATAGCATTGACGTATTACAAAGGTTTTTTGCTTCTTAGTATTCTTCCATTTAATTTTTGTTGAAAGTGTTCCTTTAATTGAACACTAGCACCTGGAAAAGAAAGAGCTTTTCAATTAAAAGTGGGACCTAAACTTTCAGCTTCATACAAGTACAGCACTGATATAAAGACTTCTACTATATCTTTCTGTGATGTCCTAATTCCTATAGTAAAATATTGAGGTCATGTCACTGTTCTTACAATATGTTGATGACATTTTCTGCTGAATAAAACAAGGTCACTCCCATCGCTGTCAGATGTTTTATTCAAAATTTCTAAGAGTTCAAATAATCAGGAAGTGAATTTACTGTGTTTACTTCCTGATAGTTCTAACTGACAGGAAGTGAATTTACTGTGTTTACTTCCTGATAGATCTGACAGGAAGTGAATTTACTGTGTTTACTTCCTGATAGTTCTAACTGACAGGAAGTGACAGGCAGTTTCTATCACATTCTATGGAGAACTGTATGTCTCTGACTTTTCTGACTTTCCTCTCCATTAGAATCTAACAGGAAATCTAATTAGAATTTGACCACTAGAGGGCACTGCTAATGTAAATAAACATGGGTTTAAACTGTAATAACTCTGGAAATATAAATCTCTCGGCAGTGGGAGTACCCTTATTTTACTCAATAGGAAAATCCCTACAATATATATTTTTTCATAAAAAAAAGTTTACTGCTCCTTTAAACTACTGAAGTTCTTCCAAACAGTAAATCCAAACAGTGTTCTGTTCACAGCTTCCCATGCCACTGCAAATTTCAATTTTCTAGATGTTAATGAAATCATAAAAGTAATCAGTTTGTGACAGATTCAGACATCAAAAACTACAAATAGAAACAATTTCCTAAATGCTTCCAGCTGACAGATCCTCACAGCACACGGCGGAGCCATTCATTTGCTCCACAGTATGCAGGAAATTACAAGTGATAGGATGTGTACACATGATTGGAAATTCCAAGAGCCCAGAGTATGTTAATGAACTTGTCCTACAGAGACAATAGAATATAAAGAAATGGTGTAAGCAAATACTGTATAAGCAGTATATCAATGGTGCCTTAAAATGATCTACCTTGATCTATTGCATGTGGTTTTTCCTTAAAGAGACAGTAAAATGTTGTTATGGACATAAAATGTTGAGCATAGATAGGCAGAGATGGAATCTGTCAACTTTTTTATCTGCATAGATGTGAATATGTTTCAGTTCTGTATATACAGTCCTTTGACAGCAATTTCTTTTCTTATGATGTACTAGTACTTTAATATCTACTCCTAGGTATGTGTGCTTGTAGCCCAGTGAGTGCTAGTTTTTGGAGGGATGACCTCCTGTTTTTAGCTCAGCTCCTTGAGTAAATATTTCCTTAAATAGTTTGTTGTATTTAACGTGAGGATATGTGTAAATGTTAATCATATCACCCCTTACATCTCTTCTCTAATATAAGTGTAAATGGTAATCATATCACCCCTTAGACGTCTCTTCTCTAATATAAGTGTAAATGGTAATCATATCACCCCTTACACGTCTCTTCTCTTATATATGTGTAAATAGTAATCATATCACCCCTTACACCTCTCTTCTCTAATATAAGTGTAAATGGTAATCATATCGCCCCTTACATGTCTCTTCTCTAATATAAGTGTAAATGGTTATCATATCACCCCTTACACGTCTCTTCTCTAATATAAGTGTAAATGGTATCATATCGCCCCTTACACGTCTCTTCTCTAATATACGTGTAAATGGTAATCATATCACCCCTTACACGTCTCTTCTCTAATATAAGTGTAAATGGTAATCATATCACCCCTTACACGTCTCTTCTCTAATATAAGTGTAAATGGTATCATATCGCCCCTTACACGTCTCTTCTCTAATATACGTGTAAATGGTAATCATATCACCCCTTACACATCTCTTCTCTAATATAAGTGTAAATGGTATCATATCACCCCTTACACATCTCTTCTCTAATACAAGTGTAAATAGTAATCATATCCCCCCTTAGACATCTCTTCTCTAATATAAGTGTAAATGGTAATCATATCACCCCTTACACCTCTCTTCTCTAATATAAGTGTAAATGGTAATCATATCACCCCTTACATGTCTCTTCTCTAATATAAGTGTAAATGGTAATCATATCCCCCCTTACACGTCTCTTCTCTAATATAAGTGTAAATGGTAATCATATCTCCCCTTACACGTCTCTTCTCTAATATAAGTGTAAATGGTAATCATATCACCCCATAGACGTCTCTTCTCTAATATAAGTGTAAATGGTAATCATATCACCCCTTACACCTCTCTTCTCTAATATAAGTGTAAATGGTAATCATATCACCCCATAGACGTCTCTTCTCTAATATAAGTGTAAATGGTAATCATATCACCCCTTACACCTCTCTTCTCTAATATATGCGTAAATGGTATCATATCACCCCTTACATGTCTCTTCTCTAATATAAGTGTAAATGGTAATCATATCACCCCTTAGATGTCTCTTCTCTAATATAAGTGTAAATAGTAATCATATCACCCCTTAGATGTCTCTTCTCTAATATAAGTGTAAATTGTAATCATATCACCCCTTACACGTCTCCTCTCTAATATAAGTGTAAATAGTAATCATATCACTCCTTACACGTCTCTTCTCTAATATAAGTGTAAATGGTAATCACATCCCCCCTTACATGTCTCTTTTCTAATATATGTGTAAATACTAATCATATCACCCCTTACACGTCTCTTCTCTAATATAAGTGTAAATGGTAATCACATCCCCCCTTACATGTCTCTTTTCTAATATATGTGTAAATACTAATCATATCTCCCCTTACACGTCTCTTCTCTAATATAAGTGTAAATGGTAATCACATCACCCCTTACACGTCTCTTCTCTAATATAAGTGTAAATGGTAATCACATCACCCCTTACACGTCTCTTCTCTAATATAAGTGTAAATGGTAATCATATCATCCCTTACATGTCTCTTCTTTAATATAAGTGTAAATAGTAATCATATCACCCCTTACACGTCTCTTCTCTAATATAAGTGTAAATGGTAATCATATCTCCCCTTACACCTCTCTTCTCTAATATATGTGTAAATGGTATCATAACACCCCTTACACGTCTCTTCTCTAATATAAGTGTAAATGGTAATCATATCACCCCTTACACCTCTCATCTCTAATATAAGTGTAAATAGTAATCATATCACCCCTTACACGTCTCTTCTCTAATATAAGTGTAAATGGTAATCATATCATCCCTTACATGTCTCTTCTCTAATATAAGTGTAAATAGTAATCATATCACCCCTTACACCTCTCATCTCTAATATAAGTGTAAATAGTAATCATATCACCCCTTACACGTCTCTTCTCTAATATAAGTGTAAATGGTAATCATATCATCCCTTACATGTCTCTTCTCTAATATAAGTGTAAATAGTAATCATATCACCCCTTACACGTCTCTTCTCTAATATAAGTGTAAATGGTAATCATATCTCCCCTTACACCTCTCTTCTCTAATATATGTGTAAATGGTATCATAACACCCCTTACACGTCTCTTCTCTAATATAAGTGTAAATGGTAATCATATCTCCCCTTACACCTCTCTTCTCTAATATATGTGTAAATGGTATCATAACACCCCTTACACGTCTCTTCTCTAATATAAGTGTAAATGGTAATCATATCACCCCTTACACGTCTCTTCTCTAATATAAGTGTAAATAGTAATCATATCCCCCCTTACACCTCTCATCTCTAATATAAGTGTAAATGGTAATCATATCACCCCTTACACCTCTCTTCTCTAATATAAGTGTAAATGGTAATCATATCGCCCCTTACACCTCTCTTCTCTAATATAAGTGTAAATGGTAATCATATCCCCCTTACACCTCTCTTCTCTAATATAAGTGTAAATGGTAATCATATCCCCCTTACACCTCTCTTCTCTAATATAAGTGTAACTGGTAATCATATCCCCCTTACACCTCTCTTCTCTAATATATGTGTAAATGGTAATCATATCGCCCCTTACACCTCTCTTCTCTAATATAAGTGTAAATAGTAATCATATCTCCCCTTAGATGTCTCTTCTCTAATATAAGTGTAAATGGTAATCATATCACCCCTTACACCTCTCATCTCTAATATATGTGTAAATGGTAATCATATCACCCCTTACACCTCTCTTCTCTAATATAAGTGTAAATGATAATCATATCGCCCCTTACACCTCTCTTCTCTAATATAAGTGTAAATGGTAATCATATTGCCCCTTACACGTCTCTTCTCTAATTTAAGTGTAAATGGTAATCATATCACCCCTTACACGTCTCTTCTCTAATATAAGTGTAAATGGTAATCATATCACCCCTTACACGTCTCTTCTCTAATATAAGTGTAAATGGTAATCATATCACCCCTTACACGTCTCTTCTCTAATATAAGTGTAAATAGTAATCATATCACCCCTTAGACGTCTCTTCTCTAATGTAAACAAACCCAGTTTGGCTAGTCTCTCTTTATAACTCAGATCTGTCAGTCCCTTTATCAGTTTTGTTGCACAAAGAAAATACACAGAGGTGCCAAAAGCTTTTTCTTTTATATTGTTTGGTCCGTACTTTGAGAAAGCAGTGGTTCTGCACCGTAAAATGCATTAGTTATTCTTATGGTCCTGTAATCTTTGCTTTATATTTGCTTTATATTGTTTATTGGATTATTTATCCTAATAAATCACCTATGAAGATTTCAGCCTCCTGTATTCTACTTTATATCTAAAAGGATTTGCTCTCATGATAGTCCCAAATGGAGATAGACCTAAATTCTCTGTGAGCCTGTTTGTGCTTACCATAACTTTTGTGAGTATTTACTTTTGCAGTGGCATAACAATAGGGGTCGCACCTGCGACCGGCCCATCACTCCAGGGTCCTGGCTGCCCCCTGAAACCCTACCGTCTGATGCCTGCAACATTCTGATAAGCAGATGTCCCTCGTCGGCACTCTAGTAATGACATCATCTCCCAGCGCCCTGCATTATGAGAGGACCGAGCGGGGCTCCATCTGCACAGAGGTCTGTGAGGAATGAGGCACAGACCTCTCTTGCCATGCCATTGGACCACCAGGGAGGTAGGATATTGGCAGTGTGGACAATTAGGAGATGGGGGGCAGTGTGATGGCAATGTGGAGATTGTGGGAAATGTGGAGATGGGGGGCAGTATGGTGGCAATGTGGAGATTGTGGGCAATGTGGAGATGGGGGGCAGTGTGGTGACAATGTGGAGATTATGGGCAATGTGGAGATGGGGGGCAGTGTGGTGGCAATGTGGAGATTGTGGGCAATGTGGAGATGGGGGGCAATGTGGTGGCAATGTGGAGATGGGGGGCAATGTGGTGGCAATGTGGAGATGGGGGGCAATGTGGTGGCAATGTGGAGATTGGAGGCAATGTGGTGGCAATGTGGAGATGGGGGGCAATGTGGAGATTGGGGCAATGTTGTGGCAATGTTGAGATTGAGGACAATGTGGAGATGGGGGGGCAATGTGGTGTATTTTCGTTGTGCATGTTGGTGCCGCTTGGCAGAGTGAAGTGTGAAGGAGCTGCCCTTCAAGATTTCTGTTTCCGCCTGTTATAGTTGCTGTACTGGGACAGATCTGAATTCCAAGAAAGCACTTTGGAGTTGTCTCCTACATAAATGGGTTGAAGCCAAGAATTTTGTGAGTATAACTCACTGTGGTGCACTGGGGATGTCTATTGTTCCTGTTGGATTCAGCATAAGGGTCTCACTTTGTTTTTTCTGCACTTTAGTTAGACATCTCTGCACTTTTTCCAGTTCAATAACGTTCAGTAATGTATAGTACCCAGTTATATTTGCATCCCATACATTACAACAAGAGTGCTCCATATTAAGTAGCATGTATTTTCAAAGATGGTATAGATCTTGTTATTGCCTGGTAATAATCAGTCAATCATGCCAGGCTAATAGAGTTTCTTCAGTTGGAGAACGTTAGTATAGTATACAGTAGTGAAGGGGTTAATGACTGGAGAGCAGGAAGGAGGAGTACACTGGTACATTCCTGACCTCCAGTCATTAACCCCTTCACTACTGTATACTATACTAACGTTCTCCCAATGAAGAAACTCTATTAGCCTGGCACGATTGATTGATTATTACCAGCCAATAACAAGATCTATGCCATCTTTGAAAATACGTGCTACTTAATATGGAGCACTCTTGTTGTAACCGTGCAGCCGATCACGCTGTTAATAGAAGCGACATGAAAATCTCGCACTGATATGCAGGGAGAGACTGTCATGTCCTTTTGAACACGGCAACCTACTTAATGCGGCTCCAAGCCAAGCACAATTAAAAATGAGATATTTCAAAAGGATACCCTTCATCAAGAGGGGCAGGGTTTTCCTTAAACTTGTTGTGTGAAGATTGTCCCTCGCTGCATCCGTACGGTCTCACAACCAGATTACAGATCTAATGGGAGGCGGCTAGAAGGGGTGGGAGGGGGATGCTTTCCGATTGAATTGCACTTGAACTACACTGCTGTAAGTGTTGAAATATAGCTATATGTGTTTAAAAACATATAAAGAAGACTCAGACCTCAAATTTAATTCAGGTATTAATAGTAACATAGTAACATAATAACATAGTAATTTAGGTCGAAAAAAGACTTGCATCCATCTAGTTCAACCTTTTCCTATTCCTGTTTACCACTGTTGATCCAAAAGAAGGCAAACCCCCCCCCTTCAATTAGCAATTTAAAATTCTGCCTTGAATGGGGGGAAAAAAATTCCTTCTTGATTTCAAATGGCAATCAGATTTCTCCCTGGATCAACAAGCCCCAACTAAATATTCATCCCAATACTAACGTACATAGCCCTCTATGTTCTACTCTTTTAAATAAGTATCCAGGCCCCTTTTAAAGGCATCTAATGTATTGGATAGCACCACCTCCTCAGGCAGTGAATTCCATACCTTTATTGTCCTTATTGTAAAGAATCCCTTCTGCTGTTGTAGATTAAATCTCCTTTCCTCAAGTCTAAGCAGGTGGCCCCTTTTTTGGAGATACGATTGTGTGGTGTGTGTAAGTGCAATACATTGCTCAACAACAGTAAAACTCCCATTAATGTTTGTATAAACTTCAGTAGATGTGTTTCTAAATTGGTCTGTGTTGGAGAATATTTTAGTCTTGCTCAACTTTATTGAAAAAAAAAGTTGCTGTCAGTAGGTCATAAATGGACCTACTTTCATCCTTCACCCAGCACCAGCACTGAAGGGGTTAGTACTCCCAACTTTGACCTGTTTCTGTTTGATTTTTGTCTATTCTCTGCTTTACTCTCCCTTACTCTCATATTAAGGAAGAGAGAGGCAGAGAACAGTCACTAAGGCAATGTGTAAAACATATTGCCTTTGTTAATGAAAAGCCAGTACACAGGACCACTGTAGTAGAGGTCGCATGTGCATGCAAATGGAGGAATGACTGAAACTGAGCACTTAGGTCCTGGTCAGCCTCTCCAGCATGACAGCAGTGATCATTGAGGCACACTGCTATCATTTAACCCATGACGTACCAGGACTGACATGGATCCTTAAGGGAAGTTTACCCATGACCATCCTGGCATGTCATGGGTCCTTAAGGTTAAGGTGTCAGTTTTAAGAGTACCAATATCAACCTTAATCTGTCTGCCATTTATATACTTGTAGACGTGTTTAAAATTTTTCTTGCTTTCTTTTGCTATACTATTCTTATTTTCAGATTTAGCCAGTTTAAATGATGGTTTATGGATTTTATTGCATTTTTTTTTTTAATCATGCATCTGACCCTTCTGACTGAAAAAATGTACAAGCCTGCTTCTTATTTCTCATTTCCCTGAAAATCTCTTTGTTAAGCCACAATGGTCTTAATTTTCTCCTCTTGTACTTATTCCCCAATTGTATATATTGAAATATATCTTTAGGTAATATCATTTTAAACAACTCACACATTTCCTGTGCATTTTTATCTTTGAAGATTACATTCCACTGAATTTCCTTTAATACTACTTTTAACAGAAGAAAAATAGCCTTTTTAAATTTGAACGCTTTGCTTGTTAAAGGGTTTCTCATAAAAAATCTCAACGAATAATCTTTATTTAATAGTGGATATCATATACTCAGAGGGGGGCATCCTGAACGTCTCAATCTAAAGTCTTCTTTCTGTTCCTACAAGAGTTCGGTGAAGAACACTGTGGTGTTAAAATCTGGGAACAAGTATCATGTCCTATGCTAAATAAACATTTGGAGGTAGCAATCCACATAGACTGGTTTTAGGGGCAATACGTTTTTCCTGTTCAGAATAAGGCGAGTGTGGGATGACTGTTATTAGGAGGTGTTCAGTTACGGCTTTGACTCAATAACTGGGAAATGCAATATTAAAACAAAATTAACCATATCTCCACCACATGCTAAGCAGCACATTGGGCCATTATTGGTTCATTAGACTTCCAAATCAATAGCATTTGTCTTACTTGATTTAGAGGCCTAATCGTCTGGCCCATTTCTTTGTAATATAAATAGTTTTTGATAAATGCACCTTTATTTATTTTAGTGGCACAGTCTGACACTGTATGCTAATTAGTTTATGTGCTGGCCAGTGCTATTAAACACTGTGCTATTACTGAATCTATACAGAGACCAAGTACTGTGACATTTCTAATGGCACTGCAAGGGGTACATTTGGTCTGGAGCTAAAGTAATTATCATATTAGATGGGGAATTAGCATAAAGTGCCACATATTGCCACTAAAATAATTTCACAAATACTATTTATTTTACAGGAAAATGGGTATTATAACAACAGATTTGAATTGACTGTCAAACAAACCAAACGTGTCTTCAGGTAACAGGTCTACAGGCTTTTAACCTCTTAAAGGCAGAGAGGTCTTTAAAGCAGATGCATTGCTAAACAAGGGTTAAAATATAAATGCAGGGAGATTTAAGGGATTTCTAAGAGTGGGGCTGGTGAGCTGGTTTGGGCTCTCCATTGCTCTTGTTCATATTGATGAGTTTCATTACATTTTGGACATTTTGATATCCAGAAGAAAGAGTGTTTTAAGGTTCAAAGATCTAATGAATCTATTGGCATTTGGAATGATGTAAGCAGACTGAATTGTATTGCTGGGTATAATTAAGTCCCTTTTGAAAGTACATCATCTTCTTCTTTGTTCTGTACAGTACTGAGCAGTCAGGGAACATTTCAATCAAAATGTTAATTTAAACAATCAACAGATGCTAAACATCCAACCGGCATTCACTGTGGTGGTATGTCCGACACCTTCTTCATTGGCATTTCCAGGGTCAGGCTCCGTAACCCTTTGAGTGCCACAGTACCACCCCTCTGGTGCTCAATAGGTTAAAATAGGCTCGGTTATGTTAAAATTCTTCATAAACATGAAATATTCAGCTGCAATAAGTTTGAACCAAAGGGATAGTAATACTTCGTTTTAACTTTATTTTATTTTGTAGGCATTAAAAAAACATGAAGAACGATATAAGTCTTATCTCTCAAACCTTTATGGTTTGAGAGATATTCACAAGCAAAGTTTCCCCTCCCGCCCCTTTTACCTAGTGTAAGACATCTCTTCTCAGATGTGGAATCCAGTCCATAGACCAGACAGATAACAGAAGGGGACAATCTTCTTCCTATGAGAACAATGAAAACCCTGCCCCCCTTGACAAGTTTTTCAGGTTTTTCCCTTATCTTAACTGAAGATTGTCCCTCTCTGCAGTCTACCTGGGCACCTCCCTTCTGCTCTGGCTGAGCAGTGTTACATCAGTAAAAGAGGTGGGAGGGGGATACTTTGTCATTCAATTACTCTTTTTTTTTTTTTAAACATTATTTTAATGGAAGTAAGAAGGAGTACAATGAACAAACGAATGAAACAATATGCACAATGAAATTAGCATAAAAAAAGAAAAAAAAATCAGAGAACAATAGATTGTACATCACTTAGAGTATAACAGTCCGAAGGGATTCGTAACAGAAATACAAGCTGTATACATGCGATGATAAGATATAGAATACAAATTGTATCTTCTATGATACATAAATGACTATCACTGGGAGGTAGATTCTAAGTAAAGTTTAAGGGAAGTTTGATACCTAAGACATAAAAGGAAAAGAAAAAACTATAAACCAGATTTGCAATAGTAGCTTGTTGCGAGGTCTAGGTGATGTAGGAGATTACAAAGAGGGAAGAAACCAAGAGGAGGGAAAAGAGAGAGGGATAGGTAGAGAAAGGGAGGGATAAAAGAGATAAGAGAGTAAGTCCTCCCTGGAGCCCAGAGGGAAACGCGCCCCACTTTTGACTAGTGCAGAGTATCCATAACAAACTCACATGGTGAATCTCAAAGGTCGGGAGAAAACCCTGTCAAACAAGAGTGCATGGATAAGTGAATAGCCAGGAAGACATTGCCCTGTCTTGTTATCCATATGTAAATGGGACTCCATTCCAGCAGACGTATGGGGATGAGAAATCAGGAGGTGGTGGGAGTCCACTTATGCCAATTTTTTTTAAAGGCTGGTAAGGTGTTTGTAGCATACGCATAGCAACGTTCTAGCAGGGTTAGATCCTCAACCCGTTTTAACCACTGATGAGTGGTAGGTGCCATTGGTTGTTTCCACATAGAAGGGATCAAAGATTTAGCCTCATTTAAGAGGGAAAATAAAAGCACCTCAGAACAGGACACTGGGTTGGTAGATAAATGTCGTGATGACGAGAATAATAAAAGGAGTGGGTCCATGGGTAAATGCAGTCTAATGTGGAGTTAAGATGGGAGCGTACCTCCTCCCAGAAGGGATATATTAGCGGACATGACCACCAGATATGAAAAAGAGATCCCGCCCCCTCATTGCATCTCCAGCATGTAGGAGAGGCGTTACTGTAAATTCTGGATAATTGTAAAGGAGTGACATACCACCTAGAAATAAGTTTATAATTCATCTCGCTCAATCTAGTGGACCTTGCATATTTACCATTGTCTCTAAAGATACAGACCAGTGTGAGAGGTCCAGCACACAACCCAGATCCTGTTCCCAGAGCTTCAAGAAATAAAGTTTAAGTGATGCATGTAAGGAAGAGGAAGACATGATAAGATTATAAGCAAACGAGAGAGACCGAGTGGCCCGGAGAGGTGAAGAGATGGCTGATTCAAATTTCGATAGGACCCTACCATGAGTATCATATTTGTCAAATTGAGATAGCCAATGCCTCACTTGTAGGCAGGACCACCAAGAGACAATATGAGGTTCCAGACATTCTTGGATGTAAGCCCTTGAGAATTGAGAGGGTAGGGATCGCAGAGATTGGAGGGTATCCAGATTAGCTTGTTTCCAACTAAGGAAAGCATTCGGCATTATTCCGACAGGCGAATCTAGACTACCCACTACGGATTTCAATGGCGAAGGAAATACAGAGAGGTGCAACTTGTGATTTATTGTGTGCCAAGTTAGCAACAGATGATTCAATATTGGATTATCATGAAAAGAACGAGGTAAAGCATCTTTACTAACCCATAGGAGCTGAAAAGGTCTAACTGCCGCTGCTCATCAGTTATAATTTGGGTCCAGACCATTGAATTACTCTTGTACTACAACTCTGACAGTATTGAAATAACACTCTCCAAAGTCCAAATACTATGATGATTAATTAGAGCTGCTTTTATTATGAAACATTACTATCCCTTTAATAATCTCCTCGCAGTGGAAGAACCCCTGTTCTACTTGGCAGGAAAAGTAGAATGTATTTTTATAAATAAAAAATGTAGCTATTGCTCCTTTAAAGAAAAAGCCCAGTTAAAATCAATATGATTTTTATATCTATATAAGTCCAGCATGTAAAGTGCCAGCATTCCTTTTCTTTTACTCTGATATGTTTTACACAGATTTTGACCAATTGTTTGTTTGCAGGAAACTTTACTTTACAACTCCCAGAAAGTAATGTATTGACCATAAATGTGTACACAGTGGGGTCATGTACTAGGATCAATTGGATCGAGTCTCGGCAAATTATAAACACATTGATCCATATGCATGACCCCTTATTCCACATTGTGATTGGCTGAGAGCCATTTTGTACCCTGTGGAACACCACCTCCAAGCCAATGGGAGGATGTAAAATGTAAAAAGGGATTGGACATGTAACAACCAATCCCTGCTCATTTATTTCCTAACTGTGGCCTGAGCTATGGACCATGCAATGCTGTGGTGGTGGGGCGCAAATTTTTTTATTTTATCTGTGGCGACAATTGTTGCAGGTGTTTTTAGGGTTTTGTATATTTCTTTCATTTCTTTAAAGGAGTGCAGTTGAGGATCAGGTCATCACAGACTGTGATGGACTTTCAAACATACTTTGGCGGGGGGGGGAGAAGGAGTCCTGGGGTTGGGGACTCTTTTCTTGTATTGTCTCTATACTTAATGGGGTATTTATGGTTAGTAGTGGGCATTGGAACATTGGACTGTCATTGTATGATTCTCACTATGTGTGATTCTATGGCTACTAGCGGGAGAAAGAGGGCAGTGAATCTTATGTATGATTCTATGACACGTGGAACAAGGTGGGGTGTGGGAGCATTTTTGTGTGTGACTATGTGTCTATCAAATGAGTAAAGGAGGGCAGGGGGTTGAGGGATCGCTTTATGTGTGATGGGTACCAGTGGGGTAAGGTGGAGGGGAGAAGCAGATATTAAGTATGGTGGAATAAAGCATGAGGTGGGGGATTTTCTGTATGATTCTATGATCATAGAGGAACAAGGTGGGGGATATTATGTGTTGTTTTAATGAGTACCAGTGGATAAAGGCATGGGGGGAACTTCTGTATGATTCTATGGATATCAGAGGGATAACGTGAAGGTATATTATGTGTGGTTTGATGGCTACCACTGGGACAGAGCACTGGGGGCGGGGGATCTCTATGAGTGGTTTGATAGCTACCAGAGGGACAAGGTTGGGGAATTCTTGTGTTATATTGTGGCTAATAGTGAAGCCGTGGACAAGAGGAACATTTTATGGTGGAATGCAGAAAACATGTTTGAGCATGATATTATTAAACTGTGCATGAAAAATCAACATTAGAGAACAGCTGCTCATATTTATTTTGTGGGTGTGGTCAGGATTAACAAATCTGAGTGGAATAACAAATGCGCCTAATGCAGGAAGTTATATTCCAAATGTACTGATAGACAATAGACTTATATTGTAGGAGTACTGACAGACTTCACAGCAGTGTGCAGAGTCAGTCAGCTGCTGCAAGAGCCAATAGAGTACTAGCCTGCATAAAAAGAGGTGTAGAAGCAAGGGATGCTAATATTATCCTACCTCTGTATAAATCCTTGGTTAGGCCTCAACTAGAATATGGAGTACAATTTTGGGCACCAGTTCTTAAAAAAGACATTGTTAATTTAGAAAAAGTGCAGAGACGTGCAACAAAGCTTATAAAGGGATTGGAGGATCTGAGTTATAAAGGGAGACTAGCCAAACTGGGTTTGTTTACATTAGAGAAGAGACATCTAAGGGGTGATATGATTATCAATTACAAATACATTCAATGTCAATACAAAGAACTATCCAATGAATTATTTACGCAAAGAGTTGAGCACAGAACAATATTGAGAATTATGACAGTTGGCTTCAATGCAGATGGGATGTTGATCCAGGGAAATATCTGACTGCCATTTGAAGACAGGAAGTAAATTTTTCACCCACTTGGGGTTAATTTGGAAATGGCTTCAGAGGGCTTTTTTTGCCTTCCCTTGATCAACATGGGTATTGTTGGCATAGGCTGGACTTGATGGACACATGTCTTTTTTCAGCCTCATTAACTATGTTACTATGTTACTATCTGTGGAGTATTGTCGTAAAAAATCATTTTTTTATGCACAATTAAAGATGATTTCGGTATACAGCTTCATGAACTAGAATGTGTACAATATCTATCTGAGCAGGAAAAATGTATTAAAGGGGAACTTTCACCTCCTCATTATCATTATTGTATCCCTTCCTTTGTGTCCCCTCTGTACATTGCGGTGTTTCTTTTTGCCTACAAATCTGTTTAAATGAAGAAAAAAGATACTTGAATTGTGTACCTGATGATGTTAGCAGCCGCACAGCCGCGCACCGTACGGTGCAGAAGACACTCCCACAGCCCCAGCTCCTTTCACTTGCCCCAGCATCCTCCGATGACGGAGGCGTTCTGTTAGTAAGCTGGAGAGAGATCTCATTGGCAGAGATCGATATCTAGCCAATGAGATCTCTCTCCAGCTTATGAACAGAACGCCTCCGTCATCGGAGGATGCTGGGGCAAGTGAAAGGAGCTGAGGCTGTGGGAGTGTCTTCTGCACCATACGGTGTGCTGCTGTACAAAATTCAAGTATCTTTTTGCTTCATTTAAACAGATTTGTAGGCAAAAAGAAACATCGCAATGTACAGAGGGGACACAAAGGAAGGGATACAATAATGATAATGAGGAGGTGAAAGTTCCCCTTTAAGTGCATGCCAAGGTTTCTTGCATTCCCAATAAGTTACAGCATGTTAAGGGTTTCGTGAGGACAAATAAGAGCATCTCCTGTTTAGAGCAGGGACACATTGCAAGAATTTTACATTCTGGAGAACATCAAGGGTTGATATTTCAAAGATCTTGGGATTGGCTCATTTTGAATGTTCACAGTTATGCACCCAACACATTGCAAAGAAATGCATTGAAACCTCTCTGGCACTCAAACAGTTAACTGAGGTGTCATGCCAAGGCATGAGTTGGCCCTCTGGGTTGTATAATTTGTTTGTGTGTTATTCAAAGTGCACTAGTCCTAGGCCATAAATTAGCTAAGTAGATAACATCACCAGAAACTGAATGAGCATCGCCAGAGCAGAACAGAATGTCATAAACTATACTGGACCCTCTGCTCTGATGGAGTTCTCCCAGAGGACAGTAAAATATTATGAAACAAGGGGAACATGTATATACAGTGTACAGGGCTGGATTTACATCTCAGGAGCCTGTAGGCACAGAAATCTGAAGTGCCCCCCGTGGGCCATTTGCACTGGACACCTTCACAATGCTCCTAATCTAAACATTGCCCCCAGTCATCTCCATATTGCCCTCACATTGCCCCCATGATCTCTACATTGCCCCCATCAGCTCCAACTTGCCACCATCATCTCCATATTGCCCTCACATTGCCCCCATCATCTCCATATACCATATTGCCTTCACATTGCCCCCTATCAGCTCCACATTGCCTCCCATCAGCTCAATATTGCCCTCACATTGCCCCCATCATCTCCATATTACCCTCATATTACCCCCCATCAGCTCAATATTGGCCTCACATTGCCCCCATCATCTCCATATTACCCTCACATTGCCCCAGTGTCCATTTCCTACCACACACATAATCAGATGATCCCAGTGACAGGCGCCCCTCTGTAGGGTGCGCCTGTAGGCAGATGCCTACTCTGCCTAATTATAAATCTGGCCCTGACAGTGTAAAATGGTTCAATACAAATATATATTCAGAATGTCCAGGTTTTACCCTTGTGGAGGGTACCAAACATGCCAGGCGGAGGTGTTCCTGCTATGAGTTACAATAATAGCCACTTTGTAACCAGTTAGACCCAGCATGTTTGGTGTCCAGATATTCACACAGATATGAGGAATATGATTATTAAAACATTATAGAGGTGTGCTGTGGGTTGCATGTTTTGGGAAGCCTTATGACTTTTCAGGTAGATCTCTCCAGTAACATCTCTGACAGGTCTGATTGAGTGGGCTATAAAAATGGTCAGGCCAAACCCCTGACCCTCCCAGGAAACACCCTGAGGGGTTTGGCCTCTTAGAAGGAACTGTGGAAACTATTTAATATGGGTTTGTGGATAAAACAGGGAATTTCTTTGTAACAACTGAAGGGGGATATACCATCTGAAGTTCCCAAGGACTCTTAAAATACCGGTGATTGTATTTAAGGATTTCTTGTGTTTCTCCCATTTTATTTTATGGACTGTTTTGCTTATGTGTAATCTTTATTTGTGTTTGTCCTTTATTTCTGTATTATTGTAACCAGCACTGTGAAGCCTTTTTTCAGATTAAATGATCAATTAATCAGCTCTTGTCTCTGTTCTCTAATATGAACTCACTACTCGGAAGGAAGCTCAGTTAGAACAAGCTACTAAAGGGTTCATTCTATATATCTGATTATTAAGGTGATTTTATACTGTAATTCTGTTGTGTTTGGGGTAACCGAGGATGCCCAGGTATAAAGTCTTGGTGGTGGCAGCGAATTGTAGTACTGGGGAGATAGTGCAGGAGGGATTTCAGGGGTTAATGTGGTGGTTGCTAGGAATAGTAACAGGTAACCAGGGGTCTGGTATTGTTAACCCTTTCAGTCCAAAACTCTCCCCACTGTCTCAGCAGGACCTATAGTCCTAGCTTGTGACATGAGGCTATCCGGAAAACATGCACTTTTGGGGGAGCCTGAGGACAGGTATGAGTGCCCCTGATCTTTAGTACAGTTGGTCTATCCCAGAGTTACTCCAGCCCTCCTTTGTATGCCGGCCTTAAAGGGATAGTAATGTTTATTATAAAGTAGTGTGCAGAGTCTTCTTTATATGAAAAGTAATACATTGCGCAATGTGTAGGAGCTTACTTGTATGTAGTTCAAGAGTTATTAAGTGGAGAACGACCCCATGCCCGCCCCTTCTGGCCGCCTCCCATTGAATGTGGAATCAGGTCCTGGGACTGGACGGATGCAGCGAGGGACAATCTTCAAGGAGGACAGGATTTCCCTGTGCATACTGAAGTCTGTCCCTTGCTGATCTCCATACAGACCAGACTGCAGATTCAGCATCTTTCTCCATTTAATATCTTTTGAACTAAATAATATCATTTCTAACAGATATTACTATGACTTTAATATGAGGAATATTTATGACATTTACATACTTCTCTAGCACTGAGGGGGTTAAAAATCACTGGTGAAATAAATAGGACTTTGGAGAATTATTATTTGTGCCTTATATTTGGCCTCCAGTCCGTTTCAGTACACAAGCCTCTATGTGTTACCTTCCTTGTGGTTGCTGCTTTGATATTGTATGACTTATTCTCTGCGCTTACATATTTTCTGTTTGTTCAGCTTCATTTGAAGTGAGTCTGTCCGACTTCCAAACGCCAGAGCCAAGCTCCACAGACTCGGCTTTACACGCGGATGTTTGCTGGAGCGAGAGCTATGCACATGGTGTGTGATCTACAAAGCAACCACACAGGTCAATATCTTCTGTTCTCAGGACCAGTCCCTCTCTGTTTTTGTCTTTTCTTTCTATTTTATTTATTTAGTTTTTGCAACTCTTCCACATCAAACCCTACAAAACAATCTTACCAACTTTATGTGACTGTGTAACGCTTTACTTTTCATGAACATTTTCTGTTTAGAATGGCACCGTATCTGCTAAAGTAAATATCCCATCAAATAGGTGCTTGTTCCGAAGAAGGGGTTATTAGTGGCAGGATTTTAATACTTAACCCTTTGAGTGCTAGAGGGTATCGCAACGGGTCAGTGGGATGTATGCAGAAATCTAAAGTGAAGCAATTATTTATAATTATTAATTATATATAAATTGTTTATAATTATTATTTACATATAAAAATCCTTGTTGGGCTTTTAACCCTTTAAGTGCCAGAGGGTTACACAACGCATTGCTCTGCCATGCTTTGAGTACCCCTGGAGCAGTCAAAGGGTTACCCCCTTGAATGCTAGTGAGCTCTTCAATGAACTGCAAAGCAATGCGTTGGAGACCTCTATCATTCAGACTTAAAGGAGCAGAAAACTTTCTTTTTAATGAAAAAAACATATATTGTAGAGCTCTTGTTATTTCATATTGAAGTGCCCTCTAGTGATTCTTATTAGTTATTATGTTGCATTCTATGGGACAGATGAGTCACTGACAACAGTTGTCCATGGAATGGCATAAAAACTGCTGAGTCACTTCCTGTCAGTTTGAAGTTTCAAGAAATAATCACACTGGCACTCACTTTCTGTCAGTTTGAGAGGTTATAATATTTGAATTAAACAACTGTACAACAACTGTAAGTGATATTTTCAATCAGCAGAAAAAGTCCATAACACACACACACACACACATATATATATATATATATATATATATATATATATATATATATATATATATATATAAAGTATACCTTTATATGGGATTAATGTACAAATGGGGATCAGCTGTGGGGTAAGCCAACATATGAGACACATAAAATTTCACATTGCTTGTAATGAATCTTTTAACCTGTTGAATGTCTCCAACTCATTGTGGAACAAGGTATTGTAAAGCTCTATAACATTAAAAGGCTTAAAGGGATAGTAATGCTTCACAATAAAAGCAGCTATGATTAATCTTCATAGCATTTGGTCCATGGAGAGTGTTATTTCAGTTCTGTCAGAGTTGTAGTTCAAGAGTAATTGAATGATAACGTATCCCCCTCCCGCCCCTTTTACTGATGTAACACTGCTCACCTCAGAGCAGCAAGACTGTCCGGATGGAACACAGAGAGGGACAATATTCACTGATAAAGGGGGGCAGGGTTTTCCTTATGATCACAGTAAGAAGATTATACCTTACTCTGATCTGTCTGACATTACTTATCAGTCATAGCAGTGGTCCCATCTGTCCTCCTCCTCCTCATCTGTGCTGCTGTTAATATATTGGTCCTGGATTTGTCGGTGATGTGTGGTTTCTGCTACTACTACTACTGGAGTTAGATGTTGATGTAATTCTACTGCCACTACTACTAGGTGTCAAAGGTGCAGCACTTACAGCACTAGCACCAGAGGTACTCGTCATATCTAAGACTGTGGATGATAACCTGTGTTGCTGTTGCTCGGAACTCAAAACAGGTGTGTGTGGCTGAGTGGGACTTGGACTTTGAAGAGGTGATGATGCCAGTGATGACTGGGTCAGACTTTCCAATGGTTTTCTCAAACAGTTTATAGACAGGCACAGTGCTCCTTAAAACTGTCGGAAGATACAGCCTTTGACTTTCTGCTAACCTTATAGCCCTGCCACCATCCTCATTCTTAACTTCATCTGTATCTGAACAAGACAAGGATGCTGTAGAGATATATTTTCTAGATCTGCATCATCATCAATCATCATTAGATCATCCTCAGCAGCATCAGCATCACCTGACAATTCTTGCCCACTACTACCCTTATATTCCTCTAAGCTTTTGGAGGCCTCAAACAATTTCTCTTTACTGAAACAAAGTTCCCTACTACTTTGAGGACAGGTGTTTTGGTGTCTCACTATCTGATGCAGCAGGCGGTTCAGCTGCTACACCTTCCTCTATTATGCTGTTGCCAGCATCATCAACACTTGAATGTGACTTGTCGTCTTCAATGACTTCTTATATGATTCTATATTTCTACTGGCACTGGTGGTGCTGGAACTAGTTTTGCTGGAAACTTGACAAACTTCATCCTCCCTTGGAGTAAAGGGATCATCATCATTGATTGCACACACTACAGCAACCATTGCTGCAGTAGGTTTTTGGACTACTACTTTACTCTCATATCCCTACACTGCTCCACCCCTCCCCCTTCCCCTTGTGGACATTACTCAACTACGCTGTGTTTTTTTACTGTACAGTGCACAACACAACTGATGGAGCTGTATGATGCCTTGCCTAAGCCCAGTCAGCTGTCTGTCACTGTCACCTAATATATTTAGTTTTTTATTATTTTTATTTATTTTTTATTTTATTTTTTATGTTATTAAAAAAAGCTATGGTAAAAAAATTTATAAGGTGATACATTCCCTTTAAGGACCCATGTCATGCCAGGATCATCACGCTGGTCCAGCACTTAGAGATGAGTGACGGTCCTGGCACAATCATGGAATTCTGAGATGGCAGTGTGACTCCACCTCGCTCTGCCATCCCAGAGATTTAAAACAAAAATGCGCTGTGGTTCTTAACAGCCACCCCGTGCCGGATTGGGTGGTTGTTAAGGGGTTAAAGCACTGATCTGATCAGCAGTGAATTACAATGAGAAAACAATTCTATTCAGAAACACATCAAAATATAATAAAGAATCAGAAAGCTTTTTTTTATGGAAAATAAACTCCCACTGCTGGGAGATTGCTCATTAAAAATGTTATAACAGCTCAAATGGAGTTTCTTTCTGTTTCTTTAATTTAAACTGCAAATTCCAACGGTGGTCACCAGGTGGTGCTATTCCTATCACTTACTATGGAGCGTTCTAGTCTATGGGTCCCATATTCAGAACTGCCCTGCATACACATTAAAAAACCAGATAGATGAAATAAAAATGGCCATCAATGTTAACGGTCCTTTTAACCCTTGGAAAGCTAGAAATGTGTGCAAAGCATTGACCCATTTAAATCAACTGATATTCTTATTAGTTTTGTATGGTGTAGATGTTTCTGTTAAACATAGGACCCTTACTGGTCATTAGTATTTTCTGCTCCCATAGCAGGAATTATGTAATCATAAGTTGGGTGTGAAAATGTTGGCCCCTTTAAATTCACCCTGATTAGCGTGATTAGAGATCTGTGAATGTGGGGGTGGGAGTGTGTGTGGGGTTGCTTGCTTCTATCCCCTCACTTATTGGTTACACTGTTGCAAAAGATGTTTGTAATACATTACTTTGGAATTCGCTGCAGACTACTCTTACACAGTTACATAGTAGTTTAGGTTGAAAAAAGATTTTCGTCCATCAAGTTCAACCCCTTTCATATCCCTGTTTACCGTTGTTGATCCAAAAGAAGTAAAAAAACTCTCTCAATACTCTGGCATCCAACATGGAGTCTTTTAAAGGAGGAAGAGTGAAGGGATGACTCTCTCCCTTTAGCTCAATGTTAGACTGGACCATAAAGGGCCCATGAAAATTAACTGTAAATGGCCCATTAGGGATGTTCTGGTGGGAGGAGAAGGGGCTGAGAACTTACGGCAAGGGATTGGGATTTGGGGGGTTTCAAACTACTCTAGTGGAGGTTGAGGGCTTTGATGTGGGGACTGAGAGTTATGATGCAGAGGAACCGAAGGTTGTGGTGTTGAGAGAGTTTTAAGGGCTCTGATAAGGGGAAACTGAAGGTTGTGGTGATGGGGATGTTCTGAGGGCTGTGATGGAAGGGAAACTGAAGGTTGTGGCGACAGAGACGTTCTGAGGGCTGTGATGGAGGGAAACGAAGGTTGCGGTGATGGGGATGTTCTGAGGGCTGTGACGGAAAGGAAATTAAGGTTATGGTGAAAGGGACGTTCTGAGGGCTGTGATTGAGGGGAAATTAAGGTTGTGGTGATGGGGACTTTCTGAGGGCTGTGATGGAGGGGAAATGAAGGTTATGGTGATGGGGATATTCTGGGGGCTGTGATGGAGGGGAAATGAAGGTTGTGGTGATGGAGACGTTCTGAGGGCTGTGATGGAGGGGAAGTGAAGGTTATGGTGATGGGGACATTCTGAGGGCTGTGATGGAGGGGAAATGAAGGTTATGGTGATGGGGATATTCTGGGGGCTGTGATGGAGGGGAAATGAAGGTTGTGGTGATGGAGACATTCTGAGGGTGGTGATGGAGGGGAAATGAAGGTTGTGGTGATGGGGACGTTCTGGGGGCTGTGATGGAGGGGAAATGAAGGTTCTGGTGATGGAGACGTTCTGAGGGCTGTGATGGAGGGGAAATGAAGGTTATGGTGATGGGGATGTTCTGGGGGCTGTGATGGAGGGGAAATGAAGGTTGTGGTGATGGAAACGTTCTGAGGGTGGTGATGGAGGGGAAATGAAGGTTGTGGTGATGGAGATGTTCTGGGGGCTGTGATGGAGGGGAAATGAAGGTTGCGGTGAGGATGTTCTGAGGGCTGTGATGGAGGGGAAATGAAGGTTATGGTGATGGGGATATTCTGGGGGCTGTGATGGAGGGGAAATGAAGGTTGTGGTGATGGAGACGTTCTGAGGGTGGTGATGGAGGGGAAATGAAGGTTGTGGTGATGGGGTCGTTCTGGGGGCTGTGATGGAGGGGAAATGAAGGTTCTGGTGATGGAGACATTCTGAGGGCTGTGATGGAGGGGAAATGAAGGTTGTGGTGATGGGGACGTTCTGGGGGCTGTGATGGAGGGGAAATGAAGGTTGTGGTGATGGAGACGTTCTGAGGGCTGTGATGGAGGGGAAATGAAGGTTATGGTGATGGGGATATTCTGGGGGCTGTGATGGAGGGGAAATGAAGGTTAGGTGATGGAGACGTTATGAGGGTGGTGATGGAGGGGAAATGAAGGTTGTGGTGATGGGGACGTTCTGGGGGCTGTGATGGAGGGGAAATGAAGGTTGTGGTGATGGAGACGTTCTGAGGGCTGTGATGGAGGGGAAATGAAGGTTATGGTGATGGGGACATTCTGGGGGCTATGATGGAGGGGAAATGAAGGTTGTGGTGATGGAGACGTTCTGAGGGTGGTGATGGAGGGGAAATGAAGGTTGTGGTGATGGGGACATTCTGGTGGTTGTGATGGAGGGGAAATGAAGGTTCTGGTTATGGGGATGTTCTGAGGGCTGTGATGGAGGGGAAATGAAGGTTGTGGTGATGGAGACGTTCTGAGGGTGGTGATGGAGGGGAAATGAAGGTTGTGGTGATGGAGATGTTCTGGGGGCTGTGATGGAGGGGAAATGAAGGTTGCGGTGAGGATGTTCTGAGGGCTGTGATGGAGGGGAAATTAAGGTTGTGGTGATGGGGACATTCTGAGGGCTGTGATGGAGGGGAAACTGAAGGTTGTGGTGATGGAGATGTTCTGAGGGCTGGGATGGAGGGGAAATAAAGGTTATGGTGATGGGGGCGTTCTGAGGGCTGAGATGGAGGGGAAATGAAGGTTGTGGTGATGGGACTTTCTGAGGGCTCTGATGGAGGGAAATGAAGGTTGCAGTGATAGGGACGTTCTGAGGGCTGGGATGGAGGGGAAATGAAAGTTATAGTGATGGGGGCGTTCTGAGGGCTGTGATTGTTGCAGTGATGGGGACGTTATGGGGGCTGTGATTTAGGGGAAATGGAGGTTGTGGTGATGGGGATGTTCTGAGGGCTGTGATGGAGGGGAAATGAAGGTTGTGGTGATGGGGACATTCTGAGCCCTGTGACACATTCTGAGGGCTGTGATGGAAGGGAACTGAAGGTTGTGTTGGTGGGGGAGTTCTGAGGACTGTGATGGAGGGGAACTGAAGGTTGTTGTGATGCTGGTGTTCTGAGGGCTGTGATGGAGGGGAGCTGAAGGTTGTGTTGGTGGGGGATTTGTGAGGACTGTGATGGAGGGAAACTGAAGCTTGTTGTGATGAGGGAGTTCTGATGCCTATGATGAGGGGAAACTGCAGGTTGTTGTGATGGAGACATTCTGAGGGCTGTAATGAGGGAGAACTGAAGGTTGTGGTATTGGAAGATTCTGATGACTTTGATGAGGGGAACTGAAGCTTATGGAGATGAGGGAGTACTGAGGGCTGTAATGATGGGGAACTGCAAGTTGTGGTGATGGAGGAAATCTGATGACTGCTATGAGAGGGGATTGATGGCTGTTGTGGTGGGGGATTCTGATGGCTTTGATGAAGGGGAACTGAAATTTGTGATGATGAGGGAGTATTATGGGGGAGTTATAGTTGTGGTAGGAGGCTGTGATGGGTATGATGGAACTGAAGGGTGTAATGATGGAGAATGATGCGGGTTTTGGTGGTGGGGTTCAGAGGTCTCTGGCTATAGATGAGGGAGCCGAATGCTGTGATGGTGGATAACTGATTGTTGTGCTGGGAGTGTTTGGAGGGTGTTTTTGGGGGTGATGGAAGCACGGGACCGCGATGATGAGGTGATAAGGTCTGTAATGAAGATGTATCAAGAACTTTGATGAGGAAGGCAAATGGCAATCAATCAGACACGTGGCTTCCATAAGTCCCAGTTTTTTGGGAGCCTTTTCCAGTCTCAAGAGGAAACTTGACCAGGACAATAAAATGTTGGTTGGTTGGATTGGTCAGTACGAACTTTGGCTGACTGTTGCCTAAGGCTGATCCGGGGAGCTTATACAGAAAGAAAAAGATGGGCAATTCTGGAGCAAAAAAATAGAACTGTAAGTGACAAATAATGAATCCAATCAATTGAAATGGGGGCTTTTATCTCTTCAAAGCAATGTATTCAAAGAGTTTAAAATAGTGTATAAAGGGTTCAAACTAATTTAAAGGAGAACATTCACCTCTTTTTTTTACCATATGTTTAGTTATTAAAGTAGTATTAGGAATCGTGTTGTTTTTTTTTTTTAATTGACATACTTTTAAAGATATTTAATCTTCAAGTTGTGCACTTCTGAATAATGCTGAACGCTGAATCTTCGGTACAGCTCTTCATGACTTCCCAGCGCTACTTAATTCTCCTCCCACCTCCCTCCCAGCTGCCCCAGGGAGTACTTTCACGCTTCTCTTACTAGTGGTGTGAATTGCTTCTACCGTTACAGCAAGCATTGGTTATCAGTATACCGAGGTTGCAAGCTCAGTATAATGATAACCAGAGCTTGCTCTAACAATAGAAGCATTTCACACCACATTGAAGGGAAGCATGAATGTGCTCCATGGGGCAGCTGGAAGCTTGGTGAATGCTCCCCTTTATGCCAATGGGAGTCTGGAGAATTTTCATTTGCCCCATGTGGCACAGTTGGTATGAACTGAAATTGCTCAGCTCTTGATTTCTACATAAGTCCTCACGGGTTATAGGGTGGTTCTGCCTGGCTCTGTTCTGGTGCTCGCCAGATAAAATTCCCATAATCCAACCCTTGGGGAGATGGAGATATTGCTGTGGTCCAGTGCTCAGCTGAATATTTTTGGGTTATATATTGATACTGACCAGGACCAGATTTCCCAATAGTCAGAGCAAACTTTACAGTGTATCATTTAACCCTTTGGATATCAGAGAGATCTCTGGCACACAATCCAACACTAAGACCCGAGATATTGCTGCCATGCAGAGCTCAGCTGGATATATTTGAAAAGATTAAATTATTAGATTTTCTTGTCCAAACACCAGAAAAAACAACCAAATATTGCTGACAAGCTTAAATAAGCCTGATCCTGAAACTGTCTTTTATGGAAGCTTAGTTTACTTAACACCACCAGCTTCTGTGTAATCTTTTAACTAGGAGACAAAAAGCCCTATTTATTAAAAACTAAACTACTGGTAAACAGAAAACAGGGAGGGCGAATGGTGTCTGAAACCAGGACAGCTGTCTCAACAACACAACAATTCTCATAGGATTCTTTATTTGGAAGGAGCAGACAGGAGGAAAATATTAATGCAAAGGGTTCAGGAACAAGATTTTGAATCACAATTTTTTGCCGGAGACCTGAGGCACTTACTTCTACCAAATGTAAAAACCTAGGACCTCATGCAGAACGCAAGAACATGAGCAATTCTGTATCAAACTCTCTGCATCATAGTGGAAGTAAAATACATTGCAGAGTTCACATTTATTTGTAACAAATACATTATTTTAAAAAATATCTTTCAAAATTATCTATATGTTATGTTAGCCATTTTTTATTTCTAACAATAGTTTGAGATTAGTGTTGAGCGAGCATGCTCGGCCGATGCTCGGATCGGCTCGAGCATCGCTCTGCTCGGCACATGGCGGTACTCGTACGAGTACCGCATGTGCTCGCCCGCCATGTTCGGGTCTCCTCCCCGCACGTTTTGCGGCTGCTGCGCAGCCAATAAACGTGCAGGGAGGCTCTGACATCGGTGTAATGCCAGCAGCCATGTTGGCTGCTGGCATTACACTGATTGGCTGGCCAGAACCCGTGGTCGGGTGCTGTATAGCACCTGACCATCGAGTTCGGCTCAGTCTGAGCCAGGGAGAGCTGAGGATAGGAAGGGAAAGGCAGTGTAGGGAGGAAAAAAACAAAAATTGTGAAAAAAAGAACCAAAAGTCCTTTTTAGGACTACTGTGTGTGGGGGCAGCAGGTTATTTTGTGTGGGGGAAAAAAAAAAAAAAAAAAAAAAAAAATATTCTGTTTAGTGTGAAAAGTTGCAGATTAGAGCACATTCTGTTTAGTGTGCACAGTTGCAGATTAGAGCACATTCTGTTTAGTGTGCAAAGTTGCAGATTAGAGCACATTCTGTTTAGTGTGCAAAGTTGCAGATTAGAGCACATTCTGTTTAGTGTGCAAAGTTGCAGATTAGAGCACATTCTGTTAAGTCTTCAAACTAAAATATCAAAGACACATATTCCATTCAGTGTGCGTCGCCGCAGTTTAGCAGCACATTCTGTGTACTGTGCAGAGTTGCAGAATAGGAAGAAATACTGTTAAGTCTTCAAACTAAAATATCAAAGTCACATATTCCATTCAGTGTGCTTCGCCGCAGTTTAGCAGCACATTCTGTGTACTGTGCAGAGTTGCAGAATAGGAAGAAATACTGTTAAGTCTTCAAACTAAAATATCAAAGTCACATATTCCATTCAGTGTGCTTCGCCGCAGTTTAGCAGCACATTCTGTGTAGTGTGCAGAGTTGCAGAATAGTAAGAAATACTGTTAAGTTTTCAAACTCAAATATTAAAGTCACATATTCCATTCAGTGTGTGTCACCGCCGTTTAGCAGCCTATTCTGTGTACTCTGCACAGTTGCAGAATAGGAAGAAATACTGTTAAGTTTTCAAACTCAAATATTAAACTCACATATTCCATTCAGTGTGTGTCACCGCCGTTTAGCAGCCTATTCTGTGTACTCTGCACAGTTGCAGAATAGTAAGAAATACTGTTAAGTTTTCAAACTCAAATATTAAAGTCACATATTCCATTCAGTGTGTGTCACCGCCGTTTAGCAGCCTATTCTGTGTACTCTGCACAGTTGCAGAATAGGAAGAAATACTGTTAAGATTTCAAACTCAAATATTAAAGTCACATATTCCATTCAGTGTGTGTCACCGCCGTTTAGCAGCCTATTCTGTGTACTCTGCAGAGTTGCAGAATAGGAAGAAATACTGTTAAGTTTTCAAACTCAAATATTAAAGTCACATATTCCATTCAGTGTGTGTCACCGCCGTTTAGCAGCCTATTCTGTGTACTCTGCACAGTTGCAGAATAGTAAGAAATACTGTTAAGTTTTCAAACTCAAATATTAAAGTCACATATTCCATTCAGTGTGTGTCACCGCCGTTTAGCAGCCTATTCTGTGTACTCTGCACAGTTGCAGAATAGGAAGAAATACTGTTAAGTTTTCAAACTCAAATATTAAACTCACATATTCCATTCAGTGTGTGTCACCGCCGTTTAGCAGCCTATTCTGTGTACTCTGCACAGTTGCAGAATAGTAAGAAATACTGTTAAGTTTTCAAACTCAAATATTAAAGTCACATATTCCATTCAGTGTGTGTCACCGCCGTTTAGCAGCCTATTCTGTGTACTCTGCAGAGTTGCAGAATAGGAAGAAATACTGTTAAGTTTTCAAACTCAAATATTAAAGTCACATATTCCATTCAGTGTGTGTCACCGCCGTTTAGCAGCCTATTCTGTGTACTCTGCACAGTTGCAGAATAGGAAGAAATACTGTTAAGTTTTCAAACTCAAATATTAAAGTCACATATTCCATTCAGTGTGTGTCACCGCCGTTTAGCAGCCTATTCTGTGTACTCTGCACAGTTGCAGAATAGTAAGAAATACTGTTAATTTTTCAAACTCAAATATTAAAGTCACATATTCCATTCAGTGTGTGTCACCGCCGTTTAGCAGCCTATTCTGTATACTCTGCACAGTTGCAGAATAGGAAGAAATACTGTTAAGTTTTCAAACTCAAATATTAAACTCACATATTCCATTCAGTGTGTGTCACCGCAGTTTAGCAGCCTATTCTGTGTACTCTGCACAGTTGCAGAATAGGAAGAAATACTGTTAAGTTTTCAAACTCAAATATTAAAGTCACATATTCCATTCAGTGTGTGTCACCGCCGTTTAGCAGCCTATTCTGTGTACTCTGCACAGTTGCAGAATAGTAAGAAATACTGTTAAGTTTTCAAACTCAAATATTAAAGTCACATATTCCGTGTAAGATGAAGAAGGCGGGTAAAAAGGGACGGGGAAGTGGACGTGATCCTGATAGTTCAGGGCGCGGGTCAGGACGCGGAGAAACTGTGCCTGGTGCCAGAGCACAAGAAAGAAAGACATCCACCATACCTAGCTTCATGTCTAATTTTACAGGGCGTCGCAGGACATCACTCTCGAGGTCCGACCACTGCGAACAGGTGGTCGGTTGGATGACAGCTGATACTGCTTCCAGTCGGTTAAGCACCACCCTGTCTTCCACCAAGTCCACTCTCAGTAGCCAAGAGTCTGGTCAACATAATCCTCACTCTGATCATCCTTCCTCCCACCATACACGGTCTGGTCAAAGAAGTGATCCCACACTGGGATATAGTGAGGAGCTCGTCTCATCACCAATCCTTCATTTGACCCTCTCTCCAAGCACGCTTGCAGAGGAACATGACATCTTGTGCCCTGATTCACAACCTCTAGAGGCTACCCAATCACAAGAAGATGACAGATGTGAACGGCATTTAAGGTCAAAGGAAGTAGTGGATGATGATGATGATGATGAGACACAGTTGCCATTAAATCAACCACTATTTCTGTCTCAAGACCTTGTTGAGGAGAATGTTATACAGTTGTCAATGACTGAGTATGTGGTGGGATCAAGACTTGAGGAGGATGATCAGAGTGAGGAAGTGGAGGAGGACTTGGTGGACGATGAGGTGACTGACCCCACCTGGGAAGGTGTAGAGCCGAGCGATGACAGCAGTCCTGAGGGTGAGCCATCTGCAGCACCGCAACAGGCTGGAAGAGGCAGTGGTGTGGCTACAGAAAGAAGGCGGACCGCACCAAACCGGCCCGCAAATGTTCCACGGAGCACCCCCTTGCGTAAATCTACCTTGCCAAAGGGTAGGTGTTCCGCGGTATGGCGTTTTTTTAAGGAAAGTGCGGACGACAAAAGAATTGTAGTTTGCAACCTGTGCCACACCAGAATGAGCCGAGGCATGAACACTAGAAACCTCACCACCACCAGCATGATCCGACACATGGCATCCAAGCACCGTAGTAAGTGGGAGGAACGCCTGGATCGCCCATCTGTGTCTGCAGGCCACACCACTGCCTCCTCTTCCCCTGTTTTCGGTGCCGGCCAATCGCCTGTCGAAGGCGCAGGCCCGCATACCTCCCGCCCTGCACCTGTACCATCTGAAGCACCATCAGCGACCACATCCACTTCCCTGTCCCAGCACAGCGTCCAAATGTCGTTACCCCAGGCATTTGAGCGCAAGAGAAAGTACCCAGCCACCCACCCACAGGCCATAGCACTAACCTCACACCTTTCAAAATTACTGGCCATCGAAATGCTGCCATTTAGGCTTGTGGACACTGAGTCCTTCCGCAGCCTGATGGCAGCAGCTGTCCCTCGGTACGCGGTCCCCAGCCGCCACTACTTTTCCCGGTGTGCCATCCCCGCATTACACCACCATGTGTCCCGTAACATCACCCGTGCCCTGACCAACGCAGTTACTGGGAAGGTCCACTTAACGACTGACACATGGACAAGTGCTTGTGGCCAGGGACGCTACATTTCCCTGACGGCACACTGGGTGAATGTCGTGGAGGCTGGGAGCGACTCGGACCCTGGGATGGCACGGGTGCTACCCACGCCGAGGATTGCGGGCCCTACCTCCATCAGGGTTTCTGCCAGCACCTACGTTATTGGCTCCTCCTCCTCCGTTTCCACCTCCGAATTCTCTACACGCAGCGCCACTCCCCCATCAGCCAGTAGCTGGAAGCAGTGTAGCACTGCAGTGGGGAAGCGTCAACAGGCCGTGCTGAAGCTGATCTGCCTTGGGGACAAACAGCACACGGCCTCAGAGCTGTTGCAGGGGATTAGTCACCAGACCGAGCAGTGGCTCTCGCCACTCAACCTGCAACCAGGCATGGTTGTGTGTGATAATGGGCGTAACTTGGTGGTGGCTTTGGAGCTCGGCAAGCTCACACACGTACCATGCCTAGCGCATGTATTTAATTTAGTGGTGCAGCGATTTCTAAAAACCTACCCCAATGTGCATGATCTCTTGACCAAGGTGCGCCGCGTGTGTGCACATTTCCGTAAGTCATCTACAGCTTCGGCCGGCCTGTTGAAGCTGCAGCAGCGCTTACAATTGCCAGCTCACCGGCTGCTGTGTGACGTGAGCACGCGCTGGAACTCCACCTTCCACATGTTGGCCCGGCTTTGTGAGCAGCAGAGGGCAGTAGTGGAGTACCAGCTGTTACACGGTCGTCGCCTCTCCGTTCAACTTCCTGTAATCAGAAGTGAGGAGTGGGAATGGATGTCAGACCTCTGCAAGGTTTTACGCAATTTTGAGGAATCGACACAGATGGTGAGCGGCGATAACGCTATTATCAGTGTAACCATCCCACTTCTGTGTCTACTGAAACGCTCGCTGCTCACAATTAAAACCGACGCTTTGCATGTGGAAGAGGTGGAAATGGGGGAGGAAGAGCTTACACAAGGTGATAGCCAGAGCACCCTCACTTCGTCTTCTCAGCGACAATTGGAGGAGGCGGAGGAGGAGGAGGAGGAGGAGGAGGAGGAGGAGGAAGACACGGTTGCCTCCGCTACAGAGGGTAGCCATGGAACTTTAGTTCCATCTCTTCAGCGTGGGTGGGCAGAAGAGGAGGAAGAGGATGAGGATATTGAGAGTCATCCTCCTGGTGAGGACAGCGAAATCTTGACTGTTGGTACTCTGGCACACATGGCTGACTTTATGTTAGGCTGCCTTTCCCGTGACCCACGCGTTATACGCATTTTAAACAACACGGATTACTGGGTGTTCACCCTTCTGGACCCCCGCTACAAAGAGAATTTCTCATCTCTCATTCCTCCGGTGGAGAGGACAAGCAAAATGGTGCAATACCAGAAGGTTCTTGTTGAAAAATTGCTCCAAAATTTTCCATCTGACAACGCTGGCGGCAGAGTACGTGCTACCTTGGCCAACCGAGAAGGGGAGAAAAGGGGAGCACACAGCAGTTCCGAGAAAGGCAGGGCAACACTCTCCAAGGCGTGGGACACCTTCATGACACCCCGCCAGCACCCTCACCCTGATGCGCAGCCTAGTGTCACAAGGAGGGAAAAGTTTTGGAAGATGGTGAAGGAGTACGTAGCAGACCGTGTCAGCGTCCTCAATGATCCCTCTGTGCTTTACAACTACTGGGTGTCCAAGCTGGACACGTGGTATGAACTGGCACTCTACGCCTTGGAGGTGCTGGCCTGCCCTGCCACCAGCGTTCTGTCTGAGCGGGTATTTAGTGCTGCTGGTGGCATCATAACAGATAAGCGTATCCGCCTTTCCACCGACAATGCTGATAGGTTGACACTTATAAAAATGAACAAGGCCTGGATTTCCCCTGACTTCTCCACTCCACTGGAGGAAAGCCCCGGGGGAACATAAACTCACTTTATATATGTTATTTACAATGATGGGAATACTCTGTATTCCCATTCACCCCTTCCACCCAAAAAACGGGTATATGGTTGACTCTTAATCTTCTCATCCTCCTCCTCCTCTTCCATATGCCCTGGGATATAATTTTTATATAGGGCCAGCTCACCAGCGGGCCCTGTGCTATAATTTTTATATAGGGCCAGCTCACCAGCGGGCCCTGTGATATAATTTTTATATAGGGCCAGCTCACCAGCGGGCCCTGTTTGACAATTTTTATATAGGTCAGCTCACCAGCGGGCCTTCTCATATAATGTTTTATTGGGTCAGCTCTCTAGCGGGCCCTCTCATATAATGTTTTATAGCGTCAGCTCACTAGCGGGCCTTCGCATATAATGTTTAGGATGGTCAGCTCTGCAGCAGACCCTTACCCATTATGTTTTAGATGGTCAGCTCAGCGCACGTTTCCCTCTTAATCATGGCCTCAGTTCAATAAAATCAAGGAAATTTTTGGGAGAATTTGCTTCTGCGCACGTTTCCCTCTTAATCATGGCCTCAGTTCTGAAAATCAAGGAAATTTTTGGGAGAATTTGCCTCTGCGCACGTTTCCCTCTTAATCATGGCCTCAGTTCTGAAAATCAAGGAAATTTTTGGGAGAATTTGCCTCTGTGCACGTTTCCCTCTTAATCATGGCCTCAGTTCTGAAAATCAAGGAAATTTTTGGGAGAATTTGCCTCTGCGCACGTTTCCCTCTTAATCATGGCCTCAGTTCAGAAAAATCGAGGAAATTTTTGGGAGAATTTGCAGATGATATACAAGTAAATATTCAGCAAATACTGTTTGGTAACAATTTTTCGCCTAAAGTCGTTTTTATTTTCCTTTTTGTGTGTTTTACGGTCAGTCTGTAAAAATGGCGTACTACGGGCGAAAGATCGTTCCCAGCAGCGATGTTGGAGTCCAAGATGCATCCAGACATCCTCCCTATGCTGTCCCTGAACCATTTCTGTGGTGTTTCCATCCTTTTCTGCCCTTTTCCTATGGACCAGGCACCCTCCCCTCATCAGAGCAGGAGGTGCCTGGTGTAATGCTCGAGTCCTCCCATTGACTTCAATGGGGCTCGGGTGCTCGGCCGAGCACTCGAGCCTCAGGGGGTGCTCGGTCAGAGCACCCGAACACCCGAGCATTGGGGTGCTCGCTCATCACTATTTGAGATATTTGGCTAAATTTATTTGTCAGGTTATGCAAAAAAGACAGCACTGGCTTGATGTCTGCCAGATACTAACATTCCACACTGCACTCCATCCCTGAGTCCCCTCCCTGAAAGACAGACAATAACATTCCACACTGCACTCCATCCCTGAGTCCCCTCCCTGAAAGACAGACAATAACATTCCACACTGCTCTCCATCCCTGAGTCCCCTCCCTGAAAGACAGACAATAACATTCCACACTGCACTCCATCCCTGAGTCCCCTCCCTGAAAGACAGACAATAACATTCCACACTGCTCTCCATCCCTGAGTCCCCTCCCTGAAAGACAGACAATAACATTCCACACTGCTCTCCATCCCTGAGTCCCCTCCCTGAAAGACAGACAATAACATTCCACACTGCTCTCCATCCCTGAGTCCCCTCCCTGAAATACAGACAATAACATTCCACACTGCTCTCCATCCCAGAGTCCCCTCCCTGAAAGACAGACAATAACATTCCACACTGCTCTCCATCCCAGAGTCCCCTCCCTGAAAGACAGACAATAACATTCCACACTGCTCTCCATCCCTGAGTCCCCTCCCTGAAAGACAGACAATAATATTCCACACTGCTCTCCATCCCTGAGTCCCCTCCCTGAAAGACAGACAATAACATTCCACACTGCTCTCCATCCCTGAGTCCCCTCCCTGAAATACAGACAATAACATTCCACACTGCAATCCATCCCAGAGTCCACTCCCTGAAAGACAGACAATAACATTCCACACTGCACTCCATCCCTGAGTCCCCTCCCTGAAAGACAGACAATAACATTCCACACTGCACTCCATCCCTGAGTCCCCTCCCTGAAAGACAGACAATAACATTCCACACTGCACTCCATCCCTGAGTCCTCTCCCTGAAAGACAGACAATAACATTCCACACTGCACTCCATCCCTGAGTCCCCTCCCTGAAAGACAGACAATAACATTCCACACTGCTCTCCATCCCTGAGTCCTCTCCCTGAAATACAGACAGTAACATTCCACACTGCTCTCCATCCCTGAGTCCCCTCCCTGAAAGACAGACAATAACATTCCACACTGCTCTCCATCCCTGAGTCCCCTCCCTGAAAGACAGACAATGACATTCCACACTGCACTCCATCCCTGAATCCCCTCCCTGAAAGACAGACAATAACATTCCACACTGCTCTCCATCCCAGAGTCCCCTCCCTGAAAGACAGACAATAACATTCCACACTGCACTTCATCCCTGAGTTCCCTCCCTGAAAGACAGACAATGACATTCCACACTGCTCTCCATCCCAGAGTCCTCTCCCTGAAAGACAGACAATAACATTCCACACTGCTCTCCATCCCTGAGTCCCCTCCCTGAAAGACAGACAAAGACATTCCACACTGCTCTCCATCCCAGAGTCCCCTCCCTGAAAAACAGACAATGACATTCCACACTGCTCTCCATCCCAGAGTCCTCACCCTGAAAGTCAGACAATAACATTCCACACTGCTCTCCATCCCTGAGTCCCCTCCCTGAAAGACAGACAATAACATTCCACACTGCTCTCCATCCCTGAGTCCCCTCCCTGAAAGACAGACAATAACATTCCACACTGCTCTCCATCCCTGAGTCCCCTCCCTTAAAGACAGACAATGACATTCCACACTGCTCTCCATTCCAGAGTCCCCTCCCTGAAAGTCAGACAATAACATTCCACACTGCACTCCATCCCTGAGTCCCCTCCCTGAAAGACAGACAATAACATTCCACACTGCACTCCATCCCTGAGTCCCCTCCCTGAAAGACAGACAATAACATTCCACACTGCTCTCCATCCCTGAGTCCCCTCCCTGAAAGACAGACAATAACATTCCACACTGCTCTCCATCCCTGAGTCCCCTCCCTGAAAGACAGACAATAACATTCCACACTGCTCTCCATCCCTGAGTCCCCTCCCTGAAAGACAGACAATAACATTCCACACTGCTCTCCATCCCTGAGTCCCCTCCCTGAAAGACAGACAATAACATTCCACACTGCTCTCCATCCCTGAGTCCCCTCCCTGAAAGACAGACAATAACATTCCACACTGCTCTCCATCCCTGAGTCCCCTCCCTGAAATACAGACAATAACATTCCACACTGCTCTCCATCCCAGAGTCCCCTCCCTGAAAGACAGACAATAACATTCCACACTGCTCTCCATCCCAGAGTCCCCTCCCTGAAAGACAGACAATAACATTCCACACTGCTCTCCATCCCTGAGTCCCCTCCCTGAAAGACAGACAATAATATTCCACACTGCTGTCCCTCCCTGAGTCCCCTCCCTGAAAGACAGACAATAACATTCCACACTGCTCTCCATCCCTGAGTCCCCTCCCTGAAATACAGACAATAACATTCCACACTGCACTCCATCCCAGAGTCCCCTCCCTGAAAGACAGACAATAACATTCCACACTGCACTCCATCCCTGAGTCCCCTCCCTGAAAGACAGAAAATAACATTCCACACTGCTCTCCATCCCAGAGTCCCCTCCCTGAAAGACAGACAATAACATTCCACACTGCACTCCATCCCTGAGTCCTCTCCCTGAAAGACAGACAATAACATTCCACACTGCTCTCCATCCCTGAGTCCTCTCCCTGAAATACAGACAGTAACATTCCACACTGCTCTCCATCCCTGAGTCCCCTCCCTGAAAGACAGACAATAACATTCCACACTGCTCTCCATCCCTGAGTCCCCTCCCTGAAAGACAGACAATAACATTCCACACTGCACTCCATCCCTGAGTCCTCTCCATGAAATACAGACAATAACATTCCACACTGCTCTCCATCCCTGAGTCCCCTCCCTGAAAGACAGACAATGACATTCCACACTGCACTCCATCCCTGAGTCCCCTCCCTGAAAGACAGACAATAACATTCCACACTGCTCTCCATTCCAGAGTCCCCTCCCTGAAAGACAGACAATAACATTCCACACTGCACTCCATCCCTGAGTTCCCTCCCTAAAAGACAGACAATGACATTCCACACTGCTCTCCATCCCAGAGTCCTCTCCCTGAAAGACAGACAATAACATTCCACACTGCTCTCCATCCCTGAGTCCCCTCCCTGAAAGACAGACAATGACATTCCACACTGCTCTCCATCCCAGAGTCCCCTCCCTGAAAAACAGACAATGACATTCCACACTGCTCTCCATCCCAGAGTCCTCTCCCTGAAAGTCAGACAATAACATTCCACACTGCTCTCCATCCCTGAGTCCCCTCCCTGAAAGACAGACAATAACATTCCACACTGCTCTCCATCCCTGAGTCCCCTCCCTGAAAGACAGACAATAACATTCCACACTGCTCTCCATCCCTGAGTCCCCTCCCTGAAAGACAGACAATGACATTCCACACTGCTCTCCATCCCAGAGTCCCCTCCCTGAAAGTCAGACAATAACATTCCACACTGCACTCCATCCCTGAGTCCCCTCCCTGAAAGACAGACAATAACATTCCACACTGCACTCCATCCCTGAGTCCCCTCCCTGAAAGACAGACAATAACATTCCACACTGCTCTCCATCCCTGAGTCCCCTCCCTGAAAGACAGACAATAACATTCCACACTGCTCTCCATCCCTGAGTCCCCTCCCTGAAAGACAGACAATAACATTCCACACTGCTCTCCATCCCTGAGTCCCCTCCCTGAAAGACAGACAATAACATTCCACACTGCTCTCCATCTCTGAGTCCTCTCCCTGAAAGACAGACAATAACATTCCACACTGCTCTCCATCCCTGAGTCCCCTCCCTGAAAGACAGACAATAACATTCCACACTGCTCTCCATCACTTAGTCCCCTCCCTGAAAGACAGACAATAACATTCCACACTGCTCTCCATCCCTGAGTCCTCTCCCTGAAAGACAGACAATAACATTCCACACTGCTCTCCATCCCTGATTCCCCTCCCTGAAAGACAGACAGTAACATTCCACACTGCACTCCATCCCAGAGTCCCCTCCCTGAAAGACAGACAATAAAACTCCACACTGCTCTCCATCCCTGAGTCCTCTCCCTGAAAGACAGACAGTAACATTCCACACTGCTCTCCATCCCTGAGTCCCCTCCCTGAAAGACAGACAATAACATTCCACACTGCTCTCCATCCCTGAGTCCTCTCCCTGAAAGACAGACAATAACATTCCACACTGCTCTCCATCCCTGATTCCCCTCCCTGAAAGACAGACAATAACATTCCACACTGCTCTCCATTCCAGAGTCCCCTCCCTGAAAGACAGACACTAACATACCACACTGCACTCCATCCCAGAGTCCCCTCCCTGAAAGACAGACAATAACATTCCACACTGCTCTCCATCCCTGAGTCCCGTCCCTGAAAGACAGACACTAACATTCCACACTGCACTCCATCCCAGAGTCCCCTCCCTGAAAAACAGACAATAACATTCCACACTGCTCTCCATCCCTGAGTCCCCTCCCTGAAATATAGACAATAACATTCCACACTGCTCTCCATCCCAGAGTCCCCTCCTTGAAAGACAGACAATAACATTCCACACTGCTCTCCATCCCTGAGTCCCCTCCCTGAAAGATAGACAATAACATTCCACACTGCTCTCCATCCCTGAGTCCTCTCCCTGAAAGACAGACAATAACATTCCACACTGCTCTCCATCCCTGAGTCCCCTCCCTGAAATATAGACAATAACATTCCACACTGCTCTCCATCCCAGAGTCCCCTCCTTGAAAGACAGACAATAACATTCCACACTGCTCTCCATCCCTGAGTCCCCTCCCTGAAAGACAGACAATAAAATTCCACACTGCTCTCCATCCCTGAGTCCTCTCCCTGAAAGACAGACAGTAACATTCCACACTGCTCTCCATCCCTGAGTCCCCTCCCTGAAAGACAGACAATAACATTCCACACTGCTCTCCATCCCTGAGTCCTCTCCCTGAAAGACAGACAATAACATTCCACACTGCTCTCCATCCCTGATTCCCCTCCCTGAAAGACAGACAATAACATTCCACACTGCTCTCCATTCCTGAGTCCCCTCCCTGAAAGACAGACACTAAATTACCACACTGCACTCCATCCCAGAGTCCCCTCCCTGAAAGACAGACAATAACATTCCACACTGCTCTCCATCCCTGAGTCCCGTCCCTGAAAGACAGACACTAACATTCCACACTGCACTCCATCCCAGAGTCCCCTCCCTGAAAAACAGACAATAACATTCCACACTGCTCTCCATCCCTGAGTCCCCTCCCTGAAATATAGACAATAACATTCCACACTGCTCTCCATCCCAGAGTCCCCTCCTTGAAAGACAGACAATAACATTCCACACTGCTCTCCATCCCTGAGTCCTCTCCCTGAAAGACAGACAATAACATTCCACACTGCTCTCCATCCCTGAGTCCTCTCCCTGAAAGACAGACAATAACATTCCACACTGCTCTCCATCCCTGAGTCCCCTCCCTGAAAGACAGACAATAACATTCCACACTACTCTCAATTCCTGAGTCCCCTCCGTGAAAGACAGACAATAACATTCCACACTGCTCTCCATCCCAGAGTCCTCTCCCTGAAAGATAGACAATAACATTCTACACTGCTCTCCATCCCTGAGTCCCCTCCCTGAAAGACAGACAATAACATTCCACACTGCTCTCCATCCCTGAGTCCCCTCCCTGAAAGACAGACAATAACATTCCACACTGCTCTCCATCCCTGAGTCCCCTCCCTGAAAGACAGACAATAACATTCCACACTGCTCTCCATCCCTGAGTCCTCTCCCTGAAAGACAGACAGTAACATTCCACACTGCTCTCCATCCCTGAGTCCCCTTCCTGAAAGACAGACAATAACATTCCACACTGCTCTCCATCCCTGAGTCCTCTCCCTGAAAGACAGACAATAACATTCCACACAGCACTCCATCCCTGAGTCCCCTCCCTGAAAGACAGACAATAACATTCCACACTGCTCTCCATCCCTGAGTCCCCTCCCTGAAAGACAGACAATAACATTCCACACTGCACTCCATTCCAGAGTCCCCTCCCTGAAAGACAGACAATAACATTCCACACTGCTCTCCATCCCTGAGTCCTCTCCCTGAAAGACAGACAATAACATTCCACACTGCTCTCCATCCCTGATTCCCCTCCCTGAAAGACAGACAGTAACATTCCACACTGCACTCCATCCCAGAGTCCCCTCCCTGAAAGACAGACAATAAAACTCCACACTGCTCTCCATCCCTGAGTCCTCTCCCTGAAAGACAGACAGTAACATTCCACACTGCTCTCCATCCCTGAGTCCCCTCCCTGAAAGACAGACAATAACATTCCACACTGCTCTCCATCCCTGAGTCCTCTCCCTGAAAGACAGACAATAACATTCCACACTGCTCTCCATCCCTGATTCCCCTCCCTGAAAGACAGACAATAACATTCCACACTGCTCTCCATTCCAGAGTCCCCTCCCTGAAAGACAGACACTAACATACCACACTGCACTCCATCCCAGAGTCCCCTCCCTGAAAGACAGACAATAACATTCCACACTGCTCTCCATCCCTGAGTCCCGTCCCTGAAAGACAGACACTAACATTCCACACTGCACTCCATCCCAGAGTCCCCTCCCTGAAAAACAGACAATAACATTCCACACTGCTCTCCATCCCTGAGTCCCCTCCCTGAAATATAGACAATAACATTCCACACTGCTCTCCATCCCAGAGTCCCCTCCTTGAAAGACAGACAATAACATTCCACACTGCTCTCCATCCCTGAGTCCCCTCCCTGAAAGATAGACAATAACATTCCACACTGCTCTCCATCCCTGAGTCCTCTCCCTGAAAGACAGACAATAACATTCCACACTGCTCTCCATCCCTGAGTCCCCTCCCTGAAATATAGACAATAACATTCCACACTGCTCTCCATCCCAGAGTCCCCTCCTTGAAAGACAGACAATAACATTCCACACTGCTCTCCATCCCTGAGTCCCCTCCCTGAAAGACAGACAATAAAATTCCACACTGCTCTCCATCCCTGAGTCCTCTCCCTGAAAGACAGACAGTAACATTCCACACTGCTCTCCATCCCTGAGTCCCCTCCCTGAAAGACAGACAATAACATTCCACACTGCTCTCCATCCCTGAGTCCTCTCCCTGAAAGACAGACAATAACATTCCACACTGCTCTCCATCCCTGATTCCCCTCCCTGAAAGACAGACAATAACATTCCACACTGCTCTCCATTCCTGAGTCCCCTCCCTGAAAGACAGACACTAAATTACCACACTGCACTCCATCCCAGAGTCCCCTCCCTGAAAGACAGACAATAACATTCCACACTGCTCTCCATCCCTGAGTCCCGTCCCTGAAAGACAGACACTAACATTCCACACTGCACTCCATCCCAGAGTCCCCTCCCTGAAAAACAGACAATAACATTCCACACTGCTCTCCATCCCTGAGTCCCCTCCCTGAAATATAGACAATAACATTCCACACTGCTCTCCATCCCAGAGTCCCCTCCTTGAAAGACAGACAATAACATTCCACACTGCTCTCCATCCCTGAGTCCTCTCCCTGAAAGACAGACAATAACATTCCACACTGCTCTCCATCCCTGAGTCCTCTCCCTGAAAGACAGACAATAACATTCCACACTGCTCTCCATCCCTGAGTCCCCTCCCTGAAAGACAGACAATAACATTCCACACTACTCTCAATTCCTGAGTCCCCTCCGTGAAAGACAGACAATAACATTCCACACTGCTCTCCATCCCAGAGTCCTCTCCCTGAAAGATAGACAATAACATTCTACACTGCTCTCCATCCCTGAGTCCCCTCCCTGAAAGACAGACAATAACATTCCACACTGCTCTCCATCCCTGAGTCCCCTCCCTGAAAGACAGACAATAACATTCCACACTGCTCTCCATCCCTGAGTCCCCTCCCTGAAAGACAGACAATAACATTCCACACTGCTCTCCATCCCTGAGTCCTCTCCCTGAAAGACAGACAGTAACATTCCACACTGCTCTCCATCCCTGAGTCCCCTTCCTGAAAGACAGACAATAACATTCCACACTGCTCTCCATCCCTGAGTCCTCTCCCTGAAAGACAGACAATAACATTCCACACAGCACTCCATCCCTGAGTCCCCTCCCTGAAAGACAGACAATAACATTCCACACTGCTCTCCATCCCTGAGTCCCCTCCCTGAAAGACAGACAATAACATTCCACACTGCACTCCATTCCAGAGTCCCCTCCCTGAAAGACAGACAATAACATTCCACACTGCTCTCCATCCCTGAGTCCCCTCCCTGAAAGACAGACAATAACATTCAACACTGCACTCCATCCCAGAGTCCCCTCCCTGAAAGACAGACAATAACATTCCACACTGCTCTCCATCCCTGAGTCCTCTCCCTGAAAGACAGACAATAACATTGCACACTGCTCTCCATCCCTGAGTCCCCTCCCTGAAAGACAGACAATAACATTCCACACTGCTCTCCATCCCTGAGTCCCCTCCCTGAAAGACAGACAATAACATTCCACACTGCTCTCCATCCCTGAGTCCCCTCCCTGAAAGACAGACATTAACATTCCACACTGCTCTCCATCCCTGAGTCCCCTCCCTGAAAGACAGACAGTAACATTCCACACTGCTCTCCATTCCTGATTCCCCTCCCTGAAAGACAGACAGTAACATTCCACACTGCTCTCCATCCCTGAGTCCCCTCCCTGAAAGACAGACAGTAACATTCCGCACTGCTCTCCATCCCTGAGTCCCCTCAGTGAAAGACAGACAATAAAATTCCACACTGCTCTCCATCCCTGAGTCCTCTCCCTGAAAGACAGACAATAACATTCCACACTGCTCTCCATCCCAGAGTCCTCTCCCTGAAAGACAGACAGTAACATTCCACACTGCTCTCCATCCCTGAGTCCCCTCCCTGAAAGACAGACAATAACATTCCACACTGCTCTCCATCCCTGAGTCCCCTCCCTGAAAGACAGACAATAACATTCCACACTGCTCTCCATCCCTGAGTCCCCTCCCTGACAGACAATAACATTCCACACTGCTCTCCATCCCTGAGTCCCCTCCCTGACAGACAATAACATTCCACACTGCTCTCCATCCCTGAGTCCTCTCCCTGAAAGACAGACAATAACATTCCACACTGCTCTCCATTCCTGAGTCCCCTCCCTGAAAGACAGACAATAACATTCCACACTGCTCTCCATCCCAGAGTCCCCTCCCTGAAAGACAGACAATAACATTCCACACTGCTCTCCATCCCTGAGTCCTCTCCCTGAAAGACAGACAATAATATTCCACACTGCTCTCCATCCCTTAGTCCCCTCCCTGAAAGACAGACAATAACATTCCACACTGCTCTCCATCCCTGAGTCCCCTCCCTGAAAGACAGACAATAACATTCCACACTGCTCTCCATCCCTGAGTCCCCTCCCTGAAAGACAGACAATAACATTCCACACTGCTCTCCATCCCTGATTCCCCTCCCTGAAAGACAGACAATAACATTCCACACTGCTCTCCATCCTTGAGTCCCCTCCCTGAAAGACAGACAGTAACATTCCACACTTCTCTCCATCCCTGAGTCCTCTCCCTTAAAGACATACAATAACATTCCACACTGCTCTCCATCCCTGAGTCCTCTCCCTGAAAGACAGACAATAACATTCCACACTGCTCTCCATCCCTGATTCCCCTCCCTGAAAGACAGACAATAACATTCCACACTGCTCTCCATCCCTGAGTCCCCTCCCTGAAAGACAGACAATAACATTCCACACTGCTCTCCATCCCTGAGTCCCCTCCCTGAAAGACAGACAATAACATTCCACACTGCTCTCCATCCCTGAGTCCTCTCCCTGAAAGACAGACAATAATATTCCACACTGCTCTCCATCCCTTAGTCCCCTCCCTGAAAGACAGACAATAACATTCCACACTGCTCTCCATCCCTGAGTCCCCTCCCTGAAAGACAGACAATAACATTCCACACTGCTCTCCATCCCTGATTCCCCTCCCTGAAAGACAGACAATAACATTCCACACTGCTCTCCATCCTTGAGTCCCCTCCCTGAAAGACAGACAGTAACATTCCACACTTCTCTCCATCCCTGAGTCCCCTCCCTGAAAGACAGACAATAGCATTCCACACTGCTCTCCATCCCTGAGTCCCCTCCCTGAAAGACAGACAGTAACATTCCACACTGCTCTCCATCCCTGAGTCCTCTCCCTGAAAGACAGACAATAACATTCCACACTTCTCTCCATCCCTGAGTCCCCTCCCTGAAAGACATACAATAACATTCCACACTGCTCTCCATCCCTGAGTCCTCTCCCTGAAAGACAGACAATAACATTCCACACTGCTCTCCATCCCTGATTCCCCTCCCTGAAAGACAGACAATAACATTCCACACTGCTCTCCATCCCTGAGTCCCCTCCCTGAAAGACAGACAATAACATTCCACACTGCTCTCCAACCCTGAGTCCCCTCCCTGAAAGACAGACAATAACATTCCACACTGCTCTCCATCCCTGAGTCCCCTCCCTGAAAGACAGACAGTAACATTCCACACTGCTCTCCATCCCTGAGTCCCCTCCCTGAAAGACACACAATAACATTCTACACTGCTCTCCATCCCTGAGTCCCCTCCCTGAAAGACAGACAATAACATTCCACACTGCTCTCCATCCCTGAGTCCCCTCCCTGAAAGACAGACAATAGCATTCCACACTGCTCTCCATCCCTGAGTCCCCTCCCTGAAAGACAGACAGTAACATTCCACACTGCTCTCCATCCCTGAGTCCTCTCCCTGAAAGACAGACAATAACATTCCACACTTCTCTCCATCCCTGAGTCCCCTCCCTGAAAGACAGACAATAAAATTCCACACTGCTCTCCATCCCTGAGTCCCCTCCCTGAAAGACAGACAATAACATTCCACACTGCTCTCCATCCCTTAGTCCCCTCCCTGAAAGACAGACAATAACATTCCACACTGCTCTCCATCCCTGAGTCCCCTCCCTGAAAGACAGACAATAAAATTCCACACTGCTCTCCATCCCTGAGTCCCCTCCCTGAAAGACAGACAATAACATTCCACACTGCTCTCCATCCCTTAGTCCCCTCCCTGAAAGACAGACAATAACATTCCACACTGCTCTCCATCCCTGAGTCCTCTCCCTGAAAGACAGACAATAACATTCCACACTGCTCTCCATCCCTGATTCCCCTCCCTGAAAGACAGACAGTAACATTCCACACTGCTCTCCATCCCTGAGTCCCCTCAGTGAAAGACAGACAATAAAATTCCACACTGCTCTCCATCCCTGAGTCCTCTCCCTGAAAAACAGACAATAACATTCCACACTGCTCTCCATCCCAGAGTCCTCTCCCTGAAAGACAGACAATAACATTCCACACTGCTCTCCATCCCTGAGTCCCCTCCCTGAAAGACAGACAATAACATTCCACACTGCTCTCCATCCCTGATTCCCCTCCCTGAAAGACAGACAGTAACATTCCACACTGCTCTCCATCTCTGAGTCCCCTCCCTGAAAGACAGACACTAACATTCCACACTGCTCTCCATCCCTGATTCCCCTCCCTGAAAGACAGACAATAACATTCCACACTGCTCTCCATCCCTGAGTCCTCTCCCTGAAAGACAGACAATAACATTCCACACTGCACTCCATCCCTGAGTCCCCTCCCTGAAAGACAGACACTAACATTCCACACTGCTCTCCATCCCTGATTCCCCTCCCTGAAAGACAGACAAAAACATTCCACACTGCTCTCCATCCCAGAGTCCCCTCCCTGAAAGACAGACAATAACATTCCACACTGCTCTCCATCCCTGAGTCCCCTCCCTGAAAGACAGACAATAACATTCCACACTGCACTCCATCCCAGAGTCCTCTCCCTGAAAGACAGACAATAACATTCCACACAGCTCTCCATCCCTGAGTCCCCTCCCTGAAAGACAGACAATAACATTCCACACTGCTCTCCATCCCTGAGTCCCCTCCCTGAAAGACAGACAATAACATTCCACACTGCTCTCCATCCCTGAGTCCCCTCCCTGAAAGACAGACAATAACATTCCACACTGCACTCCATCCCTGAGTCCCCTCCCTGAAAGACAGACAATAACATTCCACACTGCTCTCCATCCCTGAGTCCCCTCCCTGAAAGACAGACAATAACATTCCACACTGCTCTCCATCCCTGAGTCCCCTCCCTGAAAGACAGACAATAACATTCCACATTGCTCTCCATCCCTGAGTCCTCTCCCTGAAAGACAGACAATAACATTCCACACTGCTCTCCATCCCTGAGTCCCCTCCCTGAAAGACAGACAATAACATTCCACACTGCACTCCATCCCTGAGTCCCCTCCCTGAAAGACAGACAATAACATTCCACACTGCTCTCCATCCCTGGGTCCCCTCCCTGAAAGACAGACAATAACATTCCACACTGCACTCCATCCCTGAGTCCTCTCCCTGAAAGACAGACAATAACATTCCACACTGCTCTCCATTCCTGAGTCCTCTCCCTGAAAGACATACAATAACATTCCACACTGCTCTCCATCCCTGAGTCCTCTCCCTGAAAGACATACAATAACATTCCACACTGCTCTCCATCCCTGAGTCCCCTCCCTGAAAGACAGACACTAACATACCACACTGCACTCCATCCCAGAGTCCCCTCCCTGAAAGACAGACACTAACATACCACACTGCTCTCCATCCCTGAGTCCCCTCCCTGAAAGACAGACAATAACATTCCACACTACTCTCCATCCCTGAGTCCTCTCCCTGAAAGACAGACACTAACATACCACACTGCACTCCATCCCAGAGTCCCCTCCCTGAAAGACAGACAATAACATTCCACACTGCTCTCCATCCCTGAGTCCCCTCCCTGAAAGACAGACAATAACATTCCACACTGCTCTCCATCCCTGAGTCCTCTCCCTGAAAGACAGACAATAACATTCCACACTGCTCTCCATCCCTGATTCCCCTCCCTGAAAGACAGACAATAACATTCCACACTGCTCTCCATCCCTGAGTCCTCTCCCTGAAAGACAGACAATAACATTCCACACAGCTCTCCATCCCTGAGTCCCCTCCCTGAAAGACAGACAATAACATTCCACACTGCTCTCCATCCCTGAGTCCCCTCCCTGAAAGACAGACAATAACATTCCACACTGCTCTCCATCCCTGGGTCCTCTCCCTGAAAGACAGACAATAACATTCCACACTGCTCTCCATCCCTGAGTCCCCTCCCTGAAAGACAGACAATAAAATTCCACACTGCTCTCCATCCCTGAGTCCCCTCCCTGAAAGACAGACAATAACATTCCACAATGCTCTCCATCCCTGAGTCCTCTCCCTGAAAGACAGACAATAACATTCCACACTGCTCTCCATCCCTGAGTCCTCTCCCTGAAAGACAGACAATAACATTCCACACTACTCTCCATTCCTGAGAACCCTCCCTAAAAGACAGACAATAACATTCCACACTGCTCTCCATCCCTGAGTCCCCTCCCTGAAAGACAGACAATAACATTCCACACTGCTCTCCATCCCTGAGAACCCTCCCTGAAAGACAGACAATAACATTCCACACTGCTCTCCATCCCAGAGTCCCCTCCCTGAAAGACAGACAATAACATTCCACACTGCTCTCCATCCCTGAGTCCTCTCCCTGAAAGACAGACAATAATATTCCACACTGCTCTCCATCCCTTAGTCCCCTCCCTGAAAGACAGACAATAACATTCCACACTGCTCTCCATCCCTGATTCCCCTCCCTGAAAGACAGACAATAACATTCCACACTGCTCTCCATCCTTGAGTCCCCTCCCTGAAAGACAGACAGTAACATTCCACACTTCTCTCCATCCCTGAGTCCTCTCCCTTAAAGACATACAATAACATTCCACACTGCTCTCCATCCCTGAGTCCTCTCCCTGAAAGACAGACAATAACATTCCACACTGCTCTCCATCCCTGATTCCCCTCCCTGAAAGACAGACAGTAACATTCCGCACTGCTCTCCATCCCTGAGTCCCCTCAGTGAAAGACAGACAATAAAATTCCACACTGCTCTCCATCCCTGAGTCCTCTCCCTGAAAGACAGACAATAACATTCCACACTGCTCTCCATCCCAGAGTCCTCTCCCTGAAAGACAGACAGTAACATTCCACACTGCTCTCCATCCCTGAGTCCCCTCCCTGAAAGACAGACAATAACATTCCACACTGCTCTCCATCCCTGAGTCCTCTCCCTGAAAGACAGACAATAACATTCCACACTGCTCTCCATCCCTGATTCCCCTCCCTGTAAGACAGACAGTAACATTCCACACTGCTCTCCATCCCTGAGTCCCCTCCCTGAAAGACAGACAATAACATTCCACACTGCTCTCCATCCCTGAGTCCCCTCCCTGAAAGACAGACACTAACATTCCACACTGCTCTCCATCCCTGATTCCCCTCCCTGAAAGACAGACAATAACATTCCACACTGCTCTCCATCCCTGAGTCCTCTCCCTGAAAGACAGACAATAACATTCCACACTGCACTCCATCCCTGAGTCCCCTCCCTGAAAGACAGACACTAACATTCCACACTGCTCTCCATCCCTGATTCCCCTCCCTGAAAGACAGACAATAACATTCCACACTGCTCTCCATCCCAGAGTCCCCTCCCTGAAAGACAGACAATAACATTCCACACTGCTCTCCATCCCTGAGTCCCCTCCCTGAAAGACAGACAATAACATTCCACACTGCACTCCATCCCAGAGTCCTCTCCCTGAAAGACAGACAATAACATTCCACACAGCTCTCCATCCCTGAGTCCCCTCCCTGAAAGACAGACAATAACATTCCACACTGCTCTCCATCCCTGAGTCCCCTCCCTGAAAGACAGACAATAACATTCCACACTGCTCTCCATCCCTGAGTCCCCTCCCTGAAAGACAGACAATAACATTCCACACTGCACTCCATCCCTGAGTCCCCTCCCTGAAAGACAGACAATAACATTCCACACTGCTCTCCATCCCTGAGTCCCCTCACTGAAAGACAGACAATAACATTCCACACTGCTCTCCATCCCTGAGTCCCCTCCCTGAAAGACAGACAATAACATTCCACACTGCTCTCCATCCCTGAGTCCCCTCCCTGAAAGACAGACAATAACATTCCACATTGCACTCCATCCCTGATTCCCCTCCCTGAAAGACAGACAATAACATTCCACACTGCTCTCCATCCCTGGGTCCCCTCCCTGAAAGACAGACAATAACATTCCACACTGCACTCCATCCCTGAGTCCTCTCCCTGAAAGACAGACAATAACATTCCACACTGCTCTCCATTCCTGAGTCCTCTCCCTGAAAGACATACAATAACATTCCACACTGCTCTCCATCCCTGAGTCCTCTCCCTGAAAGACATACAATAACATTCCACACTGCTCTCCATCCCTGAGTCCCCTCCCTGAAAGACAGACATTAACATACCACACTGCACTCCATCCCAGAGTCCCCTCCCTGAAAGACAGACACTAACATACCACACTGCTCTCCATCCCTGAGTCCCCTCCCTGAAAGACAGACAATAACATTCCACACTGCTCTCCATCCCTGAGTCCCCTCCCTGAAAGACAGACAATAACATTCCACACTGCTCTCCATCCCAGAGTCCCCTACCTGAAAGACAGACACTAACATACCACACTGCACTCCATCCCAGAGTCCCCTCCCTGAAAGACAGACAATAACATTCCACACTGCTCTCCATCCCTGAGTCCCCTCCCTGAAAGACAGACAATAACATTCCACACTGCTCTCCATCCCTGAGTCCTCTCCCTGAAAGACAGACAATAACATTCCACACTGCTCTCCATCCCTGATTCCCCTCCCTGAAAGACAGACAATAACATTCCACACTGCTCTCCATCCCTGAGTCCTCTCCCTGAAAGACAGACAATAACATTCCACACAGCTCTCCATCCCTGAGTCCCCTCCCTGAAAGACAGACAATAACATTCCACACTGCTCTCCATCCCTGAGTCCCCTCCCTGAAAGACAGACAATAACATTCCACACTGCTCTCCATCCCTGGGTCCTCTCCCTGAAAGACAGACAATAACATTCCACACTGCTCTCCATCCCTGAGTCCCCTCCCTGAAAGACAGACAATAAAATTCCACACTGCTCTCCATCCCTGAGTCCCCTCCCTGAAAGACAGACAATAACATTCCACAATGCTCTCCATCCCTGAGTCCTCTCCCTGAAAGACAGACAATAACATTCCACACTGCTCTCCATCCCTGAGTCCTCTCCCTGAAAGACAGACAATAACATTCCACACTACTCTCCATTCCTGAGAACCCTCCCTAAAAGACAGACAATAACATTCCACACTGCTCTCCATCCCTGAGTCCCCTCCCTGAAAGACAGACAATAACATTCCACACTGCTCTCCATCCCTGAGAACCCTCCCTGAAAGACAGACAATAACATTCCACACTGCTCTCCATCCCAGAGTCCCCTCCCTGAAAGACAGACAATAACATTCCACACTGCTCTCCATCCCTGAGTCCTCTCCCTGAAAGACAGACAATAATATTCCACACTGCTCTCCATCCCTTAGTCCCCTCCCTGAAAGACAGACAATAACATTCCACACTGCTCTCCATCCCTGATTCCCCTCCCTGAAAGACAGACAATAACATTCCACACTGCTCTCCATCCTTGAGTCCCCTCCCTGAAAGACAGACAGTAACATTCCACACTTCTCTCCATCCCTGAGTCCTCTCCCTTAAAGACATACAATAACATTCCACACTGCTCTCCATCCCTGAGTCCTCTCCCTGAAAGACAGACAATAACATTCCACACTGCTCTCCATCCCTGATTCCCCTCCCTGAAAGACAGACAGTAACATTCCGCACTGCTCTCCATCCCTGAGTCCCCTCAGTGAAAGACAGACAATAAAATTCCACACTGCTCTCCATCCCTGAGTCCTCTCCCTGAAAGACAGACAATAACATTCCACACTGCTCTCCATCCCAGAGTCCTATCCCTGAAAGACAGACAGTAACATTCCACACTGCTCTCCATCCCTGAGTCCCCTCCCTGAAAGACAGACAATAACATTCCACACTGTTCTCCATCCCTGAGTCCTCTCCCTGAAAGACAGACAATAACATTCCACACTGCTCTCCATCCCTGATTCCCCTCCCTGTAAGACAGACAGTAACATTCCACACTGCTCTCCATCCCTGAGTCCCCTCCCTGAAAGACAGACAATAACATTCCACACTGCTCTCCATCCCTGAGTCCCCTCCCTGAAAGACAGACACTAACATTCCACACTGCTCTCCATCCCTGATTCCCCTCCCTGAAAGACAGACAATAACATTCCACACTGCTCTCCATCCCTGAGTCCTCTCCCTGAAAGACAGACAATAACATTCCACACTGCACTCCATCCCTGAGTCCCCTCCCTGAAAGACAGACACTAACATTCCACACTGCTCTCCATCCCTGATTCCCCTCCCTGAAAGACAGACAATAACATTCCACACTGCTCTCCATCCCAGAGTCCCCTCCCTGAAAGACAGACAATAACATTCCACACTGCTCTCCATCCCTGAGTCCCCTCCCTGAAAGACAGACAATAACATTCCACACTGCACTCCATCCCAGAGTCCTCTCCCTGAAAGACAGACAATAACATTCCACACAGCTCTCCATCCCTGAGTCCCCTCCCTGAAAGACAGACAATAACATTCCACACTGCTCTCCATCCCTGAGTCCCCTCCCTGAAAGACAGACAATAACATTCCACACTGCTCTCCATCCCTGAGTCCCCTCCCTGAAAGACAGACAATAACATTCCACACTGCACTCCATCCCTGAGTCCCCTCCCTGAAAGACAGACAATAACATTCCACACTGCTCTCCATCCCTGAGTCCCCTCACTGAAAGACAGACAATAACATTCCACACTGCTCTCCATCCCTGAGTCCCCTCCCTGAAAGACAGACAATAACATTCCACACTGCTCTCCATCCCTGAGTCCCCTCCCTGAAAGACAGACAATAACATTCCACATTGCACTCCATCCCTGATTCCCCTCCCTGAAAGACAGACAATAACATTCCACACTGCTCTCCATCCCTGGGTCCCCTCCCTGAAAGACAGACAATAACATTCCACACTGCACTCCATCCCTGAGTCCTCTCCCTGAAAGACAGACAATAACATTCCACACTGCTCTCCATTCCTGAGTCCTCTCCCTGAAAGACATACAATAACATTCCACACTGCTCTCCATCCCTGAGTCCTCTCCCTGAAAGACATACAATAACATTCCACACTGCTCTCCATCCCTGAGTCCCCTCCCTGAAAGACAGACATTAACATACCACACTGCACTCCATCCCAGAGTCCCCTCCCTGAAAGACAGACACTAACATACCACACTGCTCTCCATCCCTGAGTCCCCTCCCTGAAAGACAGACAATAACATTCCACACTGCTCTCCATCCCTGAGTCCCCTCCCTGAAAGACAGACAATAACATTCCACACTGCTCTCCATCCCAGAGTCCCCTACCTGAAAGACAGACAATAACATTCCACACTGCTCTCCATCCCAGAGTCCCCTACCTGAAAGACAGACAATAACATTCCACACTGCTCTCCATCCCAGAGTCCCCTACCTGAAAGACAGACAATAACATTCCACACTACTCTCCATCCCTGAGTCCTCTCCCTGAAAGACAGACAATAACATTCCACACTGCACTCCATCCCAGAGTCCTCTCCCTGAAAGACAGACAATAACATTCCACACTGCTCTCCATCCCTGAGTCCCCTCCCTGAAAGACAGACAATAACATTCCACACTGCTCTCCATCCCTGAGTCCTCTCCCTGAAAGACAGACAATAACATTCCACACTGCTCTCCATCCCTGATTCCCCTCCCTGAAAGACAGACAATAACATTCCACACTGCTCTCCATCCCTGAGTCCTCTCCCTGAAAGACAGACAATAACATTCCACATAGCTCTCCATCCCTGAGTCCCCTCCCTGAAAGACAGACAATAACATTCCACACTGCTCTCCATCCCTGGGTCCCCTCCCTGAAAGACAGACAATAACATTCCACACTGCACTCCATCCCTGAGTCCCCTCCCTGAAAGACAGACAGTAACATTCCACACTGCACTCCATTCCTGAGTCCCCTCCCTGAAAGAGAGACAATAACATTCCACACTGCACTCCATCCCAGAGTCCCCTCCCTGAAAGACAGACAATAACATTCCACACTGCTCTCCATCCCTGAGTCCCCTCCCTGAAAGACAGACAATAACATTCCACACTGCTCTCCATCCTGAGTCCCCTCCCTGAAAGACAGACAATAACATTCCACACTGCTCTCCATCCCTGAGTCCCCTCCCTGAAAGACAGACAATAACATTCCACACTGCACTCCATCCCTGAGTCCCCTCCCTGAAAGACAGACAATAACATTCCACACTGCACTCCATCCCTGAGTCCTCTCCCTGAAAGACAGACAATAACATTCCACACTGCTCTCCATTCCTGAGTCCTCTCCCTGAAAGACATACAATAACATTCCACACTGCTCTCCATCCCTGAGTCCTCTCCCTGAAAGACATACAATAACATTCCACACTGCTCTCCATCCCTGAGTCCCCTCCCTGAAAGACAGACACTAACATACCACACTGCACTCCATCCCAGAGTCCCCTCCCTGAAAGACAGACACTAACATACCACACTGCTCTCCATCCCTGAGTCCCCTCCCTGAAAGACAGACAATAACATTCCACACTACTCTCCATCCCTGAGTCCTCTCCCTGAAAGACAGACACTAACATACCACACTGCACTCCATCCCAGAGTCCCCTCCCTGAAAGACAGACAATAACATTCCACACTGCTCTCCATCCCTGAGTCCCCTCCCTGAAAGACAGACAATAACATTCCACACTGCTCTCCATCCCTGAGTCCTCTCCCTGAAAGACAGACAATAACATTCCACACTGCTCTCCATCCCTGATTCCCCTCCCTGAAAGACAGACAATAACATTCCACACTGCTCTCCATCCCTGAGTCCTCTCCCTGAAAGACAGACAATAACATTCCACACTGCTCTCCATCCCTGATTCCCCTCCCTGAAAGACAGACAATAACATTCCACACTGCTCTCCATCCCTGATTCCCCTCCCTGAAAGACAGACAATAACATTCCACACTGCTCTCCATCCCTGAGTCCCCTCCCTGAAAGACAGACAATAACATTCCACACTGCACTCCATCCCAGAGTCCCCTCCCTGAAAGACAGACAATAACATTCCACACTGCTCTCCATTCCTGAGTCCTCTCCCTGAAAGACATACAATAACATTCCACACTGCTCTCCATCCCTGAGTCCTCTCCCTGAAAGACATACAATAGCATTCCACACTGCTCTCCATCCCTGAGTCCCCTCCCTGAAAGACAGACACTAACATACCACACTGCACTCCATCCCAGAGTCCCCTCCCTGAAAGACAGACACTAACATACCACACTGCTCTCCATCCCTGAGTCCCCTCCCTGAAAGACAGACAATAACATTCCACACTACTCTCCATCCCTGAGTCCTCTCCCTGAAAGACAGACACTAACATACCACACTGCACTCCTTCCCAGAGTCCCCTCCCTGAAAGACAGACACTAACATACCACACTGCTCTCCATCCCTGAGTCCCCTCCCTGAAAGACAGACAATAACATTCCACACTACTCTCCATCCCTGAGTCCTCTCCCTGAAAGACAGACAATAACATTCCACACTGCTCTCCATCCCTGAGTCCCCTCCCTGAAAGACAGATAATAACATTCCACACTGCTCTCCATCCCTGAGTCCTCTCCCTGAAAGACAGACAATAACATTCCACACTGCTCTCCATCCCTGATTCCCCTCCCTGAAAGACAGACAGTAACATTCCACACTGCACTCCATCCCAGAGTCCCCTCCCTGAAAGACAGACAATAACATTCCACACTGCTCTCCATCCCTGCTTCCTCTCCAAGAAAGGAAGTTACTAATATTTCGCACTGCTCTCCATCTCATTTGCCACTCCCTGTAAGGCAGATACTAACATTCCACATTATACACCCTCCCACCTTACATTCCCTGTCAGCCAGATGCTAATATTCCACTCTGCTCTACCTCCAACCTGCCACTTCATACCAGCCCAATAGTAACATTCTGCTCCTCTCTACTCACCACTCAATACCAACCAGATATTAACATTCCACACTGTACATCCTTCTGCCTGCCACTCCCTGCCAGTCAGATACTAATATTCCAATCTTCTCTCCCTCCCACCTGTCACTTTATGCCAGCCCAATTCTAACATTCCACACTTCTCCCCCTACCACTCCCTACCAGCCAGATACTAATATTCCACACTTCTCCCGCTACCACTCCCTACCAGCCAGATACTAATATTCCACACTTCTCCCCCTGCCACTCCCTACCAGCCAGATACTAACATTCCACACTTCTTTCCCTGACACTCCCTAGCAGATACTAACATTCCACACTACTCCCCATCCCAGGTGCTACTCCCCATCAGCCAGTAACTCCTCTATGATCAGGAGAAGTGTTTAAACTAGGAAAGGGGGGAGGGTGTATATAGCAAAAATTGAGTAGATAGAGTAGAGAGGAACTGGGTCCAAGTAAATGATTGTGGGGGTGGAGAAGTGGTAGGGATGAATGTAGCAAATAGGGTGGAACTCCAATTAAATGAACATGTAGAAAAAAGGCATGTAGGGGGTAAATTAAAGAGACTTCAAAATTAATAGTATGTTGGCAAATTCAAGAAGTATGGTAGATAAAATAGGAGAACTAGAATTGCTGTAATTTAATGAGCAATTGGACATAAGTGGTATAACAGAAACATGGTGGAACGATGCACATGACTTGGCTGTAAATATAGAGGGCTATTCCCTGTTTAGGAGACACAGAATTAATAGAAATGGGGGAGGTGTGTGCTTATATTTGAAATCATAGCTAAATCCTATTTTAAGGGGTGATATTAGTGAGGAAACTGGCCATAATGCGGAGTCCTTGTGGGTAGAAATCAAGACTAAATGTGGTGCAAAAGGTAAACAAAAGGTGTCAGTGGGTATATCCTACAAACCACCAAATATCGATGACAATGTTGAGGCCCAACTGCTTTTGCAAATGAGGAAATCTGCCCAGTTTGGGCATACTATAATTATGGGAGATATTAATTATCCAGATATCAACTGGAAAAATGAGACCTGTCAGAGTGCTAAGGGAGGCAGGTTTTTGAACACACTTCGTGAAAGCTACATGTCACAAATGGTGGAAGTACTGACAAGAAATAACAATGTATTGGACCTAGTGATAACAAATAACACAGAAATGGTATCCAATATTAAGGTAAGAGAACATCTGGGAAACAGTGATCACAACATGGTTACATTTGAGATCAGTCTAGAAAAAGCAAAACTGCATAGGTTCAACCAAAATGCTTAATTTTAAAAAAGCTAACTTCAAAATGTTAAGGGCTTCAATGCAACACATAGACTGGGATAAATTATTTAAAGGCAAAAATACTGAGGATAAATGGTCAGAATTCAAATTTAGTTTGCAGAAATGTACTCAACAGTATATATCAATGGGGAACAAATGCAAAAGAAGCAGATCTCAGCCAATGTGGTTAACTGCACATGTAAAGAAGGAAATGGCAAGGGAAAAAAAGCATTCAAATTATTTAAGTCTGAATTAACAGAACAGTGTTTCTCAAAATAGAGGGAGTGCAACAAAAGATTGCAAAAAGGCAATTAGGGTAGCAAAAATACATAATGAAACTCGAATTGCAAGGGAAAGCAAGACTAATCCAAAAAAGTTCTTCAAATACATAAATGGCAAAAAAACTTAAGAGGGAGTGCATTGGACCATTCAAAAATGACATAGATGAGTTGATTAGAGAGAATAAGGAAAAGGCCGATGTTCTAACCACTTTCTTTGCATCAGTATATACAAGGGAGCAAGGAATGTAGAAGAGCCTCATCAAGTAACAAATAAAGCCATATCATTATCAAATATTGGGTTAACACAAGAAGATGTCATGGGAAGACTGAACAAAATTAAGACTGAAAGCACTGGGTCCTTGGTATACATGCAAGAGTTCTTCAGGACTTCAGTACAGTATTAACAAGACCCCTCTTTTTACACTTTAAAGATTCTTTCACCACAGACTCAGTGTCACAAGATTGGCATGAAGCCAATGTAGTGCCTCTATTTAAGAAGGGATTTAAAACAGAACCTGGGAATTATAGACCTGTGAGTTTGACCTCTGTTTTGGGAAAACTGCTAGAAGGGATAATAAGGGATTATATTCAGGATTACAACACAAACAATACGATTATTAGCAGGAATCAGCATGGTTTTATGGGGAATAGATCATGCCTGTAATGGATCATACTCAGTTACTGGAGCCCTTGTCTGGGCATCAGGCTTATCAGCCCATTATACAAAGAACTGTGGACATTTCTAGGCCCAAGACTAACAACCATAGCCTGCTGGCTTGCTATCAAAGGAATGGGCAGTTAGGGGTTAATTATTTAATTTTGGGCAAGGCTACTTCCAATGCGTATTGCAGTCCCTCAAGCCGTTTTGCTTAATTGTTCAACCCCTGGCCATTACTCATTTAATGTGTATTCTAGCCAATCAAGCCATTGTATTGTGAACTGTATTGTGAACTGTATTGAGACCCCCTGCTGTGTGTTAATTCAGTCATGTCTGCCCTATTATGTTTCCCTGAATCATTTGTTGTTGGTTCTTTGTCCCCTGTGTGGTGATTGAATTATCCCCGTGACTACCCCCTTGTGTTCTGCCCTACCATTTGGGTACCAGTTGGATGAACTGTGTTTGTGTTACGTCTCATTTGCTGTGCTCCCAGCTACCTGCGATCCGACTTCGTATGCTGTCAGGAGGCGACGTGGACTCCGTGCTTCCCTGCTTCCAGCGATCCTGCGACTGTTTTCAGTGACCGTCCATACTTTGACCGGTGCGTCCGACGGTGCTTATCCGTCGTCGAGAGGGAGAGACCCGGGAACGGTGGCTGAGGCCAACGCGGGGCCTTTCAGCTTCTGTTACAATGCCAAACTAATCTTTTCAGCTTCTATGAAGAAGTAAGTAACAACCTTGACAATGGTAAGGCAGATGATGTAGTCTATCTAGATTTTGCAAAGGCATTCAATACAGTGCCACACAGAAGGCTGGGGTATAAAATAAGGAAATTGGGGCTAGGAGATAACCTTTGCAATTGGATAGAAAACTGGCTGAAGGATAAGGAACAGTGTGTGGTTGTAAATGGACACTTGTCCAATACAATTAAAGCTGAGTGGGGGTTCAGGGTTCAGTATTCGGTCCACTGATCTTTAATATGTTTATAAATGACCTGGAAATAGATATAGAAAGCAAAATATCAATATTTGAGATGACACTAAATAATGCAGGGTACTAAATTCAGAACAGGATATTTGTTCTCTACAAAGAGATTTACATAAAATGGCAGATTGGGCGAATAAATGGAATATGAAGGTTAAAGTGGGAAACTGTAAAGTCATGCATTTGGTGTTACTTATGTAATTTAATGGAATAATTTTAGGTGACTCGTTGCTAGAGAAAGAACTCGGTATCCTTGTCAACTACAAACTTGGAAACAGTGACCAGTGTCAAACAGCAGTAGCAAAGGCAAACAAAGTCCTGTCTTGTATAAAAAGAGATATCGAAGCAAGAGTGCATAACATTATTTTACCATTATACAAATCATTGGTAACTGGTAAGACATCACCTTGAGTATACAATTTTGAGCGCCGGTTCTGAAAAAGGATATACTAGAACTAGAGAGGGTACAGCGGAGAGCACAAAATTAATTAAGGGAATGGAGGACTTGACATATGAGGAACGACTAAACAAACTTGGTTTATTTACTTTAGAGAAAAGCCGACTAAGAGGAGACCTTATCACATTGTACAAGTATATGAGAGGTCAATACAAGGATCTCTGTGGTGAGCTATTTATTCCAAGGCCTGATCAGGTGACCAGGGGACACCCCTTGAGATAAGAGGAAAGGAGGCTTAGACTTCAGCAGAGGAAGGGTTTTTTATAGTAAAGTCTGTTAATTTATAGAATTCCTTGCCCAAGGATGTGGTAATGGCAGATACAATGGATACATTTAAGAGAAGATTAGATACATTTTCTTTGGAGAAGGAACATACAGGGATATACTGTGTATTAGTAGACAAAACAAGAAGGTCTGATAAATACTAACTTATTTGGTAGCAAGAAAGCTATATAATCCTCATATCTCTGAGTTATGAGGCAAAGGTTGAACTTCATGGACTTTTTCAACCTCATTTACTATGTTACTATATAGATGGATATAAATTATGTTTAAAATAACTAATTGTATACCCCCTTGCTATTTTCTATTACTACTATCCTTAACAAATTGAGACACAAACCCTTCTCCTGGACAAGTAGGATAAGTGTTATAAAGATGGTAATAATACCCCATATTCTCTACACAATGCAAACAATTCCCCTCACTTTTCCACCCGCATATATTAAACAATTAAAGAGATGCATTAACACCTTCATATGGCAGCATAACCCTGCTAGATTGAAAATACTTTTGCTGGCAAAGAAAAGAAAATATGGAGGTCTGGGCATACCACAAATACAGAGGTACCACCAAGCCATCCAACTCGCCAACATGTTTCTGTCTCCTCTAAACTTTGGGTGTAGTTACTGGGAGACCAGTCCGCACCAACCATTTTGCACACACTGCCATGGATTAGCTATTTGGGCAGACCCACTATACCTAAAACTGCTATACTAATATGCACCCCACTGAAAGTTTAGGATAAGCTGGTGTCTGCCCACAACTGTCCTCATATCGCTTACCTGTTACCCCTATTCTTCAAAACCGTTCCTTTACTCTTGGTCTCAGCTCTGAGTTCTTAATCCTCTGGCCCCAGAAACATCATGCATGCACAGCCATACTCACCCATCAAAACAATATCATTTAATTTATGACTCTGCGGGAAAAATATAAATTACCAGCATCTTACAGGCAAATGCACACTTACAGGCAAATACACCCATAAGAACTGTCAGAATTTATTATGAGATTTTATTGCTTTTGAAGTAGCTTGCTTATCCAACTCACACGCCCACCATGGGATGTCCTCCATGTATCAGTTGCTCACTTGTCTCCAGTCTCCCTGTGTTGACTCAGCACGGCAGGGTTGATCCCATGAATTGGGTTATGTTTTAACAGACTGTCAGAATCTAGCAGGATAATACAAGCAGGTTTTAACCTGCAGGAGAGGGAGTGCTAGAGTGTGTTGCTTAGAGAGCGTAGCTCGTAGTGCGGTGACTGTCACGGTAAGGCTGGTCTGCGGCTAGGGCCTGATTAAAGTTGCTGGCCGCGAAGCCAGATGTCTGATCCTAGTTGAGCTAGGACCCAGACCTGGATAGACCCTCCGTGGACAGTACGGACTCTCCTGCAGGGGGCAGTGAGGGCTGGAGAGCGACAGATGGCAAGCGCGGCTAGAGTACGGTGGCTACAATGTACCAATAAACTCCCCAAGATACAAAAGTAGAATGAAGGAAGATCAAACAGAAGTCTTGCCAAAGATCAACACTACAGATCAATAGATATGCAAATCGTTTGCCAAAAAGGATAGTCAGAAGTCTTGCTAAGGGTCATACATTGAGGTTCACCAGATGTCCAAATCGTAAGGCAGAAGGAATAGTCAGAAGTCTTGCCAAGGGTCATACACTGAAGATCACCAGACGTCCAAATCGTAAGGCAGAAGGAATAGTCAGAAAGCTAATACAAGTAACTGGAACGGATGTAAGGAAATCAGAGCACAGACAAGAGGTCTACTTTCCACTAGAACACTGTGATAGTGCTCTGAGTGAGGGAAAATGTCGCCATATATACATGCCGGATGGTGACGTCATTCCTACACCGACACGACGAAACCGGAAGATGCTCTGATCCTGGACACAAAATAGAGGGGGAACACCACGCGATAGGGCAACACGGAAGGCCAAGAGGAAGAAAGAGGTAAGCGGCGTGACACAGACTCCTAATGGAACCAAGGTGTCCAAAATACTATAAACGCCTCAAGAAATGCACTCATCTCTGGATCCAACTTAAAACTATTACATAGATGGCACAGAACTCCCACCATACTTCATTAATTATATCCCACAGTATCAGATAAATGCTGGAGATGCCAACAATCTCCTGTCATGTTCCTTCACATATGGTGCGATTGTCCCATGATCTCATCATATTGGAGCACTATTTTTGAAAATATCTCTTAAATGATCGGCGTTAAGCTTTCTCCGGACCCCATGATCATTTGTTTGAACCTCCTCCCAGCTCCATTACACTCTCCTCACATGAAAACCGAAGTATTCATCTTCAGGCAGATGCTCAATACAGCTAAACTGTGTATTCCAGCTCATTGGAAACACAGCTCAGCCCCCACAATTTTACACTGGTTGACTAGAACAAACACAATCCCTAGTCTTGAAAGACTTTTCGCCATCAAGTCAGGTGAAGCCGAATCCTTTGAGATTATTTGTTACGTTTGGAAAACTTTTTATGAGAGGACACTCAACACTCCATGACCATTTCTATCCCATGATTATCAAATACTGATGGTTATCTCATGACCATCCCTGTTGGAAGTTGCAGATCTGTAAAATCCTCATATCACCTTCCCCCCCCAACCCACGTCATTTCCCTTTTTCCTTCTCTATTCTCTCTACTACTCCACTTCACCTCTATGTTACTACTTTCAACTTTAGAACGGGTACTTGACAGACTTTCCGATAAAGCATCCTCCCTCTTCTTCACTATACCATGTTCAGAAGTCTTGGCACATGAGACCCGCATATACATTAATCATCCCAATAAAAGACTCTGATGTTAATGGTCATTGTTGATATTACCTGTTCGTACTATCTTGTATGTATTCAGATAAAGTGGTAATGTTGAATTTGAATGTATGCACCATGCTCTGTCTTCTACATTTTATTGTACTTTTATTCTTAATAAAAATTATTGATAAAAAAAAAATCACCTACCTGCTACAAAAGGACAGTTTCGCTTTACATGAGACTTTTAACTCTATAAAAGCTAAAGACTTCAGCGTGTTGCTTCACAATTCAATGGAGACATACCTAGGATTCAGTGTCACTTTCATTGTCCTGTGGGCACTGTCAACACAACAAATGGGGGCAGATTATAAACCCCTTAATGTTAGGCTGCTTCTTAAAAGGATAGTAATGTTTCATAATAAAAACAGCTCTAATTAATCATCATAGCATTTGGACTTTGGAGAGTGTTATTTCAATTCTGTCAGAGTTGTAGTTCAAGAGTAATTCAGTGACAAAGTATCCCCCTCCTGCCCCTTTTACTGATGTAACACTGCTCAGCCAGAGCAGAAGGGAGGTGCCCAGGTAGACTGCAGAGAGGGACAATCTTCAATTAAGATAAGGGAAAAACCTGAAAAACTTGTCAAGGGGGGCAGGGCTTTCATTGTTCTCATAGGAAGAAGATTGTCCCCTGCTGTTATCTGTCTGATCTATGGACTGGATTCCACATCTGAGAAGAGATGGCTTACACTAGGTAAAAGGGACAGGAGGGGAAACTTTGCTTGTGAATATCTCTCAAACCTTTATCGTTCTTCATGTTTTTTTAATGCCTACAAAATAAAATAAAGATAAAACAAAGTATTACTATCCCTTTAAGAGTGTTAAAACGCAGCTCTTGCTTATTGGTTCAATTCTAGTGTTGAGCGAGCACCCCGATGCTCGGGTGCTCGGGTGCTCTGACCGAGCACCGCCGGAGGCTCGAGTGCTCGGCCGAGCACCCGAGCCCCATTGAATTCAATGGGGCGACACGAGCATTACACCAGGCACCCCCTGCTCTGATGAGGGGAGGGTGCCTGGTCAATGCCCCCCTTCATCTCCACAATGCCCCTCTTCCACAATGTCCCCCTTCCACAATGTCCCCCTTCATCTCCGCAATGCCCCCTTCATCTCCGCAATGTCCCCCTTCCACAATGTCCCCCTTCCACAATGTCCCCCTTCATCTCCGCAATGCCCCCTTCATCTCCGCAATGTCCCCCTTCCACAATGTCCCCCTTCATCTCCGCAATGCCCCCTTCATCTCCGCAATGCCCCCCTTCCACAATGTCCCCCTTCCACAATGTCCCCCTTCATCTCCGCAATGCCCCCTTCATCTCCGCAATGCCCCCCTTCCACAATGTCCCCCTTCCACAATGTCCCCCTTCATCTCCAAAATGTCCCCCTTCATCTCCGCAATGCCCCCTTCATCTCCGCAATGCCCCCTACCTCCAGTCCCTGGTGGTCCAGCGGAGCGTCTGTAAGATCTGTGCCTCCTTCGGCACAGATCCCTGCCACCCGAACATGGCGGGCGAGCACATGGCGGTACTCGTACGAGTACCGCCATGTGCCGAGCAGAGCGATGCTCGAGCCGATCCGAGCATCGGCCGAGCATGCTCGCTCAACACTATTCAATTCATCTATAAAGAGCAGTGGATGCGGCTGAGTGACAAACTCTCTGGATCAGCCCGTGTATACGGACTGTGTAACTAGTATGAAATAATCACTAGAATTATGTTTGTTATTTTTTAAACCATTTAAATCAGGGCTAGCTAGCATGAGGCCCTGCATCCGTTGCTGGACTACAATTCCCATCATCCTCTGGCAGCCACTGGCTGCCAGAGGATGAAAAGAATTGTAGTCCAGCAACAGTTAGAGGGCCTCATATTGTCCAGCCCTGATTTAAAGGGATAGTGATACTTAAAATGTAAAAAAAAAATGTTGTAGCGTTTATCCTCATGAGTAAAACAAGGGAACTCCCACTGCTGAGAGGTGTTTTATTCAGAAGTGATTTCAGGTCAAACCTGATTTTTTTTAGGGGCAGTATCACAGGGGCCTTAAACTGTACAGTGGTGCCATTGCAACCCCAACCTATGGACAGATTCTGGTCCTTTGACCATAAATCTCCATAGGGTGGTGTAGCAACAGCTCCACCGTACAATTTCAGGCCACTGTGTTGCTGCATCTAAAAGGTTTGAGTTGTAATAACTTTTGAATTAAACATTTTTCAGAAGCGTGAGTTCCCTTGTTTTACTCAGGGGAATAAACTCTACAACATATTTATTTTTTTACATTTTAAGTATTACTATCCCTTTAGTCCACTGGGCATGTTGAAGATTTCTCTAGCACAGAGGGTTTAATCATATGTAGCCCCATCTTCAAATGGTTGTCTTGTTTTTAATCTAACTTGTACAAGATCGGAGTAGAAGTCCCCCTATTTGGACAGAGGTCTGACATGGTACAGGTCGGGGTTATATGGTTAGTGTTGATGGTGTTTGTTTATACCTTCCCCACATGGGTGTTATGAACATGTTTTGTTCCTTGTGTGCATACTGATGCACAAACTCCACCATCATTATGAGTTTAACCCCTTAACGACCCATGATGTGCCAGGACTGTCCTGGGTAAACTTCCCATAAGGACCCATGATGGTCCTGGCACGTCATGGGTTAAATGATAGCAGCGCGCCTCCATGCACGCTGTTATCATTCATTGCAGGCTGAGACTGAGCGCTCTGGGACCGGAGCAGTCAATCTCAGCTCTTGTCACTTCTGCCGGTTCATGTGATCGCTTCAGCAGAGATCACATATACCAGCATTTTGATTGAATAAGGCAGTGGGTCAAGCACACTGCCTTTGTGTCTGCACTGTGCCTCTCTCTTCCCTACTACTGAAGTAAGGGAGAGAGAAGCAGAGAGCAGACACATACTAAATAAAAATCCTGCAGGAGCTGGGGGTATTAACCCCTTCACTGTTGGTGCTGGAGGCCGGCTGGATGCAGGTCCATTTCTGACCTGCTTAGATACACTTTTTTTTTGTTTGTTTTAAACAGAACACACTTTTTGTTTTACAAAAAAACACAGCCTTTATTTTAAAAAAAAGTATATATATCAATAAAAAATAATGGGAGTGTGATTGTTGTGGAGCCATGTAATACACTTATACACACCGCCAATACTCATCATTAAAAAGTGGCAAAATACTGAGGTAAAGAGGGACATGGGGATTTTCACTCGGGGGGACAGTGTCCACTTAAAACTGCCCATTTTGTAGGTATAACTGACCGATCATACCTTTCATGCAGTCTCCATAAAAATGTAACCGTTTGTGCCCAAATGATCCCATAAAAAAAATGGTGTTTTTTACAAATATTTTCTTTAATTAAAAAAAAAAATAAACGGTGGGTTAGCCATAAAGTATGGTATCAAAAGAAAGCCCTAATTGTGTGTGAAAAAAACGGTATATAATTTGCATGGTTAAAATAAAGTACTTAGAGGGAAACGCTGTTGAACAAAGACATAGTAAAAAAAGTCAGAATTGCTCCGGTCCTTGAGTGCAATCCACCCCAGATTTTCCTGGTCCTTACGGGGTTAATGCCAAGTTCCAGAAACCACTCTTATAGTGGGCACAGGAAGGTTCACTTTCAAAATAGCGTATTTTTAAGAACACACGGCTTGGAGCCGCATTAAGTAGGTCAACGTGTTGAAAATGGTGGCATTAGAATCTCACCCTGAATATCAGCACGAGATTTTCATGTCGCTTCTTTTAACAGCGAGATCGCCTGCGGGGTTGGTTTAAAAAAAAAAAAAAAAAAAAAAAGTATAATCGAGCATGATGTCCACTGCCTTGCCTGTGATAAACTGCTTTAGGTTTGCAAAATAGAGGTATTTACTAATGGTAGATGTGTGCCTCTGTGTGTGTGTCATTAATTAAAAGTAAAGCTACCCGATAATAACTCTTTCAGTGCCGAAAGGGTTGATATGCATATTTTTTATTGCCAGCTTCACTTTTAATTAATGACACTATCATTAGTAAATAGCTCAAGATTCATAACATTTTGCAAAGCTAAAGCAGTTTATCATTAACCCTTTGAGTGCCAGAGGGGGTACGGAATGCATTGCTTTGCAATGCATTCCATACCCCTCTGGCACTCAAAGGGTTAAAGGCAAGGCAGAGGGCACTGTACTCGATTATACTTTTTTTTTTTCTAAATCAACACCGCAGGCGAGCACTGATATACAGGGTGAGATTCTCATGTCACCCTTTTCAACGCGGCGACCTACGTAATGAGGCTCTCGCTCTTAAAAGTGCTCTATTTTAAAAGTGTACTTTCCTGTGTACGCTATAGGAGTGGCTTTTGGAACTTGCTGTCATTAAAGTCGTAATGACGGAGTCTGTGCATCAGTATGCATGCAAGGAACAAAAGCATGTTCATAACACCCATGTGCAACCTACTTAATACGGCTCCAAGCCGCTCGCTCTTAAAGGAGCAGTAAACTTTTTTTTATGAAAAAATATATATTGTAGGGATTTTCCTATTGAGTAAAATAAGGGTACTCCCACTGCTGAAAGATTTATATTTCCAGAGTTATTACAGTTTAAACCCATGTTTTTTTACATTAGCAGTTCCCTCTAGTGGTCAAATTCTAATTAGATTTCCTGTTAGATTCTAATGGAGAGGAAAGTCAGAAAAGTCAGAGACATACAGTTCTCCATAGAATGTGATAGAAACTGCTGAGTCACTTCCTGTCAGTTAGAACTATCAGGAAGTAAACACACAGTAAATTCACTTCCTGTCAGATAGAACTATCAGGAATTAAACACAGTAAATTCACTTCCTGTCAGAACTATCAGGAAGTAATCACAGTAAACTCACTTCCTGTCAGTTAGAGCTATCAGGAAGTAATTACAGTAAATTCTCTTCCTGTCAGTTAGACCTATCAGGAAGTAAACACAGTAAATTCACTTCCTGGTTATTTAAACTGCTATAAATTTAGAATAAAACCTCTGACATTGATCGGAGTGACCTTGTTTTATTCAGCAGGAAATGCTCTATAAAATATGTATTTTCATAAAAAAAAGTTTACTGCTCCTTTAAAAATGTGCTATTTTAAAAGGATACCCACAGGAAAAACTAATTACGCTGATTTCCACTGGCAGTACATAAAGAAAAACACAGGGGGAAAAAACCCTAAAACCACAATAGAGTTTCCAGTTGTGCTGATGTTGGCACATCTGTTGGTAAGGGGGTGAACCTTTGGTGTATGTAGCCGGCGTTAGGCAGTAGTAGTACCAGGAGCTTGTTACCATTTCCCAGTTCAGAGTGGAACCACATTAGAACACCCCCCCTCACAACTACTTAAGGGTCTTTAGTACAACAAAGCGAGTTTCTCATTGAGCTGATTGCCTTAATGTGTTCTGTGCATTTTCTCATATCCGCACTGCATTACACCTTCCATTAAGATATGTTTCCAAATAGCAAATGATTGCATCCCATTAAAGTCCAGGTGCGTGCTGCGCCAGCCGTATAGAAGCCATTCATGTGACTTAAGTATCACAATTTTCCTAATGATTCGTTTTTATGTAGTGGTTCCTCTGCAATCACTTTTCCCTGTAACAGACACTTTTAATGCATTCACTGCTGCATAATCATATGTCCTGTCGCCTTCACAGGCTTACTCACAGGGCCATACGCACAAGGAAAAAAAAGGAAGCAATCCAGAAAGAGGGAAGGTGTAAGGTTCATATAGACTTAGGCCAACCTAATGCAATATTTGTGTACTTTGAGCCAAAATGCACCATTAACTCATTAAAGACTGGATGGGTGTAAAATACCTTGCTTTGCAATGAGTTATGCATCTCTATGGCACAAAAAAGGTTAATAGTAGGGAGATTAGCATCATTACCTGCCCAGAGCTGGCAGCAAAATCTGTGGCTTGAACCCATTAAGTGCCAGAGGGGTGCCCAACGTATTGCTCCATACTCAAAGAGTTAAAAATCAGACCTGGGGCTTTCAGCCATTAACTAGCAACACACCTGATTGTATAAAAAAACAACTATACCAGGGGGACAAACACTAATTCTCAGTGACATAAATGGGCCTTTTAACCCTTGAAACTTCTAACAATTAAGATGTGGAAAGCCACATTTAAATCTATCGGAATAGGGACTTTTTAGTTGCACCCAATATGGTTGATGGCTTGTACCAGAATTGTTCCACTTTCCTTTGTGTATGTGGCAAACAACCTCCTTTGCATCCAGTTCAGACTAATTTCCAAAATGATCTTATTTCAATTTAACTACAACTGAGATCATTTTCCACTAACGTGAACGAATCAACTAAATCAGAAGATTTCTTGCTGCATCCAAATGTCATGTTTCCATACCTGGAAACTCTTAGAATTTGACCCAAATCTCAGGGGTGAGATACATTAATGTGCAATAAAGAAGTTATAAAGAGGAGATAACCTCTCCAGTGATATCACATCTCCAATTGTATTGTTATTCTGTGGAGCCAATGCACTATACCACTTGAGAAATCTAAGTGTATGCTATAGGCTCCATAGGAACTGGAGAGTTTATCTCACTGGAGAAGTTATCGCCTCTTTATCACACCTTAGTACATCTCCCCCTGTAGTCTATAACTAAAGATCTCCCATAGTATAATATAAGAACTGGAGAGTTTATCTCACTGGAGAAGTTATCTCCTCTTTATCACACCTTAGTACATTTCTCCCTGCAGTCTATAACTAAATCTCTCCCATAGAATAACATAGGAACTGGAGAGTTTATCTCACTGGAGAAGTTATCTCCTCTTTATCACACCTTAGTACATCTCCCCTGTAGTCTATAACTAAAGATCTCCCATAGAATAACATAGGAACTGGAGAGTTTATGACACTGGAGAAGTTATCTCCTCTTTATCACACCTTAGTACATCTCCCCTGTAGTCTATAACTAAACCTCTTCCATAGAATAACATAGGAACTGGAGAGTTTATCTCACTGGAGAAGTCATCTCCTCTTTATCACACCTTAGTACATCTCCCCTGTAGTCTATAACTAAAGATCTCCCATAGTATAACATAAGAACTGGAGAGTTTATCTCACTGGAGAAGTTATCTCCTCTTTATCACACCTTAGTACATTTCTCCCTGCAGTATATAACTAAATCTCTCCCATAGAATAACATAGGAACTGGAGAGTTTATCTCACTGGAGAAGTTATCTCCTCTTTATCACACCTTAGTACATCTCCCCTGTAGTCTATAACTAAATCTCTCCCATAGAATAACATAGGAACTGGAGAGTTTATCTCACTGGAGAAGTTATCTCCTCTTTATCACACCTTAGTACATCTCCCCTGTAGTCTATAACTAAACCTCTTCCATAGAATAACATAGGAACTGGAGAGTTTATCTCACTGGAGAAGTTATCTCCTCTTTATCACACCTTAGTACATCTCCCCTGTAGTCTATAACTAAAGATCTCCCATAGAATAACATAGGAACTGGAGAGTTTATCACACTGGAGAAACAACAGCAAGGTCGCCTGTTTACGGCTGTCCCAGCTAGAGCATCACATTTTACCCCTCGAATGCCATTACAGTTGAGAAGTTTCCATGCCCTCATATTCAACTAATCTAATTTGTCCCAATAGAGCAGTCCATTTCCAAAATGATGGGCAACTCCCCTCTGCACAGGAACACCAGCTAACCCCAGACATACATTTTGGACTTATTGTGCATAGTCAGTGACGTCGAGCTGGTTTCCCTAGGCACAGAGACCAAGGGATTTACATTGGGATTACCCTTCCCATTTAGGAAGACACCCTAAGAGTTCTTCATAAAACATACCTAAGTGTGTGAGAACAGATAATATTTATTTTAATAATCAGGTAATATTGCTTTTGTTAATGCTTTGGCTTATTAAAAAAAAAAATAATAAATAGGGTCTTTAGCTAAGAGTGAAAGATAATCCAGTTAGGACCCCTTGATCAAAGTGCCTACTGAAATCAGCTACTTCTCACTGATGAGGAAAAACAAGGCCAAAACGTATAGCTGAGGTTAGATGGTGTTCTTATGTGTTCCTAGGCAGAGGGGACTTGCCTTTCATTTTGGAATGGGACTACGCTTTTGTGTAGGATTAGTTCTAATATGTATGTGGACATTTCTTATCTGTAATTTCACTAGAGAGCTAGAATATGATGCTCTTGAGTAGTGACTAGCTGTAGAACAGGGAACATTCCTTGTGTTCATCGTCAGGGCCTCTTACATACCTCACTTGTTCAGAGATGAATGCAGCAACAGAACCACCTTATTTAGAAAATGTTTTACCAGGAAGAATACATTGAGATTTCGTTCATTTTTAAGTACGTCCTGGAGAGTATTTACAGTATAAAGTTACATATTTACGCAAAATACAGAAACAATATAAACACACATGCATATACATATGAACATGAAAAAAAATATACAAGTTATATGTTGTTTCAAAGTACATCACTGATGACCACTGTTGCTTAAAGTGCTGCCACCCATGAGCTGAGACCTTTCACAATTTATGGAACTGTCTGTTTCTAACACCTTTTTGGACAACAATAGCTACAGAATTGTCCAGAATTTTTGGATCTCATATTGATCCTACACCCTCTTCATTTCTTTTGGGCATTCTCCCCCTTGACTGTCACCTTACTAACCATCAAAATTGCTTCTCCTGGTAGCAATCAAAACAGTCCTTCACCTCTGGCTCTCTGACAAGTCACTGTCCAGAATGCAATGGCTCCAAAAGGTAATGACTATAGCTCATGCAGAACGCATTGTCACCTTGCAGGCCATGGAGACCAGGGGCTTTGCGTTCTGGAGGATGTGGGAACCTTTCATCAACACCCTTTCAGGGATTCAGAGGACAAACTTCACTTAATGTTTCCAAACTACGTATTGGTCCCACACAGTGATGCGTAGCTGCTGCATTATATCAGTCTGTCTCTACAGGAGCAGAATAGGGCAGAAGGGTCAGGTGATGCTGACATTTCACTAATCTCTCTACAGGAACAGAAGTGGTAAGGTAGAACTGGTCCACACTGTAATTATGACTCCCACCCATACCTGGGAACGTTCTAAAAGAGCTGACCCTGAGATCTTTGAAACACTAATCGATCATTGTCCCCAAAACACAGATTTGGGTAACAGGGTCCTGCTTGCTCTAACCAAGAGCTGCACCAGTCTCTGCTCAAGGAACATTTAACATGATACAATTTGGAGATGTCACTGCCGTTACACATACGAGGCAAATAAGACCACTGCCTCAGCTTTTCTGGTAGAAATGGCACCAATTTAGTGACTAAAAAGCTGGTAATTGGTGCAGAACTTATGGTAATTAAAGAGATAATAACAACTAATAGGCAAAACATATATTGTTAGGTTAATCTTCATGAGTAAAACAAGGGAACTCCCACTGCTGAGAGGTGTTTTATTCAAACTTATTTCAGCTCAGACTTGAATTAATTAGTCGCAGTACCTCAATGGCCTGAAACTGTAGAGTGGCGCTGTTGCTACACCATCCTATGGATAGCTCTGCTCAGTTGACCATAAACCTTCACAAGATGGTGTAGCAACAGTTCCACTGTAGCATTTCAGGCCATTGAGATACTGCTATTAAATAATTCAAGTTTCAACTGCAATAACTTTTGAATAAAACTCTCAGCAATGGGAGTTGCACACCTATAGGATACGCTCTACAATATCATTTATTTTCCTCCTCTGAGTATAACTAAAACTGTGAGAGATATCCTGGAGACCTATGAGTCACATATCGGCTGTCTGCTTCATTTTTTGAGTCATCTGAGACTTCCCCAGATATTGCTACTGGAGGGGGACAATTCTGACAGCTATGTTGTCCCTCTGCATGTTAAGAGTTAATTCTGCACTGGTATTATTTCCCCCTGCCAGGCAAGAAAAAAAGTCTTCTTGCCCAAAGTCTCTCTCCTTTCTGTCCATGAAAGCAGTTTGGTCTGATGATATGAAGGGGGGGGAGAGGAATGGATAGGGCTAATTTTGGTTGGAAGATATTTCACGGCGATTAGTTTTTTTTCTTAGGGGAAGTAGATTTTAATTTGAGTTTCCTTGCCCTGAAGGAATATCCTCTGTGATATATTTGCAATGAATGAGAGACAGCTTTACGTAAGAAGTGTGGGCATTTTGACCACTCTCTAACTCTCCGTTAACCCTTTGAGTATCAGAGGGGTGCCAAGGTATTTTAGAGCACTCAAAAGGCTGTATGTTCAAAGGGATAATGACAAAAAAAAGTTGTATGAAAGATAAAAATAAGTAATTCTATTCAAGAACGACATATTCTCTGTAGCACATACGACAAAAAACTAGTAATGTCCGTTGTGTACGACATAACTCCAGAACTGACGGACAAAGGGGCGTGACAAGGGCGTGGCTAAACTATTCTCCAGTGTCGTATAGAGGAAAAGAAAATTTGGCGTAACTAACGACAAAAAAAGTCTTGCAAAAAAGACAAAATTTGTACTTTAAAAGGTTAGTGATGTCCAAAAAAAGTTTTTTTGCATTTAGAAGAACTTAAAAAGCTGAGCTAAATGCAATAGACTGTATCTCTCAAACCGCTATGGTTTCAGAGATACAGGCATTTAAAGTTCAATGTCTCCCACTGACAGCTGTGAAGCTGTCAGCAAGAGATCCGTGTCGGCCAACACGGAGGCGCTTGAGCAGAGCCTCAGTCTCGTTAGTTACAACTAATCCCTTCATTGAAATGGTCTAAAACGTGTGCCTGATTTGCAACCACATGTTTCAGACCATTCCAATGAAGAGATTTGTGGTAAATAACGAGATTGCGGCTCTGCTCAAGCGCCTCCGTGTTGGCCGACACAGATCTCTTGCTGACAGCTTTACAGCTGACAGTAGGAGACATTGAACTTTAAATGCCTGTATCTCTCAAACCATAGCAGTTTGAGAGATACGTTTTTTTTGCATTTGTAAATGCAAAAAACCTGTTTTTTGGACATTACTAAGCATTTAAGAAAAAAGTGGAGGGAATGTGAAATTCTGAATGTGAGAATTTTTGTCGTTAGTAAAGACATTTTTGTCGTTAGTTAAGACATTTTTTAAGACATTTTTGTCGTTAATTAAGACATTTTTTGTGGTTACATACGATAATTTCAGTCAGGACAAACAACATTTCTGATCACAACCGACACGCTCTGAAAATATTAATGATCCCAATGACACTGTACTTTAAAAAGTCATTACAAAATGACAAAAGCTATTTCGCTACTTCTATATGGCCCAAAGACTTAACAGAGGTACAGAGCTGTCTTTGTTCCTGCTTGTACTTCTCCTGCCATTCCGATGCGTCTCTGAGTGGGTAATATATGTCACTGCTGAAGACGTGGCACTTTCACAGGGATCAGATTGTCAGACATGGTTCTCTCCTTTTGATCCATTCAGAACTGCAAACATGTTGTGGGGTTTGTGCTAATACTTTGTATTGCTGCATGTATGTATAGTACCATACATGTACAGAGCACGTTACAAAACATGTTATAGTACAATGCAAAAATAATACATGATAGGGATAAGAATATTAAGTTAAAGTGCGGGAAAAATGCAGCAAAGGGAATCATAAATTGGAAAGGAGACCATGCCCCAAAGAGCTTACAATCTATGGTATGGTATTTAACAGGTATGGGGAAACATCAGTGTAGATCTTTTTTATTTATTTTCACTATTTTCATTACTTTAGATTGTAAACTTTTGGGCAGGGACCTCCCACCAATGTTTCACTCTACAAAGCACCTGTAACACTTTATTGTTTAGACCCTTAAATTGTAAAGCGCTGTGTACACTTGTGGCGCTATATAAATAAACATAAACATATTCATTCATTCATTCAAAAATGCTGATAGAGTTATGCAGAGCGCCCCATGTTGATGAAGGAGGATGATGCAGCCATTAGTGAGAAGATCTCTGTTTTCTCTCGTAGACAGTACATATACGGAGGTGTTATAATGATGAACCGAGATGTCTTGAAGTACCCTCCCACACTGCCCAAAGTACCAGTGGTGTAACAATAGGGGTCGCAGGGGTCGCACCTGCGACAGGGCCCGTCACTCCAGGTGCCTGGCCTCCCCCATTGACCCCTCACCTGCAGCAACTCCCACTATGGCCGCCGGTTCTAGTAATACAGAGCGCTGGGAGATGACATCATCTCCCAGTCTCTGCATTATTTAGAGCGGCGCGCGGGAGCTTCAGTTGTAGAGATCTGTGCTGAAGGAGGCACAGATCTGTCAAGCCACACCGCTAGACCACCAGGGACTGGAGGTAGGGGCATTGTGGAGATGAAGGGGCATTGTGGAAGAGGTAATGTGGAGATGAAGAGGGCATTGTGGAAGGGGCAATGTGGAGATGAAGGGGCAATGTGGAAGGGGCAATGTGGAGATGAAGGGGGCATTGTGGAAGGGGCATTGTGGAGATGAAGGGGCAATGTGGAAGGGGCAATGTGGAGATGAAGGGGCAATGTGGAAGGGGCATTGTGGAGATGAAGGGGCAATGTGGAAGGGGAAATGTGAAGATGAAGGGGAAATGTGATGATGGGGGCATTGTGGAAGGGGAAATGTGAAGATGAAGGGGAAATGTGAAGATGAAGGGGGCATTGTGGAAGGGGCAATGTGGAGATGAAGGGTCATTGTGGAGATGAAGGGGCATTGTGGAAGGGGAAATGTGGAGATGAAGGGGGCATTGTGGAAGGGGAAAATGTGGAGATGAAGGGGGCATTGTGGAAGGGGCAATGTGGAGATGAAGGGGGCATTGCGGAAGGGGCATTGTGGAGATGAAGGGGCAATGTGGAAGGGGCATTGTGGAGATGAAGGGGCAATGTGGAAGGGGAAATGTGAAGATGAAGGGGAAATGTGATGATGGGGGCATTGTGGAAGGGGAAATGTGAAGATGAAGGGGAAATGTGATGATGGGGGCATTGTGGAAGGGGAAATGTGAAGATGAAGGGGAAATGTGAAGATGAAGGGGGCATTGTGGAAGGGGAAATGTGGAGATGAAGGGAGCATTGTGGAAGGGGCAATGTGGAGATGAAGGGTCATTGTGGAGATGAAGGGGCATTGTGGAAGGGGAAATGTGGAGATGAAGGGAGCATTGTGGAAGGGGCAATGTGGAGATGAAGGGTCATTGTGGAGATGAAGGGGCATTGTGGAAGGGGAAATGTGGAGATGAAGGGGGCATTGTGGAAGGGGAAAATGTGGAGATGAAGGGGGCATTGTGGAAGGGGCAATGTGGAGATGAAGGGGGCATTGTGGAAGGGGCATTGTGGAGATGAAGGGGCAATGTGGAAGGGGCATTGTGGAGATGAAGGGGCAATGTGGAAGGGGAAATGTGAAGATGAAGGGGAAATGTGATGATGGGGGCATTGTGGAAGGGGAAATGTGAAGATGAAGGGGAAATGTGAAGATGAAGGGGGCATTGTGGAAGGGGAAATGTGGAGATGAAGGGAGCATTGTGGAAGGGGCAATGTGGAGATGAAGGGTCATTGTGGAGATGAAGGGGCATTGTGGAAGGGGAAATGTGGAGATGAAGGGGGCATTGTGGAAGGGGAAAATGTGGAGATGAAGGGGGCATTGTGGAAGGGGCAATGTGGTGATGAAGGGGGCATTGTGGAAGGGGCATTGTGGAGATGAAGGGGCAATGTGGAAGGGGCATTGTGGAGATGAAGGGGCAATGTGGAAGGGGAAATGTGAAGATGAAGGGGAAATGTGATGATGGGGGCATTGTGGAAGGGGAAATGTGAAGATGAAGGGGAAATGTGATGATGGGGGCATTGTGGAAGGGGAAATGTGAAGATGAAGGGGAAATGTGAAGATGAAGGGGGCATTGTGGAAGGGAAAATGTGGAGATGAAGGGAGCATTGTGGAAGGGGCAATGTGGAGATGAAGGGTCATTGTGGAGATGAAGGGGCATTGTGGAAGGGGAAATGTGGAGATGAAGGGAGCATTGTGGAAGGGGCAATGTGGAGATGAAGGGTCATTGTGGAGATGAAGGGGCATTGTGGAAGGGGAAATGTGGAGATGAAGGGGGCATTGTGGAAGGGGAAAATGTGGAGATGAAGGGGGCATTGTGGAAGGGGCAATGTGGAGATGAAGGGGGCATTGTGGAAGGGGCATTGTGGAGATGAAGGGGCAATGTGGAAGGGGCATTGTGGAGATGAAGGGGCAATGTGGAAGGGGAAATGTGAAGATGAAGGGGAAATGTGATGATGGGGGCATTGTGGAAGGGGAAATGTGAAGATGAAGGGGAAATGTGAAGATGAAGGGGGCATTGTGGAAGGGGCAATGTGGAGATGAAGGGAGCATTGTGGAAGGGGCAATGTGGAGATGAAGGGTCATTGTGGAGATGAAGGGGCATTGTGGAAGGGGAAATGTGAAGATGAAGGGGGCATTGTGGAAGGGGAAAATGTGGAGATGAAGGGGGCATTGTGGAAGGGGCAATGTGGAGATGAAAGGGGCATTGTGGAAGGGGCAATTTGGAGATTGGGGGGCATTGTGGAGTTGAAGGGGGCATTGTGGAGATGAAGGGGCATTGTGGAAGGGGCAATGTGGTGATGAAGGGGACATTGTGGAAGGGAGAATTTGTAGATATGGGGGCATTGTGGAGATGGGGTCAATGTGGAGATGAAGGGGTAATTTGGAGATTGGAGGGCAATGTGGAGGTGACCAATGTGGTTGAGGTGGTCTGGGGCCAATGTGGTCAGGGGGACCCATGGCAATTCTTGCACCAGGGCCCGGTGGCTTCTAGTTACGCCTCTGCAAAGTACTATTGGTCAGTGGGAGTTAAGAGTGTTATGGAGCTCCCTGCTCCAGTGCCGGTACATCCAAGGTGCCTTCTGCTTTTTTTTTATATCCAACATATGTAGTCCGAGGCTAGAGTAAGGAAAATAAGACACTTCACTTGTAAGTCTCCACCATAGAGAACAGGCAGTATAATAGTTCTAAAAAGAAGAAAGAAAGGTCAGAGATGCTCATCTAGGCTGATGAGCTAGTAAATACATGCAAGAAGCTCACTGGGACTGTGTCCTCACGCCCAGGGTGCAATCTCTATTAGCTCACCAGTGCAATACACAGAGAGGAAATATTCTGTATCATATCATACTGGTCCTGCCAAATGACAGTCCAGCCACAAAATGCCAGACAATTCCTCTCCGAACAAGGGAAACAGCTAACCCCAGATGTACGTTTCGGCCTTCTTGGGCCTCGTCGGTGAGGTGCAGCTGTCATTTGGTAGGACCAGTATGATATGCTTCAGAAGATTTCCTCTCTGTGTATAGCACTGGTGAGCTAAAAGAGATTGCACCCTGGGAGCGAGGACACAGTCCCAGTGAGCTTCTTGCATGTATTTGCTAGCTCATGGGCCTAGATGAGCATCTCTCACCTTTCGTTCTAAAGGGAAGAACCCTCAAAATGTATTTCATTGGAGAGAACAGAAAATGAAGGTTCTCCTCAGAATCTTCACTGGTAAGGTGTACAAGACACAAAATAACAAGATGGGAAGGGCTCAGACCCATCTAAGAGGAAACCTGTACTAATAAACCCAGTAAACATGAACCCCCCACCCCGTATATAATCTGTTTCCCAGATCAAATTGTCTTAATGACTACAAAGCGAGATCCTGAACTCACACTATTATCACTAAGGGGAAGTGTCATAATAACACAAAACGCGTTGGGCCTTTGGCTTGCTTTGCTGTATTTTATACACATTTTATAATAAACCTGGCTCCACTGCACCATGAGTTCTCATCGTTTTGAGAATTACAGATATTGCTCTGATATGTGGAAGTGGATCTCACTTTGTATTCATTAAAGGGATAGTAATACTTAAAATGTAAAAAAAAAAATATGTTGTAGGGTTTATCCCCCTGAGTAAAACAAGGTTACTCCCACTGCTGAGAGATATTTTATTGAAAAATTATAACAGCCCAAACTTGAAATTTTTAGGTGCAATATCACAGTGGCCTGAAATTGTACAGTGGCGCTGTTACTACACCATCCTATGGACAGCTCTGGTCCCGGGACCATAAATCTCCATAGAATGGTGTAGCAACAGCGCCACTGTATAATTTTAGGCCATTGTGATACTGAACCTAAAAAATTCAACTTTGAAAATTAATATCTTTTGAATAAAGCACCTTTCGGCAGTGGGAGTACCCTTGTCTTACCCTACAACATATTTTTTTTTTACATTTTAAGTATTACTATCCCTTTAAGGCAATATGATCCTGCGCAGCCGGTGAGCACATTATGTATAGGGGGCGTCACGATTACTGCGTTCATCATTACCATGGCTTTCGCCTTTAGACCTGCTGTTTTGTGTTTGTTTTCATTATTTTTAGTTTTAAAAGCTTTATTGAAGATAAGCAGAGCAAAGTACATGGAATAAAAGTGAAACATTTGTAATGATGGCAAGTATAATATACAGACAGTAACGTGCACTATAATGTCACATCAAAGAGTCATTTTACAGCTATATTCATACAGGAACCAGCCCTACAAGGGAAAGGTAACGAACCTACAGAAATGCACCTCGTGGAGATCGGGTTTCATACGACTCAGTGGAAATGATGGGGTAAGACTGAGTGTGAGTAGAAGGATGGGAGGGAATCACAAAGGAGATAGTAAGGAAGAGAAAAAAAAGGATGGAAAAGTGTGTGCCCCTACTATACCCCCTGCCCTCAACCTGCTGTTTTTTAAACCCTTTTGAGTTCCAGAGAAATATCTAACACAGTGCACTGCAATGTCCTGAAAACCTCTCTGAAGCAGAACTTTTTCTAGATCACAGGGTTATCTTTTCTTTTAGTCCATAGTGTATGAGAAATCAGCTCTCAAAATTACATTCATACATAGTAACATAGTAACATAGTGACATAGTAACATAGTAACATAGTAACACAGTAACATTGTAACATAGTAACACAGTAACATAGTAATATAGTAACATAGTAACATAATAACACATTAACATATTAATGCAGTAACATTGTAACATAGTAACATAGTAACGCAGTAACATAATAACATAGTAACACAGTAACATAGAAACATAGTAACGCAGTAACACAGTAACATAGTAACACAGTAATATAGTAATACAGTGACATAGTAACACAGTAACATAGTAACACTGTAACATAGTAAACTTGTAACATAGTAACACTGTAACATAGTAACATAGTAACATAGTAACACAGTAACATAGAAACAGTAACATAGTAACATAGTAACATAGTAACATAGTAACACAGTAACATAGTAACACAGTAACATAGTAACACAGTAATATAGTAAACCTGTAACATAGTAACACAGTAACATAGTAACACAGTAATATAGTAATGCAATAATATAGTAACATAGTAACATAGTAACATTGTAACATAGTAACACAGTAACATAGTAACACAGTAACGCAGTAACATTGTAACATAGTAACATAGTAACATAGTAAGACAGTGACATATTAACACAGTGACATAGTAACACAGTAACATAGTAAGACAGTAACATAGTAACAAAGTAACACAGCAACATAGTGACACAGTAACATAGTAACACAGTAACATATTAACACAGTAAATTAGGTTGAATAAAGACACAAGTCCATCAAGTTCAACCTTCTCCTCATACCCCAGTGACATGAGAACTGTATAGCTTTCCTGCTACCAAATAAGTTAGTCATTATCAGACCTTCCTGATCTGCCTACTAATAAACAGTATAACTCTGTATGTTCCCTTTTGAAAGAAATGTATCTAATCTTCTTCCGCATTCTGCAGCACAGGGTAATGGTGGCACAGGGTAATGGTGGCACAGGGTAATGGCGGCACAGGGTAATGGTGGCACAGGGTAATGGCGACACAGATGTGCAGGACTTCCCAGTGCTGAAATTCTCCACCTCCCTCCCAGCTGTACCAGGGAGCTTGTTCCTGCCTCCCTTCGTGCTGATGGGCATCATTATACTGATCTTGATATAACGATAGACGTGAGGCACATCAGTACGAAGAGAAGAGTGAATGAGCTCTGTGAGAGAGGTGGGAGGAGAATTTCAAGACTGAGAAGTCTGTGCCGCCATTACCCTGTGCCTCAGAATGTGAAAGTGGGTACATGAATGTAACTTTGAGAGGTAATTTCTCATAAACCCTACGATCTAGAACACATTACACTAATAATAGGATTCAAACTTTGTTAAAGGTGAAATATCCAATTTAAAATCTTGCAGACATCATGCAGTGGAGTTATCACAGTGCCTGTGATTATTCTGTCACTCTCATCTGTGGCAGACTGTGATTTGTTCACTTGGTTTGGCCCGCCCCTTGGTGACCTTTTTATACCTGACTCTTACATCTGTCAGATGCCCTTTCATAGTGTTTCTGAGCCAGACTTGCTGTTGCTGTGTTCCTGTATCCGGATTCCTGTGTACCAACTTTGGCCTGTTCTGACTACTCTCCAGTGTTCCTGATCGTGTATTACCCGGCTTGTCTGAGAATCCTCTATGTGCTACGACCCGGCCTGTCTGAGAATCTTCTACGTGCTACGACCCGGCTGGCTGACCTCCTGCTTCAAGATCATCACGGCCTGCTTGGCTTGTTGTCGCCGCCGCGACATTCTGAATCCTGCATTGCTGTGCCGATCGAGTGTGACCATTACCCTCCTGGGTAACCCATCCATCAGTGCAGAGTTCCTTGCTGACTTGCGTAAGCTGTGCCTCTTGTACCGAGCCTCTATACGCTGCAGAGCTAAGCTACCATACCGAGCCTGGGAGATTCAAACGTACCTATTAATCCTTGCACTGCCGCTTCTCTCTGACCGGACCTCCTTTCTAAGTACAGAACCGTTACCTTGTAAGTCTACTGCTGCTGAGTTGGCCGCTACTTGGACGGCGACTCCCCGTTACGTTTGCAGAGTAGTCTATCCTGTTAGGCCGGTTGGGTGTCCGGTGCGGCTATTGGTGGCAAGGTTAGGCTCCAAGCTCTTGCTAGATCCGTAGGTAAACGCCCGTGGGGGCTATTGGCTCGTGTTGTGCTCACATTGGTCTCCGGTTATACGCCCGTGGGGGCTAAATGCCAGATTCGCATCTCAGGCTAGTCTCGATCACGCCCGTGGGGGCTACATACTCTTGCACTTGCAGGCTCAGTGGTCTATTGACGAACGCCCGTGGGGGCTATTTTGGGTTACTGTGCTGCTATAACTCACATTGGTCACTGAACATCTACTACCCATCTTTATATGAACTCTGTGCTGTGCACATTTGCTCACTTGGTCACTACACCACACGGGCGTGCCAAACCCCACAGCTGAGACTGACAAATTGCTCTCCTTCACCCATTAGGGGCCAGTTCCCTATTCTCTGTTCCTATGTTGGGTGCCTTCTATCCATTATATTAAAGCTATGTGTACTGTGTAATAGCTTGCAATTGTTGCTGTCAACTGTAGAGGGTGATCATTATTTTCTTTCAATAAAAGATTGTTTTATTTTACCTGCTGGTCTGAGTGTCAAAACAATCTGTTACAGGAGTGCACACCTGTGCCTCGTGCTGGCCACATATTTAGTGCAGTACTATGTTTCTCTCAGGCTCTGTTATACGGTTCCTTGCCCCACTGTCTAGCACTGAAGGGGTTAAGCATTACTGATTGGGATGTTGGTAACACGTCTCCCAGTACTTGAGAGAGGGTGTCCAGGAACCTGCAGAACTTCATTCCGCTGCCTTTATCCTATTACCTACTGCAGATGATTATCCCCAATAACTTCCATTCCTGAGCCATTAAAGGGATAATAACACTTCAAATTACTAATCCCCATATTGTAACTTTGTTAAAAAGAAACTTATTGCCCCCAGTGTCATCTCTCAAACCCTTGTGGTCTGAGAGATAATAGCGCTCAAAGTTCCCCCCTCCCTCCCCCTTCCCTGACTGAACGCTGACTGCAGGGATATCCGGTATTACTTGCATCAGGCGGCTCTGCATCAGAGCCGAGATCGCGTTTAGAAAAAATAAATCTTTCACTAAAATGGTCTTCTACGTGTGCTTGTAAACTAAGAGCAACAAACGAAAAGAATGTGACGAGCGCACACCGAGAAAGAGCAAAATAAAGTAATTTACTCAAGGCATGTGTGGCCCCTCAGGTGCTGCTCAAGTCACGTTTTTCGCTCCCATGTGCCATTGCAGAGAGGAAATTTCCATATTCATATCAGTCTGGTCCCACCCACAGGCAGTCCAGCCCCGAAATGTCAGGCAAATCCTCTCCGCACGAGAGAAACAGCACAACCCCAGACGTACGTTTCGGTCTATGTGGACCTCGTCAGTGGGATGCAGCTGTTCCCCTCTAGGCACACAGAAGCAAGGGCCCATGCCTGGGATACCCTTCCACTTAGGGAGACAACAAACGAAAAGAATGTGACGAGCGCACACCGAGAAAGAGCAAAATAAAGTAATTTACTCAAGGCATGTGTGGCCCCTCAGGTGCTGCTCAAGTCACGTTTTTCGCTCCCATGTGCCATTGCAGAGAGGAAATTTCCATATTCATATCAGTCTGGTCCCACCCACAGGCAGTCCAGCCCCGAAATGCCTTGAGTAAATTACTTTATTTTGCTCTTTCTCGGTGTGCGCTCATCACATTCTTTTCGTTTGTTGTCTCCCTAAGTGGAAGGGTATCCCAGGCATGGGCCCTTGCTTCTGTGTGCCTAGAGGGGAACAGCTGCATCCCACTGACGAGGTCCACATAGACCGAAACGTACGTCTGGGGTTGTGCTGTTTCTCTCGTGCGGAGAGGATTTGCCTGACATTTCGGGGCTGGACTGTCTGTGGGTGGGACCAGACTGATATGAATATGGAAATTTCCTCTCTGCAATGGCACATGGGAGCGAAAAACGTGACTTGAGCAGCACCTGAGGGGCCACACATGCCTTGAGTAAACTACTTTATTTTGCTCTTTCTCGGTGTGCGCTCGTCACATTCTTTTCGTTTGTTGTCTCCCTAAGTGGAAGGGTATCCCAGGCATGGGCCCTTGCTTCTGTGTGCCTAGAGGGGAACAGCTGCATCCCACTGACGAGGTCCACATAGACCGAAACGTACGTCTGGGGTTGTGCTGTTTCTCTCGTGCGGAGAGGATTTGCCTGACATTTCGGGGCTGGACTGCCTGTGGGTGGGACCAGACTGATATGAATATGGAAATTTCCTCTCTGCAATGGCACATGGGAGCGAAAAACGTGACTTGAGCAGCACCTGAGGGGCCACACATGCCTTGAGTAAATTACTTTATTTCGCTCTTTCTCGGTGTGCGCTCGTCACATTCTTTTCGTTTGTTGTCTCCCTAAGTGGAAGGGTATCCCAGGCATGGGCCCTTGCTTCTGTGTGCCTAGAGGGGAACAGCTGCATCCCACTGATGAGGTCCACATAGACCGAAACGTACGTCTGGGGTTGTGCTGTTTCTCTCGTGCGGAGAGGATTTGCCTGACATTTCGGGGCTGGACTGCCTGTGGGTGGGACCAGACTGATATGAATATGGAAATTTCCTCTCTGCAATGGCACATGGGAGCGAAAAACGTGACTTGAGCAGCACCTGAGGGGCCACACATGCCTTGAGTAAATTACTTTATTTTGCTCTTTCTCGGTGTGCGCTCGTCACATTCTTTTCGTTTGTTGTCAAACTAAGAGCAAACCAAGCACAAACCAACAGGGGAGGGCTGGCAGCTTGTGGCCCAGGGGGCAATTTCAGTCAAGTGGCCCATTTCTATATAGCTCAAGCCCACTGTCCCAGCCCACCCTCCTTTGTTAATTTTAAAATTGGCATTAATATTGTGAAGTAAGGCAACTGATACCACATAGCTTACAGCTGAAATGAGGCTACACTAGTGCGCTCCTACACAGCTTACAATTTAAGTAACGCTACACTAGTTATACTATAGAGCTTACAAGGGAATGGGTTATACTACTAGTGTAGCTCCATTTGGATTGTTCCACTGTGGTGTCATTTGTGTAGCTCCATTTCAATTGTAAGCTCTATGTTATCACTAGTGTAGCTCCATTTACAGCAGCAATTGGGAGATTTAGTGAGGAGCAGTGGCCCACCATTCCAGACATATGACCGGCCCAGGGGGCAATTGCCCCCCTGCCCCCCAGGCCAGCCCTCCCCTGCAAACCAAGCACAAACCGATCACAACCAGTCACAAACCAAGCACAAACCAATCACAAACCAAGCACAAACCAAGCACAAACCAATCACAAACCAAGCACAAACCAATCACAAACCAATTACAAACCAAGGACAAACCAATCACAAACCAAGCACAAACCAAACACAAATCAAGCACAAACCAATCACAAACCAAGCACAAACCAAGCACAAACCAGACACAAACCAATCACAAACCAGGCACAAACCAATCATGAACCAATCACAAACCAATCACAAACCAAGCACCAACCAAACACAAACCAAGCACAAACCAATCACAAACCAAACACAAACCAAGCACAAACCAATCACAAACCAGTCACAAACCAATCACAAACCAAGCACAAACCAAGCACAAACCAATCACAAACCAAGCACAAACCAAGCACAAGCCAAGCACAAACCAAGCACAAACCAATCACAAACCAATCACAAACCAAGCACAAACCAATCACAAAACAATCACAAACTGATCACAAACCAATCACAAACCAAGCACAAAACAAGCACAAGCCAAGCACAAACCAATCACAAACCAAGCACAAACCAATCACAAACCAAGCACAAACCAAACACAAGCCAAGCACAAACCAAGCACACACCAATCACAAACCAATCACAAACCAAACCATGCACAAACCAATCACAAACCAGTCACAAACCAATCACAAACCAAGCACAAACCAAGCACAAGCCAAGCACAAACCAAGCACAAACCAAGCACAAACGAATCACAAACCAAGCACAAACCAAGCACAAGCCAACCACAAACCAATCACAAGCCAATCACAAACCAAGCACAAACCATGCACAAACCAATCACGAACCAAGCACAAACCAGTCACAAACCAATCACAAACCAAGCACAAACCAAGCACAAACCAATCACAAACCAAGCACAAACCAATCACAAAACAATCACAAACTGATCACAAACCAATCACAAACCAAGCACAAAACAAGCACAAGCCAAGCACAAACCAATCACAAACCAAGCACAAACCAAGCACAAACCAAACACAAGCCAAGCACAAACCAAGCACACACCAATCACAAACCAATCACAAACCAAACCATGCACAAACCAATCACAAACCAGTCACAAACCAATCACAAACCAAACCATGCACAAACCAATCACAAACCAGTCACAACCCAATCACAAACCAAGCACAAACCAAGCACAAGCCAAGCACAAACCAAGCACAAACCAAGCACAAACCAATCACAAACCAAGCACAAACCATGCACAAACCAATCACAAACCAAGCACAAACGAATCACAAACCAATCACAAACCAAGCACAAACCAATCACAAACCAGGCACAAAACAATCATGAACCAATGACAAACCAATCACAAACCAAGCACCAACCAAACACAAACCAAGCACAAACCAATCACAAACCAAGCACAAACCAATCACAAACCAATCACAAACCAATCACAAACCAAGCACAAACCAATCACAAACCAAACACAAACCAAGCACAAACCAATCACAAACCAAGCACAAACCAAGCACAAGCCAAGCACAAGCCAAGCACAAACCAATCACAAACCAAGCACAAACCATGCACAAACCAATCACAAACCAAGCACAAACCATGCACAAACCAATCACAAACCAAGCACAAACCATGCACAAACCAATCACAAACCAAGCACAAACGAATCACAAACCAAGCACAAACCAATCACAAACCAGGCACAAAACAATCATGAACCAATGACAAACCAATCACAAACCAAGCACCAACCAAACACAAACCAAGCACAAACCAATCACAAACCAAGCACAAACCAATCACAAACCAAACACAAACCAATCACAAACCAATCACAAACCAATCACAAACCAAGCACAAACCAATCACAAACCAATCACAAACCAAACACAAACCAATCACAAACCAATCACAAACCAAGCACAAACCAATCACAAACCAATCACAAACCAAGCATATGTAGAAGACCGTTTTAGTGAAAGAATTCTTTTTTATAAACACGATCTCGGCAATGCTGCAGAGCCGCCTGATGTAAGTAATAACAGATATCCCTGCAGTTAGCGTTCAGTCAGAGAAAGGGGAAGGAGGGGGAACTTTGAGCGCTATCATCTCTCAGACTATAAGGGTTTCAGAGATGACACTGGGGGCAATAAGTTTCTTTTTAACAAAGCTACAATATGGGGATTAGTAATTTGCAAATATTACTATCCCTTTAACACAGAGCTGTTTATTGTTGTACTGCTCGTCTCTACATCAGAATTGTTCTTCGCTATTACATAGTGGTTTCTTTTGTGTTTTTAGAATGGTACTGAGGGATTACCCTTTTCAAATACATGCTTCTTAATAGTTCATGCATTTCCATTCGCTTTTTAATACTAAACAAGTTTGTATCTTCAATCATTGGATATTAATAGTGAATTTGTTTATGTATTTCAAGTGGGTTACTTTCATCATATACTCTTGTGAGAACCTACTCACAGGGATCCTGTCCGGCTCTGCTAAACTCATACCTGCTCTGGAATTCCCACCGCCTGATAGACACAACCTGAGCCATATACCAAGCACCCTCATTAGCGCCTCTCTGCACATGCACTGTTTATACTGACAAGCTGGTTTCCAGTGTCTGACCATCGCTTGTTCCTGTCTTCATTTGTTTGTTGCCTGTCCTAATCTGTGCTCCATTCTATGATCTTGGGTTTACTATTGAAATGTCATTGTCTCTATGGTGACCATCAAAAGGGTGACATCTGTATGGTTTACCTATAGGAATTAATGGGTAATTTGAGGACCTTGCATTGAGTGTTTACTGTCTCTTTCTCATTTGATCGTTCCTCACTGAAGGCTTGTTGGGCATGTGGGTAGGTCAACCGGTTCTACTTAACAGGAAGGAAAAAGGATTTGAAAGATACAAGAGTCTCTTTATAATGCCCTAGGGCTGTTAAAACAGAAAAAAAATATTTTGCACTAACACTGGGTCTGGGATTAATTTTAACTACAGCTGAAGAGCCATAAGACAGCAAATCCAATTTGATTGAGTGGATTGTAAGCAAAACTGCCTATACCCCACACATACCCCCCACCCATTGTCATTACTATTACATACATATGTACCTACACACACTATCTCACACCCATTGTCATTCCTATTACATACATATGTACCTACACACACTATCTCACACACATTATTTTTTTTTCTCCCCTCCTCCCCTACTCTCCCCTCCTTTCCCTCAAACCAACGCATTTCCATTTTATATACAGCACCACGTTGTATACAGTCATTCATCTTCAATCCTTTACTGGCCTTTTCTTTTCTCTGTTGCCTATAATGCCGATTGTACTGTTTATATTGTTTAACACATAATGTACTATGCTTTATTTTACTCCCGTCCCCTTTACTTTTTGTAATTCTGTATCTTGGACTCAACATTTTACAGGCCCATTGTATTGTATGTAACCTTATTTCCAATAAAGATTTTGAAAGGTATTAAAAAAAAAAGGGCATGAAAAGGGCAACATCAGAATGTCGGCCGCTTAAGAGTCACCCTGTCATGTAGGTGCAAAGACATGTAGGGGATTTGTGGGCAGAACAATGAGCTACTCCTTCTGAATCCACATCATCACTCTGCTGGGTGCTCGTTGTGTCTGCAGGTATGTAAATATCTGTTTTACTGGTTCCTGTGGTACAGATGGTTTGCTCCAGTAGGTCTTGGCACGTCACCCTCAATATTTCACATAACAGCAACTTGAGTTTTGTATTCTGGTACGTTTAACCCCTTGGATGCTAGATTGATCTCCAGTGCATTGCTCTAGCAGGACTTAAAATTTGAAGTCCTTTGCTACTAGCCAGACCTGAAAAGTTACGCACCACTGGAAGCCATAACATAGCCACCAGGGCTGAATTTCTACTCGCCAGGGCACAATTTTCACTCGCCATTGGCTAGTGACGAGTGGAAATTTTGAGCCCTGGCTCTAGAATCCAAGGGGTAACATTTTCATCCCAGCAAAATTCCAAAACTCATTGGAGAGAATAGTAATGGTTACTGTTCGTCAAAGTTGAGCATCACTTGCTAAGTTGAATCGTGCATCTAAAGAGGAGATAGGAGTGTTAAATGAGCAACAAACTTTTACATTGCACCAAGTACTATCTTGGAATTGAAGTGCTATAGATATTTTGTTTTTGTAATTTCAGTAGATACCTCCAGGTAATAGGGTGAATCCCTCACTCCCAATGAAATGAACACTAACACATGAAACGTGCCAAGCAGAGTGATGATCTGGATTCAGGAGGACCAGCTCCTTCATCTGCACACAGACGGACTACTTGGCCGTTCACCTACATGGCAGGGTGACATTTTGATGTCTCCCTTTTGATGATCTCCACATAGACAACAACATTTCGATAGGATACCGTGATTTTGCGTGCTCAGTCACATCCTGAGTTTTTGGTTTCCTGTGCACCTTTATTGGAGGTTGGTGATTTTGTAGTTCCTGTACCTTTTTGTCTGCTGCAATCATTCCTGTTTGCTCACTGAGTTCCATGCTGCCTCCATCGATGAGCAAGTGCTACCATCTTAGTCCAGGTCCAGCATAAACAGCCCTAGCTATTTGACCTTGTGGTCAACAACTTTAACCATGGCTTTTAGTTGCAGCAAGGCCGCACTTTCTATCAAAAATGCTTCAAAGCTTCACACCCTTTCTAGCAGCTTTCAGCAACAATGTTGGATGTTTGTTTTGTCTGCCAACCCATGGCTCCCCAGCAGTCCAGCACTACTACCATAAGTGCCTAGATTTCCCCCTCTTCCCCATGGGTCCTGTCTTGTCTAGAGACCATCACCACCATCTAACCTGGGATGATGGGGAGCTATTGTCCCCCAATAGCCGGAGGTCCAACAATTGATTAAGGCAAGGGAAGACAGCATTTGGTTCTCTAACTGATAGAAACTACAACAGCTGGTTGGGGCTGCGGGAGTTAGAATCCACAACAGCTGAAGAGCCAAAGGTTTCTTATCCCTGATGCAGTGTGTATGAATGCTCAGTAATTGTGTCCAGGGCAGGTAATCCAGTGATATTCTATGCAGTCGGTGTGTTTATTCCGGTGCATTATCTCTGAATGCTGATGATACATTTGCTGTTCAATTACTCTCCAGGAGTCCTCCTAAAACAAACCTGGCAATTAGGGCTGAATATTAAATTTACGCCGTGCTCTAATGCTCTCAGCCTAATGGCTTTTTTATTGTCCTGTAGTTAGCATTTACCAATGACCTAGAAAGGGTCACGTCTCGCTTCCCTGTGCTCGTTCCTGGAAGTTGGAGAGGGGCCAATTCTTAAAGACCTTGACCTGAAATAGCAGGGGATACGGCCTTTGACTTGGTGCTGTCCATGTGAGTTAGGAGTATTTAAATCAACAAATAAGTCCATTGGACACAAGGGAAATTCATCTTTATGCTGAACAAGTAGGACCAAGTTCATCTGAAGTCTGATGTTCCCTGGCACCGACCCAGATACCTTTTATATATGCACATGAGTAACAATGCAGACCTGAGCTTGGGGACTTGCCAGTGTCATTAAGTGAGGTGACACACAAAACGATGAGTGCACAAAACCAATTCCAATATAAATCAAGTACAAGAAGGGATTTTGAGCCTCTGCACTTGCCTAACATACATTTTATTAAGCTATGTATGTACAAAATACTTCCCTTATCTCCTCTTGATTCAAGAAGAGGATAATGGGGACTTCTGTGGGTGCTTAGGGTTGGCCTATCCTTCTACGCCTTTCTTAACCCCTTAAGGACCCATGACGGTCCTCCACCGTCATGGGTTGTTATACCCTTAATGACCCATGACGGTCCAGGACTGTCATGGCTTAAATGATAGCAGCGTGCCTCCGTGCACGCTGCTATCATTAAATCCAGGCTGAGACTGAGCGCTCCGAGACCGGGGTGTTCAGTCTCAGCCCTTCTTCCTTCTTCCGGTTCATGCGATCACCGTATCAGCGATCACATGTACCGGCATAGTGACAGACAGAGGCAGTACAGAAAACATGCTGTCTGTGCCTGTCTCGTCTGCCTCTGTCTCCCTTGCTCTCAAAGTAAGGGAGACAGAAGTAGACGGGAGACACCTAGTGGTTAAAACAAATACAGCAATTGGGGGTATCAACCCCTTCACTGCTGGTGCAGAAGGCTGGCTAAATGCAGGTCAATTTTTGACCTGCAATTTTACACTTTTTTTTTTTTTTTTTTTTTTACAAAAACATATTTTTATTTAAAAAAAATATATATAATTAAACAATATTGCAAGTGTGATTGTTGTGGAGCCATGTAATACACTTATATACACCACCAAATGCCAGGGACAAAAAAGTGTCAAAATACGGTCGGAAAAAGGGACATGGGGATTTTCACCCAGGGGGAACAGTGGCCACTTTAAACTGCACATTTTGTAGGTATGACTGACCGGTCATGCTTTTCATGCAGTCTCCATAAAAATGTAACCCTTTCTGGCCAATTGATCCCAAGAGAAAAATCAAAAATGGTGTTTTTTTTTACATTTTTTTTACCTTTTTTTTTTTTAATTTTAATAAAGTGAATGGTGGGTTATCCATATAAATAAGGTATCAAATGAAAGCCCTATTTATGCTTAAAAAAACAGTATATAATTTATGGGGGTTGAATAAAAGCCTAAGAGGGAAAACACTGTTGAACAAAGACATAGTCAAAAAGGTCAGAATTGCTCCGGTCCTTAAGGAAAAACGACCTCAGATTTTCCCGGTCCTTAAGGGGTTAAGCCAATATACTAGGCAAGGCATGGGGAAATGGTGCTAGTGTATGCCATTTTCCTGCGCGTGCTGCTGGTGTACAGCTTGCTGACATTAAACTCCACGCTGATGGCGAGTATCTGCTGGTATGCACCTCAGTGAACATACTCTCTAATACATAACCTTGACTGCAGCTGCTGGCATAACACACTCATTCATTTCATTACATTTCTACTTACCTGGTGAAAGGTATTGCATGCTCTGTTGCTGGGAGCAGATGGATTAAACTCGTAGATCTCAACCAGGGTTCTGTGGCCCTCCTGTGTAAGGTATCCCCTTTTTCTTTCTGTAAAGATGATGGCAAAAAATGTGTATAAGTGTGAAATACATATTTATGCAAATTATGATGCACTACATATTGACTTAGTTTTTCTAATTGTAAGACCTAAAATAACGATGTATTTTATTGTCCCCTTCATTACAGTCCGGAGAAATCTATAAAATTCCAGGCTGCCTTTTGTACATAAATACATTTCCAAAATACTAAATTAAATCGACAGTGGCTGTTAGCATAAACTGTAATAAGCACATAGGCAGGCCATTAGCAAATATATATATATTTTTTTTATTATTTATTTATTTTTTCTCTTTTAAACTTTTGAATGCTAGAGGTATCTCCAATGCATTGCGAAGCATTGCGACATGTCTCTAGCATTCAAAAGATTAACTAAAGGTTTAACCCTTTGAGTTTGAGAGGGGTAAGCAACATAATGTTGCTCCCTTGGGTGATCTTCTCCCTTGGGTGATGAATCCAGCTCTGCATTGTGAGACCCTGTCTGGCCAACAGTGGAGCACTAAGAGGTCTCTGGTGCACCCTCCTTGGTCAAGATTGAAGAGACTGAACTACAATATGAAGGTCTTGCTGTCATTATAGGGGCTTTTCCTCCTAATGAGTAAAACTAGGGCACTTCTATGGCTGGCAGATGTTTTAGTCAAATGTTATTACAAAAGAAACACTTTTTTTTTTAGGAGCTTGAATTCAGTGTTGTTTGCCTCCAGGTGGCGCTGTTTGCTATTATTCCATGTGAAAAGATGAGTGTTGCAGACACAAGATTTTCATAGATGGCGGTACAACAGCAAGTGGCAGTAAAGCATGCTGTACTAGAGCTATCAGAAAAAGGCACTTTAGCTCAGTAATAACTTTTGAAAGAAGCAACCCCCAGCATTGTTAATACCCTTATAGTTAAAAAAATATACCAAAATGTGACGTACAAAAACACAGTGGCTTGTTCTACGGTTAGTCACCGCTCATAAGAATCACATTTTAAAGTGATAGTAATGTCTGTTTAAAATTAGTTGCCCGAGTCTTCTGTATATTAAAAGGAACAGATTGCACTATGTCTAAGAGTAACTATGTCTAAGAGTAACTATGTCTTTGTAGTTAAGAAGCTATGAAGCACTGAGTATCCACCACCTGCCCCTTTTCCCCACATCACTCAGAAGATGCAAGCTGGTCAGGACGGCTGCGGCAAGGGACAAACTTCAGTAAACAAAGGGAAATCCTGTCCTCCTACTTACTGAAGTTTGTCCCTCACTGCAGCCGTCAAGTCGTATGACCCAATCTCAGATTTAAAATAAAATAACACAAAGGCAACAATGTTATGGACACTTAGAACAGTGCACTTTGTATACTGAATAACTGACCTTGTCTTAATATCCACACATTGCTATCTACTTGAACGGACAAACAACTTGTGTTGACTTGCATGGAAATCTTTGATTAACACATTCAATTACAGATAAGAAATGAAAATTATGGACAATATGTACTGCTTTTTGGGATGGGTGAAAAGTCACTTTTTAGCTGATTATTAGGGGTGGGTGAAAAGTCACTTTTTTTCCTGCAGGGATTGGAAGAGAGCTGATGTAGTACTATTATTCCAAAAGGGGGCAAGATCTAAACCAGGAAATTATAGACCTGTGAACTTGACTTCCGTAGATGTGAGATATTAGAAGGGTTAGTAACTGATGATATTCAGGACTACAGGACAACCAATTTCTATTTTTATTAGTAGGAGCCAGCATGGTTTATCAACCAATTTCATGTTTAGTCAGGGGAATTAATAATTTTACCATCAAAATGACATTGTAAATGGCAAATGAGCCACTGTCTTGCACACTGCCCTTTGTCCCTCATGGAAACGGGTTCACTTTTAAAATGTTGCACACAAAAGAGCGTGCGACATGAAGACACAATAACCTGATTGCCAGCTTGAAAGGTGCCACATCAGAATCTCGCTCGAATCAAGAGGGTGAAATTCTTATGCTGCAGCCTAAAACGTCTCCTACATCCACTGCCCGTACTGCCCGCATACCTTAAACTTTAATCCTATGTGTGCCTCCAGCCTCCGTGCACGGATAACCTATGTCATCTCTCCCCTGCCTGCCATATCTTCCCAGCAACTTCCACCAACAAAGTTTAACCTTTTGAGTGCCAGAGGGGTACATGACGCATTGCAAAGCAATGCGTTGCCTACCCCTCTTGCACTCAAAGGGTTAATGCAGTTTGCGACTTTGTTGGTGGAAGCTGCTGGGAAGAGATGGCAGGCAGGGGAGAAAGATGACATGGGTTATACGTGCACGGAGGTTAGAAGGCACACAAAGGATTAAAGCTTAAGGTATGCGGGCAGTGCGGGCAGTGGATGTAGGAGACGTTTTAGAATCTTGCCCTTTTGATTCTGGTGAGTTTCTGATGTGGCGCTTTTCAAGCCAGTGACCTGGTTATTGTGTCTTCATGTGGCACACTCTTATGCTTACCACATTCTAAAAAGATACCATGGAAATGTATGATTTTATGCTATCCTTTTAACAAGTCGTCCACTATTGGGCGATTACAAAACAGAGCATTAAGCATGTCGCTCCATGAAGAGGGCTACATGAGAATCTCGCCCGCATCGAAAGGGCAAGATTCTCATGTTGCAGTCTTAAGCATCGCTCATTTATTTCTCTCAAAATAATTTTCTTCCCCACATATTTTTTTTTGCCACTTTGCCCCACACACCAATTATTTCACTTGGTGTATTGATCCCAACCACCATCCCTTACGCTGTGTCTTTTCATCCCTCGCACTTTCCCTTGTACCATGGACAATGACCTTTTTAATCTCGTTGACTTGACATGAAACTCCTATCATCTTTTTGGTGCTGTGGTTTCAGAATGGGGAAATCTATATTTACTGATGTACGGAGATATGTACCTTAGTCTTCCTTTTAAACAAAGACCTGCTCTTTCCTCTAGGTATAGTTACTCTTTAACCCTTGGAGTGCCAGAGGAGTATGTGACGCATTGCTCTGCAATGTCTTTGACAACCGTCTGGTGCTCAAACGAGGATAATTGCTCTTCTATTGGATACTCAAAAAGGACTCTCTTATCAGCAGAAAACTGAAGCAATTTTAAAGCACAACAACTTTTTCCTAGGAGAGAAATTAAAACTGTCCTTGATTTAAATGGGGATTTTAAAGCGGAACTACCACCCGACAAAATCTTTAGCTTAACTAAGTCCCCATGTGGCGACTAGCTGCTTAGTAGCGCTAGACGCCAGAATAATTACCTTATTTAATAGATTTCTGCTCTCTTCTATGGATGACAGTAGCACGGAGCGCGGACATCTTGCCAGAATGACGTCCACGCCTGCGCCGTCAGTCCCAGCCGGAGCCAAATGGCTCCTAGCAACGCCTCCTAGACCCGGCTGGGGCTGACAGTGCAGGCGTCATTCTGACAAGATGTTTGCGCTCCGTGCTACCGTCAGCCATAGAAGAGAGCAGAAATCTATTAAATAAGGTAATTATTCTGGCGTCTAGCACTACTAAGCAGCTAGTCACCAGATGGGGACTTAGTTAAAGGGATAGTAATACTACGTTTTAACTTTATTTTATTTTGTAGGCATTAAAAAAACATGAAGAATGATATAAGTCTTATCTCTCAAACCTTTATGGTTTAAGAGATATTCACAAACAAAGTATCCCCCTCCCGCCCCTTTTACTGATGTAACACTGCTCAGCCAGATCAGAAGGGAGGTGCCCAGGTAGACTGCAGAGAGGGACAATCTTCAATTAAGATAAGGGAAAAACCTGAAAAACTTGTCAAGGGGGGCAGGGCTTTCATTGTTCTCATAGGAAGAAGATTGTCCCCTGCTGTTATCTGTCTGGTCTATGGACTGGATTCCACATCTGAGAAGAGATGGCTTACACTAGGTAAAAGGGGCGGGAGGGGAAACTTTGCTTGTGAATATCTCTCAAACCATAAAGGTTTGAGAGATAAGACTTATATCGTTCTTCATGTTTTTTTAATGCCTACAAAATAAAATAAAGTTAAAACGAAGTATTACTATCCCTTTAAGCTAAAGATTTTGTCGGGTGCTAGTTCCGCTTTAACCTTTTGAGTGCCAAAAGGATATTGAACAAATTGCTTTGCAATGCTTTGGGATCCATTCTGGAACTTGAAGGGTTAACCCCTTGAATGCTACGATTCTAAGGATCAACCCTTTGAGTGACGGAGGGGGTACGCAAGGCATTTAAAGGGATAGTATTACTTCAAAATTACTATCCCTCATATTGTAGCCCTTAATAAACTGAGTTAAATGACACCAGCGGCATCTCTCAGACCTTTATGGTTACCAAGCACACGTACAAGACTGTTTCAATGAATCATTTTTCCTTCCATAACAAGATATCGGCTCTGTTTAAGAGCCTCCGCCTGTCCCGGGACCGGATTCCCCTGCTGGCAGCAGAACGCTGACAGCAGGGGAGAGGAAACTTTGAAAGCGGCTATCTCTTATACCATAAAGGTCTGAGAGATGCCGCTGGTGTCATTTAACTCAGTTTATTAAGGGCTACAATATGAGGGATAGTCATTTTTAAGTAATACTATCCCTTTAAACCCTTAAATATGCTGTAGAAAAAAAAAAAAAAACCCTTTTTAATGTCATTGCTGTGCACTGCACTACTAAATTACAATGGGTTACTGGATAAGGAAGGATGAAGACTCTCTGCCCCACATACTGATGCTCTAGCAGTGTAGTCATTTATCACTGCCACTTACCAAAATGACTATGAGGCCTAAATTCAGAGAGGTGATTTTTCTCTTTCCGAGTTGACTGTGAAACAGTGCAGCTCTCCTGTAGCACAGACAGTGGCTGGCCTCTAATGTATTCCTCTCCCGGCCTCCCTCTGGGGCCGCAGACTGGAGCGAGGACTTTAGAGAGAGAGAAGACTGTATCCGTTCTCTTTGCTGTCAGAGATAATGACACCTTCCCGGAGTGCTAAAATGCATTTTAAACTCGCTCGCTGAGTCTGTCTGCATTCTGGTTCTGTCCCCCCGAGGACTGTTAAAAAGTCACAGGCAGGAAGCAGATCAAGGCTGAGATCTCCCCCCCCCCCAGTGGGGGGGTTCGGGACTTTCATTTACTTTAGGAATCATTTTACTTCGGGTGACTGCTAACTTATAAAAATAAAGCATTGGAAAGAACCGGGAAACGATATTTCAGTGCTGCTGCTGAGTTTAAACCCAATATTATTTAAAGAAACACTGACAGGTCTTAACAATTTATTTATCAGTGGTTCCCAAGTCTCTCCGCTGGGATCCCCAACAGGCCACGTCTTCAGGGTTTCTCTGCTTGTGCACAGGCAAGTTAATCAGCGCCTCAGTCATTTAACCCCTTAATGACCAATGACATACCTGCACTGTCATTGGTGGATGTGTGTTAATGACCGGTGATGGTCCTGGAACGTCATAGAAATCTGGGATGGTAACGCAGCTGCAAGTCGCTCTGCCGTCCCAGAATTCATTGTGAAAAAAAAGTGCCGTGGTCCTTAATGGTCACCCACTCCCGGAATTGGAGGTTGTTAAGGTGTTAATGAACCCCCTGTGCACAACAGGTAAACCCTAAAGATTGGACTGTTAGGGGTCCCTGAAGAGAGGGCTGGGGAACCAATGATATATAATAATGATGATACCCCTACTGTGCAGAAATGATCTCTCTCTCTCTCTGGCTACCTGCCAGTTCTACCTTCCTCAGTATCACGTCCCAGAGGCACAATGCTGGAGGAAGGGGAATAACAAGGTCATGTGGATGCCGTGGGCTCCCCTGACCACTAGTCTGTCTGCTCATCTTCACTTCCCTTCCACCTTGGCAGGAGGATCTACTGCGGTCACACTAGTCCCACCAACTGCGTCACTAAAAATATCACCTTCACACCATCACCCCCTCCCTCACCCCCAACACACTGTGTCTTTAGCTGCTGCGTGGTGGTAGTAGTGGGACTGATTGGGGATGGCACATGTGATTTAGGCCCCCCCCCGCAAGGCTGGATTTACATCTCTGGAGCCTGTAGGCACAGAAATCTGAAGCCCCCTTCCCCCGATGTGCCATATCCTCAATGCTCCTAATCTCCACATTGCCCCCCATCAGCTCCATATTGCCCTTACATTGCCCCCATCAGCTACAGCTAGCCCCATCATCTCCAACTTGCCCCCATCATCTCCACATTGCCCCCATCATCTCCAACTAGCCTCCCATCATCTCCAACTTGCCCCATCATCTCCACATTACCCCCATCATCTCCAACTAGCCCCCCATCATCTCCAACTTGACCCCATCATCTCCACATTGCCCCATCATCTCCAACTAGCCCCCCATCATCTCCAACTTGACCCCATCATCTCCACATTGCCCCCATCATCTCCAACCCCCCCATCATCTCCATATTGCCCCTCACATTGCCCCCATCATCTTCATATTGCTCTTCACATTGCCCCCATCATTATTTCCATGTTGCCCCTCACATTGCCCCCATGATCATATCCATATTGCCCCTCACAGTGCCCCCATCATCTCCATATTGCCCTCCCCATGTACTTTTCCTACCCTGGAGAGGAGAGGTCTGTCTGTGCCTCCTCCTTCGGCACAGACCTGTAACTGCTGGAGCTCCCGCGCGGTCTTCTCTTCAGTAATGCAGAGCGCTGGGACATGATGTCATCACTCTGCGTTACTAAAGAGCCAACGAGGGAGCTCACAGCAGCTATAGGTCTGTGCCGAAGAAGGCACAGACTGAGACATGTTGTTGCAGGCCATGGACGCCAAGCAGGAAAGCAACTGGGCAAGGACCGAGGCTAATAAAAAGGGCAAATAAAAAAAAGGCAAAAAATGATCGGAATGAAAGGCGTCCCTCTGTGAGGTGCGCCTATAGGCAGATGTCTACTCTGCCTAATTATAAATCCTGCCCCGCCCCTCTGTCACACATGCCATCATCTCCTCCTCCTGATCAGAAGGCACAGGTCACTGACCTGCGCTGCTCACATTACTATATAGTTCTTCATATGCCTTTACAGGTTTGCTAATAAATCTACCCCAGATCCTGAGGGATGATGTAGGGGCACTGGACATCAATACATCTGGGGAATCAGGGCTTCCAGACCCTTCTGTGTTGGTTGTGGTCACTTCCTTCTCCTCAGATTCACTGGATGCAGCACAGTCCATTCAGCTCCTCCTTTTCTTTTTCTCATGTCTGTTCATACTGTTATCCAACAGTCATAGCCTCTGCTGCCTGACCTTCACTATCCAGATCACTGCAAAACAGCCTAGCACCCTCTTTATCTGTCCAGCTGCTTGTGTTGTGTTTCACTTCCTGGAAAAGTCATGTTTTGGGTGCAAAAACGCAAAGTACATGTAAGTAAATGGGCGGAAAGTTTGTAGCCATTGGAAAAAATACCAAAAACAGTAGCAGGAAGCACGGACATCTTGTCATAGTGACATCCATGTACCTACGCTGTCAGTCCAGCTGGCTCCAAAAGGGACTGACAGCACAGGTGCACGAACATCACTATGACAAGATGTCCGTGCTTCCTGCTATTGTCAGCCTCAGAGTAAGTAGAAAATCTTTGAAACCAGGTAATATTTCTGGCGACTAGTGCTACTAAGCAGCTAGTCACCAGATGAAGAATTAATTAATGTACAGTTTTTGTGGGGTGGCAGTTCCCCTTTAAAGTGGATGTTCCCATGAAAAAACTGACACCCATGTAATTTTTGTAGATTTTTTTTTATGGTAATACAATGGGACCTGTCGCCCATCCCCAAACACGATTTACACATCAGACACTTTCACACAACGCAACCAGATGGATGACTATTAACTTAGAGTTTAAAATCTGGGGAAATCAATGGCATGCTGGGAAGATCTCCTACGTATTAACATTCAAGGTGTTAAAGGGGTTCACTTTTAAAATAACGGAGTTTTAAGAGCGTGCAGCTTGGAGCTGCATTAAGGAGATTTCAGTGTTGAAAAAGGCGACATGAAAATCTCACCCTGCATATCAGTGCTAGATTTTCATGTGTCCTCTTTTAACAGTGAGATCGCCTGCGGGGTTGATTTTGAAAAAAAAAAAAAAAGTATCATCAAGCAGGGGGTCCACTGCCTTGCCTTTAATTATAAACTGCTTTAGCTTTGCAAAATATTTTGGAACTTGAGCTGATGGGTGCCTGCCACTGTGTGTGTCATTAATTAAAAGCGACATTTCCCGATAAAAATATGCATATTAACTATTTCAGCACAGAAAGGGTTATTATCGGGCAGCTTTACTTTTAATTAATGACACACACAGTGGCACACATGTATCATTAGTAAATAGCTCAAGTTTCCAAACATTTTCCAGAGCTAAAGCAGTTTATTATTACAGGAAAGGCAATGGACACCATGCTCAATTATACTTTTTTTTTTTCCAAATCAACCCCACAGGCAATAGTGCTGTTAAAAGAAGCGACATGAAAATCTTGTGCTGATATGCAGGGTGAGATTCTCATGTCTCTCTTTTCAACACACCGGCCTACTTAATGCGGCTCCAAGCCGCTCGCTCTTAACAATCAGCTATTTTAAAAGGATAACAGTTAAAGGGATAGTAATGTTTCATAATAAAAGCTGCTTTAATTAATCACCATAGTATTTGGACTTTGGGGAGTGTTATTTCAATTCTGTCAGAGTTGTAGTTCAAGAGTAATTGAATGATAAAGTATCCCCTCCCGTCCCTTTTACTGATGTAACACTGCTCAGCCAGATCAGAAGGGAGGTGCTCAGGTAGATTGCAGATTAAGATAAGGGAAAAACCTGAGAAACTTGTCAAGGGCGGCAGGACTTTCATTGTTCTCATAGGAAGAAGATTGTCCCCTTCTGTTATCTGTCTGGTCTATGGACTGGATTCCACATCTGAGAAGAGATGGCTTACACTAGGTAAAAGGGGCGGGAGGGGAAACTTTGCTTGTGAATATCTCTCACACCATAAAGGTTTGAGAGATAAGACTTATATCGTTCTTCATGTTTTTTTAATGCCTACAAAATAAAATAAAGATAAAACGAAGTATTACTATCCCTTTAAAGGACCCGTTTAAATCAATGGCTTGTAAAAGGCATAGTGTTTATCTCAGAATTGCCCTCTGCTGTATACATAATTCCTTAATAATTTTCCTCTCTTATCTCCTCTTGGGACCCCTGTGAACTGATAGTAGAAATGGGATCCAGTTGTGATATAAATCTTACAAGCCTACAACACTCCAAGCATTTCCATTATTGTGCCAGACATTATCAGGGTTTAATGAGGCTTTTTACACGAGCCGCTCATGGCAGATCCTTTGTTTTACTTTGTAGTTGGTGCTTTTAAGAACATTAATGTATCATTATTTGTGCTTCCAGTTTCTGTTACCCCACATAAACAGATGGGGACAGCTTGTCACAACCTTTCACGATTGACAGATCTACACACTTTATGTCCAGTTGAATAAGAAGAACTCTAGACACACATCAGTGTCATACAGTACAGTACTAATGTGATCACAATCTCCTTCTAGACCCCCAGGTATGGAGGACAGGAATGGCTGCATTTGCTGAAAAAGTTTGTAGCATCCGAGGAATTAAGAAACAGCAGTTAACAAGTACTTGTTTAATTGTTTGAGGAAACACACATACACACACACACACACACACACATACACACACACACACAGATGTATGCACATAAATACATACACGCAGAAACACACTCAGACACACACATGCACATTTGAACACAGACTGACAAACACAGCCACACACATATAATCCCACGCACCCATACATACACATATACAAACACACACACACTGCATAGACAAACATCATACACACATACAGGTACACACCGCCATACATACACAGATACACATAAATAAGTACACACAAAAGCACACACACATGCACATACACACAATCAGACACACAAACAATGCACATACATACATATACTGACAGACACACATGGAAAAACACACTCTGACAAACACTTACTTAAAAACAGAAATAAACACAAACATCACATGCACACACAAACATATACACATACACACACAAATATATACACATACACACACAAACATCACATACACACACAAACATATACACATACACACACAAATATATACACATACACACACAAATATATACACATACACACACAAACATCACATGCACACACAAACATATACACATACACACACAAATATATACACATACACACACAAATATATACACATACACACACAAACATCACATGCACATACACACACAAATATATACACATACACACACAAATATATACACATACACACACAAATATATACACATACACACACAAACATCACATGCACACACAAACATATACACATACACACACAAATATATACACATACACACACAAACATCACATGCACACACAAACATATACACATACACACACAAATATATACACATACACACACAAATATATACACATACACACACAAACATCACATGCACACACAAACATATACACATACACATACAAATATATACACATACACACACAAATATATACACATACACACACAAACATCACATGCACATACACACACAAATATATACACATACACACACAAATATATACACATACACACACAAACATCACATGCACACACAAACATATACACATACACACACAAATATATACACATACACACACAAATATATACACATACACACACAAACATCACATGCACATACACACACAAATATATACACATACACACACAAATATATACACATACACACACAAACATCACATGCACATACAAACATATACACATACACACACACAAATATATACACATACACACACAAACATCACATGCACATACACACACAAATATATACACATGCACATACACACACAAATATATACACATACACACACAAATATATACACATACACACACAAACATCACATTCTCATACACACACAAATATATACACATACACACACAAATATATACACATACACACAGTAGCAAACAAGCACATACATATACACACATACATATACATACACACATATATGCACACACATACATTTATACATACACAAACACACAATCATATACAGACACACATGTACAACAGACTTGCACACTCACTGTTATTTCACTCTTATTAATAATACGTCAGTAGTAGCAGTTTGGGGTCTGGAATCTGGATGTGTGAGTACAATAATGTGAGATAATTAAAGATTCATCTTTGGAAGCCAATCTACACATAATTGTTTCATAGAGGCCATTAGGATTTTCTTCCACTCCTACCCTGATTCACCTCCACAGTAGGGTTACCACCTTTTCTTCAAACAAATACCGGCCGAGGCATTCCCCCCATAGACTTAACATCAGAAAGAAGCCTATTTTTTACCGGCCTGCAGGTAAAATACCATCTGGGTCACCCCTACTCCACAGTGACACCCCATTCATGTAACAGGGCAGACAGTACTCTCGTTTGTTTTCATAGTATTGAAATTGGAAGAAATTGCCTACTATGTAACACTGACTAAACAAGAAATTGGTTGATAAAACTTCCGCACTTACAGCCCGCCAGTGTAAGAATGAATTATTCATCTGTTATGTATCTATAATGTACACCTAAATTTGATTTGTGATCACATGTAAACTCTCATTCAGAGAGAGCATTTATTTTATTTTGTTTCTGCTGTTTGCTGAGCGATAAGAGGTAAAGTCAGTTATTGTGATTAATGCCCACTATTCTTGTATTCAGAAATAATGTTATCTTATTTCAGCCCATTTACAGACAATACTGGATAATCCCCTCTGATCGCTGTGGTAACTGGAGCTGTGAAAAAAAGCAGGAATGTCTGCTCCCCTCAGAGTATATGTGAGGCTGGGTTTTAGGTTTCCGAAAACAAATAAAGACAAGGCCGGATTTAGATCCACTGCTAGGGCAAAGCACTCTAGGTGGCCTTAGCTCCGCCCATGTCACCACACCCAGTTCCATATGCTGTTTTCTGGCACAAAAATACCCTTGGCCTATAAAAAAAAACAAGAAGGAAAAACTGCCTTAACCCTTTGGTAGCTAGAGACATCTCCAGTGCATTGCAGAGCAATGCACTGGAGATGTCTCTAGCCACCAAAGGGTTAAATAATATTCTGTATATAACTGCTACAGGGACAATGAGATTGCACTGGCTCTAAGCAGTTGCCTACTTTGCCTTCTGATAAATCCAGTCCTGTTTATAGATGCTGCATAGAGGACAGCGAATTTGAATATATATATATAAAACAGATCTTTTGAAAGTGTTAGTGTTCCTTTAAAAAAAGTATATGTTTTTTAATACTTTTTTTTATGTCATTATCATGAAATACTTATGGGATTTAAATGATTGCAATCACCTTTTCTTTTTTTATTCCATCATGTTTTTTTTGTATCACAAATGCAAAAAAAAAAAAAATACACAAATTGCTTGAGATTTTGGTGTGAACCCATAGAAAAGCATTGCAGCATTCTGGCCTGGATACTATGGAAGTTAATAAATATGTGAGGGTTTTATCAAATAGAAATCATGGGGAATCTGTTCAATAAAAATCAGTTAAAACCATGAATCTGCTGTAGTGTTAATTGGGTTTTTATTTTACCTAAAATGCTAAATCAGACCTAAGCTGTAGCATGACGCGTTTCTGTGCAATGAGGGAGGGGATCACTAAGGTGTGTTAAAGAGGTGATAAAGTGGAGATAACTTCTCCAGTGATATCACTTCTCCAGTTCCTATGTTATTGTATAGAGCCTATTCACTAACATTTCTTAAGTTTTGGAAAGCTTAGTGAATAGGCTCTATAGAGTAACATAGGAATTGGAGATGTGATATCACTGGAGAAGTCATCTCTGCTTTATCACCTCTTTATCACTGCTTAGTAAATCTCCCCCAGGTATTCTTAAAGTGATAGTAATGTTTCATAATAAAAGCAGCTCTAATTAATCATCATAGTATTTGGACTTTGGAGAGTGTTATATCAATTCTGTCAGAGTTGTAGTACAAGAGTAATTCAATGATAAAGTATCCCCTTCCCGCCCCTTTTACTGATGTAACACTGCTCAGCCAGATCAGAAGAGAGGTGACCAGGTAGACTGCAGAGAGGGACAATCTTCAATTAAGATAAGGGAAAAACCTGAAAAGCTTGTCAAGGGGGGCAGGGATTTCATTGTTCTCATAGGAAGAAGATTGTCCCCTGCTGTTATCTGTCCAGTCTATGGACTGCATTCCACATCTGAGAAGAGTTGGCTTACACTAGGTAAAAGGGGGGCAGGGATTTCATTGTTCTCATAGGAAGAAGATTGTCCCCTTCTGTTATCTGTCTGGTCTATGGACTACATTCCACATCTGAGAAGAGATGGCTTACACTAGGTAAAAGGGGCGGGAGGGGAAACTTTGCTTGTAAATATCTCTCAAACCATAAAGGTTTGAGAGATAAGACTTATATTGTTCTTTATATTTTTTTTAATACAAAATAAAATAAAGGTAAAACGAAGTATTTCTATCCCTTTAACTCTGGCGTGAACAGTACCATGGAGGAGATGCACTAAGGAGTGATAAAGAGATGATAAAGATGTGATAAAGAGGTGATAAAGAGGTGATAAAGTGGAGATAACTTCTCCAGTGATATCTCTTCTCCAGTTCCTATGTTATTCTATGGAGCCAGTGCACTAAGATCTCCAAAGCAGAAAAAAATCTTAGTGCATAGTCTCCGTAGAATAACATAGGAACTGGATATCACTGAAGAAGTCATCTCAGTTTTATCACTGCTTTATCACACCTTAGTGCATCTCCTCCTAAGACTTCTCAAGTGGGAGAGATCTCAGTACATGGGCTCTATAGAATAACAGGAACTGGAGAAGTGATATCACTGGGAAGTCATCTCCACTTTATCACCTCTTTATCATGCCTTAGTACATAACCCCCCCATGTGAATCAGCGATACTAAACACAAGCTTTTTCTTTAATGCCCGGGAGCTCTGAGCTTGAAATGCAAATGTAAACAACCTAAGCAAGAATGAGCAACCAAGCACTGATAGAGTTAACCATTGAGTACATTGAGTACTTCTCTGACACTCACAGGGATAAAGGACGCAGTCAGGGGTGTAGGAACAGCGGGGGATGGGGGGAACGCATCCCCCCCAGGAAATCACTCGAGCACAGATAATGTTGAAATCCCCCCAGGCACTAGGCGCACCGGCCCGGGGGCGTGCAGGCTCTGGGTGACCGGCAGGAGGGGACCTCACTGCACATTGCTCCCTCCTGTCGGTCACCTCCTTGTAGCGTGGCCAAGCAGAGTAGACCGCGGGTAGAGGAGCTTCTGTATCCTCTGTCCTGGTCTGACAGGAAGCTGCTCACTGAGCCCAACGATCACTTCCTGTCAGACCAGGTAGAGGATCAGAAACTCCGCTACCGCTCTCCGCTCAGCCACGCTACAAAGAAGATACAGAGGGGCTGGGGGGGCAAAGTAACACACGAGGGGATGGGGGGGTAAAGAGACACATGGGGGGGCGCAAAGTGACACACAGGGGGGCTTTTGGGGGGCAAAGAGACACAGAGGGGGGCTGTTGAGGGCAAAGAGACATCCCCCCAGATTTGTGGGGGTTCCTACGCCTCTGGACGCAGCTGAATGTTGCATCTGTTATTCCAGTACAGCTCTATGTACATAGTCCTTTTTAACACTTACCATTCTGAGCCGCTCACCTTTGTTCAGAGGGAACATGGAAATAGGAAGAGGCAAGAAAGAGACGCACGGGTGCATACCTCCCAAGTGTCCCTTTTCAGCCATTTGAAATGTTGGGAGGTATGCGGGTGAGAAGTAGAAAAATAAATACGAGAGCATTAATTGGGTGGTAAAAACAATTTAAAAAAGCCCTTGAACTTTAACCCCTCGGTGCCAGTTACAGCTCCAAAACTTTGCAACACAATGCACTGCAGATATTCCTAGCACCCAAAGGGTTAATAGCAACCCTCCAACACAAATCAAAGCTTCCACTAGTGATGTATAATACAATAGATTTTGTGAGCACTAATAGATAAAAATTCAGCGGGCAGGAAATATTGAACCCTTCAGATTCCAGACTCCCAGGTGCGCAATAAAAGCGTTCTGCTATTTGGAAAATTGGCTTTTGTAAAATTAATGTATAAAGCTTGCCCCCTCATCCTACCCGTATCTCTTTGTTTTATGCATCAATAACTGTGACAGATTGTCTGGTCGAGAAAGCGGCATCTAATAAATGTGCATATATATCACAAATTGCAATCTGCGCTGACCTGCGAGTGGAGGGGTAACATAACAGACATCAAGTCCTGAATATTACAGATCGTCGGGGTCTCGTTCCCAATACTAGGAATTCCATTTTGGTTTGGGTTCAGTCTCATGTGCAGCTGGCGCAGGTGAAACATGTAACTGGATATATTCTACAGTTAGATGTACTGAAAAGAATGGGTGGGGGTACACTTAGGTTTGATAAGGGCCTTGTATTTCTATATTGTCTCACTTATGTATTCCTGTGGGTTTGTTTTATGTTAATTTGACTCTATTCCTTATGCACCAAGATCCGACAGATGGAGAGAGATCACAGAGACGCATTTGCTTCTGAGACTGGGGGTGAAATCTTAACCCTTTGAGTGACAGAGTGGTACAGAACGCATTGCTTTGCAATGCGTTCCGTACCACTCTGGTACTCAAAGGGTTAATTTTGTTTCACGACAATCAGCTCCCCAGAACTGTCAGGGAACATGAGAGCAGGAGTAATATAATACAATAGAAAAAGTGGTTACAGAGAGCACTCAGTGCTGCAGTGATAGTGTTAAATGGTATCACATCCCGATTTACTGGTCAACCGACCAGAAAACTCTGAAAAAAAGAACCGGGGAGCTTTGTGTCAGGAACATTAACCCTTTGGATGCCAGAGGGGTGTGCAATGCAAAGGTTTAAACTGTAAAGAAAAAGGTGAAGATAAATAAAATATAAGCAGTTAGACTTTGTGTTTTGTACTTGCAGAATATGTAAAGTTAAAGCGGAACTATCACTCCAAAATAATTATTCATATAATTATCCATTAAGACTAGAGGAAAGGCGCTTTCAACTAAAACAAAGGCAGGGATTCTTTACATTAAGGGTGGTAAAGCTATGGAATTCTTTGCCTCGGGATGTTGTGCTTGCAGATAATGCAGCTGCATTCAAAAAAGCAATGGATGCCTATCTAGCAAAGAACAATATTGAGAATTATGACAGATGGCTTCAAAGCAAATAGGATATTGATCCAGGGAACTATCTGACTACCAATTGGAGTCAGGAAGGAATAATTCCCCCCCACACACACATTTGGACTAGATTGGAAATGGTCCAGAGGGCTTTTTTTTGCCTTCCTCTGGATCAACAGGGGTGTTTTTGGCATGGCTGGACTTGATGGATGCATGTCTTTTTTCAGCCTTATCTACTATGTTACTATGTTACTATAGAGATAAGCATAGAAATACTAGTATTATCCAGAATAATTCCAGCGTTATTAAGAAATCTTACTTGATCCATGACAAGCAGACATCAGAGCAGACATCTTGCCTTAGAGACATCTGTGAGCCTGCGCTGTCTGTCCCGATCTTCTCTGAGACTGGTGAGCAGGAGTTGCATTGCACCTTAAAGGAGCAGTAAACTTTTTTTTATGAAAAAATATATATTGTAGGGATTTTCCTATTGAGTAAAATAAGGGTACTCCCACTGCTGAGAGATTTATATTTCCAGAGTTATTACAGTTTAAACCCATGTTTTTTTACATTAGCAGTGCCCTCTAGTGGTCAAATTCTAATTAGATTTCCTGGTAGATTCTAATGGAGAGGAAAGTCAGAAAAGTCAGAGACATGCAGTTCTCCATAGAATGTGATAGAAACTGCTGAGTCACTACCTGTTAGTTAGAACTATCAGGAAGTAAACACAGTAAATTCACTTCCTGTCAGTTAGATCTATCAGGAAGTAAACACAGTAAATTCACTTCCTGTCAGTTAGAACTATCAGGAAGTAAACACACAGTAAATTCACTTCCTGGTTATTTAAACTGCTATAAATGTTGAATAAAACACCTGACAGCGATGGGAGTGACCTTGTTTTATTCAGCAGGAAATGTTCTATAAAATATGTGTTTTCATGAAAAAAAGTTTACTGCTCCTTTAAGGTACAGGAACGGACTGATGGGGCAGACGCATAGATACTGCTATAGCAAGAAGACTGTCCGTCAGTCTCGGATCAAGCTGGATTTCTTAACAACTCTGGACCTATTCTGCATAATACTAGTATTTCTATACTTATCTCTATATGAATAATTATTTGGGGGGCACTTTATTTGGAGTGATAGTTCTGCTTTAATAAAGAGTTACTTTTCCTTTATGGGAAGGATTTTTGGTGTGTAGCTTAGTAAATTGATGTTAGGCATGTGTAGGGAATACACAGTGATTCCAGCACTCGATTTAGTGAGGAATTGACTTCATATATTCACCCAATGTCTCTACCCTTTTTAATATATCATTTTTAGTGCATATGGCAAAACACGTCTTATTCTCCAAAGCTAACACTCACATCACGTCACCTACTTACTGCGGAAATGTCGCTGTGGTAATACAGTACATTCTAAACGTCACCAGAGTCAGAATGGCGTCTTTATACGGCTGGCTTTTAAAATCTTAGAGGGTCCGTTATGGTAGAGGGTACGTTGTACTATACAATTTTATGATTGTATACTAGTGGCATTCATTATTAACCCTTTGAGTGCCAGAGGGGCACTCAAAAGGTTTAAACCATTGGATACTACAGAGCAGGGACGTGCACAGACATTTTGGGGGGGCAGGGGCTCAAATTAAAAAAAGGGCATTTCTCATAATTATTTATTCAAAATACATATTTTAAAAAAAGAAAATAATTTACATCTCAGGAGCCTGTAGGCCCAGAAATCTGAAGCGCCCCCCCCCCCCATTGGCCATCTCCACTGGACACCTCCACAATGCTCCTAATCTCTACATTGCCCCCCCATCATCTCCATATTGCCCTTACATTGTCCCCTGTCAGCTCCATATTGCCCCTATCAGCTCCACATTGCCCATGTCATCTCCATATTGCCCCATCTGCTCCAACTTACCCTCACGTTGCCCCTTCATCTCCATATTGCCCCCATCAGCTCCATATTGCCATCAGCTCCAACTTACCCTCACATACATTGCCCCATCATCTCTACATTGCCATCATCTCCATCTTGCCCCCCATCAGATACTTATTGCCCCATCATTTCCACATTGCCCCCCAGTGTCCGTTTCCTACCTCTTCCCTGGTGGTCCAGCGGCAGGAGAGGTCTGTATGTGCCTCCTTCAGGACAGACCTGTAGCTGCTGGAGCTCCAGCGCGGTCTTCTCTTCATGCAGAGCGCTGGGAGATGATGTCATCTCCCAGCACTCTGTAATACTAAAGAGTCAACGAGGGAGCGCAGCATCTACAGGTCTGTCCTGAAGGAGACACAGACCAGACTGGGTGGGGGGGGGGTTAGTGCGGGCAGCGAGGCAACTTTTTTTTTGTTAAAAGGGCACAAGGGCATTTTGGACAAAAAGGGCAGGTGTTCAAGCCCCACTTGGTGTCTATGTGTGCACGTGCCTGCTACAGAGGTCCTGTTGGAAGATTTCCCTTGCATCCAAGGGGTTAAGCTTCATTTAAGAATGCAAATGTCATCTCACAAAGAAAAGAAATAATGAATACTATGTTTACTAATTATCCTTATAATATAAAAGGCCAGCTGTATGTTTTTCCGATGCAGTCATGCACAGTAGAGACTGCCTGAATGATGCACAGAATGCAGGGAGGTATATTTCTGTGATAATTACGCACTTTGGCCGGTGTTCACTGGCTTTTACACTGGTTATTAAATATTTAATTTATAAAGAGCCAGCAGTTTCCACAGCCCTGTACAATAGAATGTGGCTACCAACAATTTATATACAATGAAACATTACATGAGATATATAACAGACATAAAAGTATGAGACAAAAGATTTGAAGGCCCTACTCTAGTGAGCTTACAATGCAGAAGGCGTATGAGATGGTATACGCAGAAGGTAAAGGGATTGATTGGAGGAGGGTGATCTATATACACTGGGGACATTCAATCAGGGGAGGGCTGGCAACTTTTGGCCAGGGGGGCAAGTACAATTAAGTGGCCTATTTCTATTACCGCTCCAGCCCAATGTCCCAGCCCACCCCCTTTTGTTAATGCTATAGCTGGCATTAATGTTATGGATTAAGTCAAGTGATACCTCAGAGCTTATAACTGAATGGTAGTACACAACTGATATCACAGAGATGACAACTGAAATGGATCTACACTAGTGATACCACAGAGCTTACAATTGAAATGGATCTACACTAGTGATACCACAGAGCTTACAATTGAAATGGATCTACACTAGTGATACCACAGAGCTTACAATTGAAATGGATCTACACTAGTGATACCACAGAGCTTATAAGTGAAATAGATCTACACTAGTGATACCACAGAGTTTATAACTGAAATGGATCTACACTAGTGATACCACAGAGCTTATAACTGAATGGTAGTACACAACTAATATCACAGAGATGACAATTGAAATGGATCTACACTAGTGATACCACAGAGCTTACAATTGAAATGGTGCTACACTAGTGATATCACAGAGCTTATAACTGAAATAGATCAACACTAGTGATACCACAGAGCTTATAACTGAAATAGATCTACACTAGTGATACCACAGAGCTTATAACTGAAATAGATCTACACTAGTGATACCACAGAGCTTATAACTGAAATGGATCTACACTAGTGATACCACAGCGCTTACAACTGAAATGGATCTACACTAGCGATACCACAGAGCTTACAATTGAAATGGATCTACACTAGCAATACCACAGAGCTTATAACTGAAATGGATCTACACTAGTGATACCACAGAGCTTATAACTGAAATAGATCTACACTAGTGATACCACAGAGCTTACAACTGAAATGGATCTACACTAGTGATACCACAGAGCTTACAACTGAAATGGATCTACACTAGTGACACCACAGAGCTTACAACTGAAATGGATCTACACTAGTGATACCACAGAGCTTATAACTGAAATAGATCTACACTAGTGATACCACAGAGCTTATAACTGAAATAGATCTACACTAGTGATACCACAGAGCTTACAATTGAAATGGTGCTACACTAGTGATATCACAGAGCTTATAACTGAAATGGATCTACACTAGTGATACCACAGAGCTTACAACTGAAATGGATCTACACTAGCGATACCACAGAGCTTACAATTGAAATGGATCTACACTAGCAATACCACAGAGCTTATAACTGAAATGGATCTACACTAGTGATACCACAGAGCTTATAACTGAAATGGGTCTACACTAGTGATACCACAGAGCTTACAACTGAAATGGATCTACACTAGTGATACCACAGAGCTTACAACTGAAATGGAGTTACACTAGTGATACCACAGAGCTTACAACTGAAATGGATCTACACTAGTGATACCACAGAGCTTACAACTGAAATGGAGTTACACTAGTGATACCACAGAGCTTACAACTGACATGGATCTACACTAGTGATACCACAGAGCTTACAACTGAAATGGATCTACACTAGTGATACCACAGAGCTTACAACTGACATGGATCTACACTAGTGATACCACAGAGCTTACAACTGAAATGGATCTACACTAGTGATACCACAGAGCTTATAACTGAAATAGATCTACACTAGTGATACCACAGAGCTTATAACTGAAATGGATCTACACTAGTGATACCACAGAGCTTACAACTGAAATGGATCTACACTAGTGATACCACAGAGCTTACAACTGAAATGGAGCTACAATACTCGTGTAGCTCTTTAATTACTCTATTTACAGCAGCAAATGGGAAATTGAGGGAGGCAGTGGCCCACTGGCCCATATTCATGAGCAGCCTGGGGGCAATTGCCCCCTTGCCCCAAGGCCAGCCCTCCCCTGCATTCATTGTATAAGTGAGATGACTATAAATTAGGGCAGGGCTGTCCAAGGCCAGAATTTAGGGATTTCCCTGATACAGATAGGTTAATCAGTGGCTTGTTCATTGTGACTGACTCACCTGTGCTTAATCAGGAATCCTTACATCCTGGCCTGTTGGTGGCCCTTGTGGACTGAACTTGGACAGACCTGCATTAGGGAATAGTGAGAGTTATAAAAGACAAATGAGAGGTACAGAAGTTTGTATAGAAGCTTTTACAGGACTAGGTGGTAATGTTCTCTGAATAGCTGGGTTTTCAGTGACTGTTCCAAGCTGTGGAACGTAGGTGAGAGTCTCACAGAGCGAGGCAGGGAATTCCTCAGGGAGGGAGAAGTCCTGAAGAAGGGAATGGGAGGAAGCAAATGATAGGAAAAAAAGCCATAGGTCATGGGCTGAACGAAGATGGTGATTGGGTGATTAGTTGGAGTCAAGGGAGGAGATATAGGGAGTGCATGTACATGTGGGCAATAGGGACCCAGTGGAGGGATGGGCAGAGAGAGGCAGATGATGAGGGTAGGTGGGAGAGATGTATGAGTCGAGCAGAGGTATCAGAATGGTTGGAGCTGTTATAGCCAGGCAGGCACGTGCACACATAGACACCAAGGGGGGCTTGAACACCTGCCCTTTTTGTCCAAAGTGCCCTCGTGCCCTTTTAACAAAAAAAAAGTTGCCTTGCTGCCCGCACTAACTACCCCACCGCCCAGTCAGGTCTGTGCCTTCTTCAGGACAGACCTGTAGATGCTGCGCTCCCTAGTTGGCTCTTTAGTATTACAGGGCGCTGGGAGATGACATCATCTCCCAGCGCTCTGCATGAAGAGAAGACCGCGCGGGAGCTCCAGCAGCTACAGGTCTGTGCCAAAGGAGGCACATACAGACCTCTCCTGCCGCTGGACCACCAGGGAAGAGGTAGGAAACAGACACTGGGGGGCAATGTGGAAATGATGGGGCAATAAGTATCTGATGGGGGGCAAGATGGAGATGATGGTAATGTAGAGATGATGGGGCAATGTATGTGAGGGTAAGTTGGAGCTGATGGCAATATGGAGCTGATGGGGGGCAATATGGAGATGAAGGGGGCAATGTGAGGGTAAGTTGGAGCTGATGGGGCAATATGGAGATGACATGGGCAATGTGGAGCTGATTGGGGCAATATGGAGCTGACAGGGGACAATGTAAGGGCAATATGGAGATGATGGGGGCAATGTGGAAATTAGGAGCATTATGGAGGTGTCCAGTGGATATGGCCAATGGGGGGGGCGCTTCAGATTTCTGGCCTACAGGCTCCTGAGATGTAAATTATTTTCTTTTTTAAAATATATATTTTGAATAATGAGAAATGCCCTCTTTTTAATTTGACCCCCTGCCCCCCAAAATGTCTGTGCACGTCCCTGTAGCCAGGTGAGGGAAGGCCAATTCGGTGTAAGATACTGTAGTCCAGAGAGGATAAATACTAATCTAGTGTATCCATTATTACTTTTCTTTCCAGACATGACATTTGTATTGTTAAACAGATCTTAACCCTTTGAATGCTAGGTACCAATATACATCTATAAACTTGTAGAGTAGAACGTACCCACTGCCTTAAGGTAACGGACCCAGTGGCATTTTAAAGTGGATCTATCACTTATAGATATCTAATACTCATTAGATACAGCATTTAGCGAAAAAGTTTAATATGTTAATTATTTTTTTTTTTTAAAAACTGTTATCTGCACAAACATTCAAGTTTAAAACGTGCCCAGCAGCCTACTTCCTGCTTGCAGCACTGCCTCTGCTCCCGTCCCACTACCAGCATCCACCAATTACGGAGGATTTCTTTCTCTAAGCTGGAACGATCTCATTGCAGAGATCGATATCTAGCCAATAAGATCGCTCCAGCTTAGAGACAGACATCCTCCATCATCGGAGGATGGTGGGTAGTGGGACGGGAGCAGCCTCTGTGCGGCAAGCAGGTTGCCACAGCGGCAAGCGGAAGTAGGCTGCTGTGCACCTTTAAACTTGAATTTTTGCGTAGATAACGTTTTTTTTTTTTTTTTAAATTACTAACATATTAAACTTTTTCGCTAAATTCTCTATCTAATGAGCATTAGATATCTATATGTGATAGATCCACTTTAACACCCTGATTGTAAGGACACCATTCTGATGCCAGCAGTGTTTTGAATGCTCCATATTGAAGCTCAGCATATGAAGCGCATTCCAGTAGGAGACCTACATCACCAAGACACATGTATCACAATATCGTACCTTTGTGCGTCTCCCCTGAAATAATTCTGGAGTAAATTCACCATAAGGGCACATAAACCTTCCCCAAATCACAGTTCATGCAAATGGGCTTTTAACCCCTTAAATGCTAGTGTTCTCCAACAAGATTCTTCAGAATGCTTTAAAGACCTCTCTATTATTCAGAGAGTTGAGAGGCAATATAAATCAATGGCAATACTGGCAATATTTGTTCCCTATAGTGCTGTTGGTTTGCATTGCTATGCATTGGAGACTTTGCTAGCATTCAAAGGGTTAAACTCTCAATCTAAATCATTTTGAAATTTTGGTAATGTTGTCTTGCTCCAGAATTACATTTGAGCATTCAATATAGCGGTGAATTTATTGATTGATACGAGCAGTTCATCTCGGCAGATAAGACACATTTCTCTAAATGCCCTACGGAAGCAATATACAAAAAAATCATCATAACTAAAACAAATTGCCAGATCTTGCTTTGACGGTAAAAGGATGAATTTCACAAATAACTTCTTCATATTTAAAAATGTGTCTTGAAAATTAAAAATGGCGTTAAGATGAGCTTGATGAATAATGTCTTTAAAAGATATTTTTTTAACATCGAATTTTTTTGCCCTTTATTTGTCTTTAAAACAACACATTTTCAAAGCGATAAAAACATATATTGTTTTCTTTTTTACCAGTCAGTGCAATCTTACAAATCCCCACTCCTTTCTGCTTATATCACTCTGAACTGTCTTGTTCATTTGTAAAAATGAGATGGAAATTAACCCTTTGCGTGCCAGAGGGGTATGCAACACATTGCTTTGCAATGCGCTGCATACCCCTCTGGCACTCAAAGGGTTAAACAAAAAAACACATTATAGCAGGAGAAGATTTTCTTTCAAAATTATCTTAAAGGGATAGTAATACTTCGTTTTAACTTTATTTTATTTTGTAGGCATTAAAAAAAACACGAAGAATGATATAAGTCTTATCTCTCAAACCTTTATGGTTTGAGAGATATTCACAAGCAAGTTTCCCCTCCCGCCCTTTTTACCTAGTGTAAGCCATCTCTTCTCAGATGTGGAATCCAGTCCATAGACCAGACAGATAACAGAAGGGACAATCTTCTTCCTATGAGAACAATGAAAGCCCTGCCCCCCATGACAAGCTTTTCAGGTTTTTCCGTTATCTTAATTGAAGATTGTCCTCTCTGCAGTCTACCTGGGCACCTCCATTCTGATCTGGCTGAGCAGTGTTACATCAGTAAAAGGGGCGGGAGGGGGATACTTTGTCATTGAATTACTCTTGAACTACAACTCTGACAGAATTGATATAACACTCTCCAAAGTCCAAATACTATGATGATTAATTAGAGCTGCTTTTATTACGAAACATTACTATCCCTTTAAAATATGATGTTAAAATAAAGTGAAACTTAGATGTAAGTGCACCCCAATTAATTCTTAGTATAGTCGTAAGCTTTGAAATCCTGTTATAATCTTTAATAAGTGTTGGCATTATTAAGAAATCTTAGTTCTTATGACATCTTGCCAAAGAGGAATCTGTGCTCTGTCTCTTCACCGATTGTCAAATAACCTAAGAGCGAGTTGCGTTGTACAGTACAGTACGATACAGATGGGGAGGACAGCGCAGGCGCACAGATGCCTTTTCAGAGAAATGTCTGTGCTGTCATTTGGACGTGAGTCTCATAGTTTAAAAAAATGCTGGCACTTAATAAAGATTATAAAAAGATTTCATTGCTTATATCCATATTAAGAATGAATGGGGGGCACTTATGTCTAAGTAATAGTTCAGCTTTAAAGGGATAGTAATACTTTGTTTTATCTTTATTTTGTAAGCATTAAAAAACACGAAGAATGACGTAAGTCTTATCTCTCAAACCTTTATGGTTTGAGAGATATTCACAAAGTTTCCCCTCCCGCCCCTTTTACCTAGTGTAAGCATCTCTTCTCAGATGTGGAATCCAGTCCATAGACCAGACATATAACAGAAGGGACAATCTTCTTCCTATGAGAACAATGAAAGCCCTGCCCCCTTGACAAGTGTTTCAGGTTTTTCCCTTATCTTAATTGAAGATTGTCCCTCTCTGCAGTCTACCTGGGCACCTCCCTTCTGATCTGGCTGAGCAGTGTTACATCAGTAAAAGGGGCGGGAGGGGGATACTTTGCCGTTGAATTACTCTTGAACTACAACTTTGACAGAATTGAAATAAGACTCTCCAAAGTCCAAATACAATGATGATTAATTAGAGCTGCTTTAATTATGAAACATTACTATCCCTTTAAGCAAAACCAACTTTTGAAACAACTTTTTTTCCTTGAAAGAGACTGCAGATGAATTCAATGCACAATATGTCTGAGAATTGACTGAAAAGGGCTAAATACTTTTTCAGACTCATTACTGGCAATTTCAGTGACCACAGCTCAAAGAGTTAACTGTAAAGGTGCAGAATTAAAGTGGTAGTAAAGGATCAGGGAATTGGGTTTTATAAGAAAGGGAAGTTATCTCGGGGCTGGGGAGGGAGATGCACTAAGTTTCGATAAGGGGCCAGATTGGTGATATTGTGACTTATTTGAACTGTTTACATCTCCTCATATGCATTAAGACTTCTGATGTGCCAGGCAGTCATGTCAGTCTGGCACTTAAAGGAGCAGTAAACTTTTTTTATGAAAACACATTCTTTATAGAGCTTTTCCTGCTGAATACACAAGGTCACTCCCATTTCTGTCAGATGTTTTATTCAAAAATTATAGCAGTTTAAATAACCAGGAAGTAAATTTACTGTGTTTACTCCTGATAGTTCTAACTGACAGGAAGTGAATTTACTGTGTTTACTTCCTGATAGTTCTAACTGACAGGAAGTGAATTTACTGTGTTTGCTTCCTGATAGTT